>NW_004624849.1:4958611-5165226 GCF_000247695.1 Heterocephalus glaber | reverse complement strand
ACCAGCTGAGCTTCTCTGCCCTAGGAGCTTGGGATGGTGGCCAGGGAGCGTCCTTCTGGGTGCTGGGACCGGCTCACCTTCTCTGCCCTAGGAGCTTGGGATGGTGGCAGGGGAGTTTCCTTCTGGGTGCTGGGGTGGGAGCTCACTTCTATGAGAAAGACTAATAATCCCTCTTCACCACCAAATCACCTCTTGGAGGCCCCACTTCCCAGTGCCACCACAATGACATTCAAAACCAGTGTGAGTTTGGGAGGTCATACCACATCCAAATCATAGCAACAAACATAGCAAAATATCCTCCACATTCAGGATCTCCCATGCTGTGCCCACTACACCTCCTTGTGATAAGGCCAGAACTGTTTGGTGTTTTTTTCAAACTCAGTAATGATCTTTTGGGGCTGAAGTGTCCTTGAACTCCAGGGACGGTTAAGTAAAATTTTTTGGATTTACTGATTTGTCATTTTGAAAGTAAAATAAATGTTATACCTCCAAAAGAGTTTAGATTTTCTGTAGTTGTAACTGCCATATAATCCTTTATAACCATTTTCTCAATTTGAGCCAATATTCACTGTGATGAAATATTCATTTTTGTACCTGTTGTGACCATTTAACTACAAAGCTGGCAATTTATTACCTCACTGCTAAGATAATAATTAATGTGTTAATGGATTTTTATATACACAGCTACTCTATTTGTGCTGTGCTGCTACAAATGAACATCATATACTATGTGTGTATTAGGAAGGTGGGCACTTAAATCAAATAAACATCATTTGAGTGTTTATATGGAAGATATCATAAATAACCTACCATTCCTAGAGGGGTGTTTTGTTTAGGTTTGATTTAATTTTTAGTGATTTTTTGTTTGTTTGCTTGTTTGTTTTGGTACCGGGATTGAACTTGGGACCTTGCACTTACAAGGCAGGCGGTGGCACCACTGAGCTAAATCCCCAGCTCGATTTTTAGCTTTTTGAGATGAGGTCTCCCTATTTACTCGAGAATGGCCTTGGCCTCACTATGTAGTGAGGCTTTGAATTTTTGATCCTCCTGCTGGGATTTCTTACAAACTGAAAGAATGTCTAATATGCTGCAATTTTGTGACAGCACACTTATATGCCAGCCACTTCATAAGCCCCTTGCCATTCATCTGACAGGCTCTAACAGAGGTGCTCTCCTGCTCCATCCTTTAGGGCTGGACCTTGTGTCACACCCTTCCCAGGGCACAAACTGAACCTGAACCACAGAGAAGATGCCTCCAGGGACCAGGCTGGGCCTCCTGGGCTCTCCCAAAAACCAGGTCCAGCTCAGACCATGTAAATAAGCAGGTTACAAGTGAGACTGAGGTGTCCTCACAGCGAGGTGGACAAATGCCAAGTCCTGCATGAAGATGACAAGTATTCAACTTGGGGTCTTGGATCCCTGAGGGACAGACAGGGTTGGAGTTCATGAGGGTCAGCACAGTTGATGGAGAGCAAGCCTGTGGGTAAGGGTACAGCCTCACAGACTCTGGTCCCTCTGCTATCATTTTTACAACCTTGTGATGAACCCTTCTGTCACAGTTTACTTCCCTTACTCTCTCAATGCCACTTCAAAGTGGGATTGAGATCCCTACTTTGTAGAGTTGTTCTGATCATTGATGAATGAAATGTCATTTGTTGTTGTCCGTACCTAGCACTTCCTTTGACCTTGGGAATAAGGGTGCTCACCCTTCCTGATCTCATTTTTATATCAAAATGCTTCATAACAATTTTACAAAATATTATCAGATCATATCATTTATTAACAGTTTAATCTGCTTCAGGTTGTGCGTCATTTTCCCTCTGGCTGTATTTAATTCTGGCAGTATTCCCTGGGACAAAGCCAGGTCAGTGTGCCCCCTTGTGGCTCATCCAGGAGCTGCCCATCTGACCTGAGTCTCCAAGTCCTGGGCATGGCTGGCATGAAACAGTTAGGGACCACGCAGCTGCTCCCAGTTGGCAGGACAAAGAACTTATCCCCAGTGGGACTGACCCACTTGTCCATTAACCTGTGTGTGTTGGGGAGAGATAGGTGCTAAGAAAGAATGAGAAAGCAAGACAGGGTAGCTCGAGGCAGCAACTGGGTGGATCACTTCATAATCCCCCTCAGGAAAGATCAAAGCTGCTTGGCGGCAATGATGCCCCAACACACACATGCGTGAGTATATGTGTCTCTGTGGTCTTTATTTTTATTTTGCTTCCCAAGACTCTACAGGATATTACCAAACTGTTTGCAAACAAACCACCACCCACATCTCCACCCACCTTCCTTCTGTCCTTCCACTCAGCTGTTCCTGTGTGATGGGGGTGGTGAAGCTGCTCTTGTCTTTTGTTCTACCCCACCCTGCCCCTCATTTCTTACCCCCTGGATCCTACTGGGGCTCAGTTACCCATGGGCCTCCCTGCTCTGCCTGCCTCATTCTCTTCTAGTCTCTTGGCCTCTTTACCCTCACACTCCAGCCTCACTTCCTAGTCCTGAGCTTGCATGAAGCATGAACTTCACTCACCTTAGCCACCCAGAGTCAGGTCCCTTCTGGTAACTGGATTGTTCCTGCTCCGGCTTCCCTCAGCTTCTCCCTTCATCCTATACTTTCCATTGAACACACCCACCAGGTCCTCCCATGCCTGGGAAGGCACTATCTTGGGACTCTTCTCCACCACCCAAGATACTCACCCCCACTGGGCCCATGTCTTCTGCTTGTTTTCCTCCCCAGATTGTCCCCAGGTCTCTGAGCTTCCCTTTACTGTGATCCACCCCTCCTGCAGGTCCTGCTTGCTAGGATGGCCCCTTGGCCTTGCCCATTTTCCTCGGACACCTTGCCCAGGAGTCTTTCAGGTCAGACTCATGGATCTTCTTTATTGAAAATGTGGTTAAAACTTTGAGAACACAGATTCCAGTTTGTAGGGGGAAAATCATAGATATCTCCAACCAGTGACCACCAGGAGCACACCTGTAGCTGAACAAAAACTGGACTTATTCCATCTTGCAGAGAGTGCACCATAGAACTAAGGAGGGCTCAGAAGGCAGAGGGACATTAACTGTGAGGCAGGAGCTCTAGAGGCTAGCAACGTGTTTGTAGGGGAGGCAGCGGCAGCCTCTGTAAGTGATCACTAGTGTCCCTTCAAGGTGTGTGTGTATTTTGTTTTCTTTCAGGTGAAGTCCTCCAGAGAAAACCACAAGGAGCTAGTTTAAACCAGCCAAAGCTGCCCAGCCCCTAGGATACCTACTCACTGCTCATTATAATTATAATGCTAAATTCTCTGGCCCTTCCAGGTTGGTTCCCATCCACCACTTTTGAGTATTAGATGTATGAAGAAGTGTGTTCTCAACCTGAGCACACCCGAGAGTGTATCTACCTCTACCATGACAAGTTCTTTCCAGTATAAACATGCATGTCTTCCCAATAAAATCTCCTTCCCTCTGTGTTCAGGGCAACACTGCTTTGGAGTCATTCTAGAGCTCTTGTTGAAAGTAATAAGGCTTTCTCCACTCATTTCTCTTCTGGTTCTGCTTATCAGCTTTGCACTCACTAAGGGTTGACCCCACTGTGTTTAGTTAGAGAACGGCTTGTGGGAGGCTTTCAGCTGGGTCATGACTTGTGGGTAGTGTGAAGAAAGAGGATCTGAGTCTGGACTATGTGCTGTCAGAAAGCAAGAGCAATTCTACTACTGGAAACTTTGTTTCCTGGTTCTGGGGACTGAAACCAGGGGTGCTCTACCCCTGAGCTACATTCCCAGGTCTTTTTATTTTTTGAGACAGAGTCTTCCCAGGCTGGCCTCAAACTTGCAAACCTCCTCAGTAGCTGGGATTACAGGTGTGTGTACCACGCCTTAACAGGTTTATGGCTGGGCAAGCCTATGTAGAGTAAGACAGGGTATAGTGCTGAGGAGCAACCACCTATAGAGGGGACAGCCAGTACTGTGCAGCTTGGAAGATGTTCCTGTCTGTACTCAGCTGTGATCACCAAGGGGGCTTGTTTTCATCATCTGGTGGTCTTGTTGGACACTGATGCTCTGTTCACCAGGAGAATACTATGACCTCTCTAAAGAGCCAGGCAAGGGCCGAGGATTTAACTCAGTGGTTCCACCGCCTGGGTCAAAAGCGCAGGGTCCAGCATTCGATCCCCAGTACCAAAAGAAAAAAAGATCCAGGCAAGCTCCTGGGTGGTTCCCCAGCCTTCTTCCTGCTCAGACACTTGAACAACAAGTGGCAGGAGGTGTCCTTGAGAGTCGCTGCCCACATACTAGACATTCCAGGTGTCTGCTCTCAACTCTTCATCCCAGGGAAAAAGAGAAGGGAGATTAACATCCACCAGAAAATAATGGACCCACACAGTGAGGCTGGCTGGGGAAATGAGAAGATGGGGCTGGTGTTACCCAGGGCTTTAATAAAGGGAAAACTCAGTGTCCAGGGAGCCCCTGGCCAGTCTCAGAGGGCCACTCCTCTCTGCCCCCTGCCAAGTCTGACCTGCTGCTGTTGATGCTGAGCCTGACCCCCACAGTGTGAAGAGGAGGCACCACTGTCTTCTCCTCTCCCCTGCCCTCCTCCATCAGTTCTGGCCGCTCTCTCTGCCACAAGACTGCCAGTCTCTGAGACCACTTAGATGCCAGCCCAAGGGTCAGGTGGGGACATGCAGAGCCACCCTCACTGGCAAATGCCACCATGGAGAGGCTGAGCATCCCAAGTCCCCTCATGTGGATACCCCAATAGCACATTTGAAAACTGTCCAGATGAGTGCAACTGACCAGAAGCGGACATTTCTACCAGAAAAAGCATTTTCCTTGAAACAGTCATGGCACTGAAAAAGTACTTGAAATAAAACAAGATAACTTTGGTTCTTATCTTGAAGACAAATGTGTGTCTTGGTGCATGTATTTTGCTATAACTGACTACCTGAGTTTGATTAATGTATAAACAACAGAAATGTATTTTCTCACAGTTCGAGAGGCCAGAAGTCCAAGATCAAATACCAGCAGGCTTGATCCTCCAGGGCAGAAGGTGGAAAGCAGAAGAAACACTTCCGTCCAGCCCTTTCATAAGGCACTGGATCCTGCTTACAAGGGATGAGCCCTCAATGAACCCAAACTTAAACCATAGTAATGTGTAAGCAGGGCAGCATCACCAGAAGAGGACCATGCACACCCACACCAGGTTCCACCACAGCAGACAGCACCTGTGCAGACACCTCCTGCTGGGAGGAGCGGGGCTGGGGTTCCTCTCACCAGTGCCCAGTGAGCTGACTCCCCAAAGGCCTCAGGGACTGAGGTTTATCTTCGCAAGATGACTTCTGTCTGCTCCTCCAAGATGGCACAGCTCCTCGCTCTTTTCCAAATTTTCTTATCTAGCACTTTAATCTGACCAAAGAGAAAAATACAAAGATGTTAGCCACTACGAAATGTTCATGAAAGATTCCTCCACAGCATAGAGCTAGGAATGGTGCTGTTCTGTTACTAATAAATCAAAACTGTAATATTTTTCAAATATCAAAAAGTGATTTTAGCCAGGCATGGCAGTACACACCTATAATCTCAACTACTGGGAAGACTGAGATAGGAGGGTCCTAAATTTAGGGCCAGCATGGGCAATTTAGCAAAACCCTGTCTCAGAGTAAAAAATAAAAAGAGCTGGAACATAGCTCAATGGTAGAATGGTCCTGGGATCAACCTCTGCTATAGAAAATCTAGAAATTGACTACAGTTCATTGTACAGAGAATAAAGGTAGTGAAAACATGTGGTTTTGTTTCTTAATTTCTGTCTAACATATGTCACTGGTTTGTAATTGTAGATTTCCACATTGCTGGCACACAGGGAATGAGATTGTGTGTATTTTAAACTCTGTCTCAAGGACTATCATCTGACTGTGTTCCGGGCTGTGCTCCTTCACACACTACTGAAGGAGGAGTGTTCAGAGGAACTTTGGCAAAACAATCAAAATTGCAAAATTATGTAAATTGAATTGTGAACATCCAAATGCATGAGATTACTATGAAATTCAAACTCATTCATGTTAACACATCAAATAGGACATAGCCACAAGGTTTACGTTGAAATAGTCTTGTTGACCTTAATTTGGATATTCAGATAAAGCATCTTACAACTTGTCAAGAATGTATTTAAGGGGCCGGGGATTTAGCTCAGTGGTTTTGCTGCCTGTTGCGCAAGCGCAAGGACTGGAGTTCAGTCCCTGGTACCAAAAAAGAAAAAAAAAAAGAATGTATTTAAGGTATGCCATTGTGTGAATCACTTAAAATACCAAATGAAGATATTAACCAATATTGTGAATTTCTTCAAAAATATCTAGTGAATGATGGTTTAGGTATGTAGAAATGAAGACATCAAAACATAACTTAAAATAACCTATTCTTTTGCAGATGTGATGTTGTTTTAAAACCCCATTCATCACACAATGTTAACGCCTTAAGGAGCATCACTTTCTCTGTGAGCCTAACAATGCCTCACAGCATTTCTATGTAAGTACTGTTGAGAAGCTTAGAAAGCATTCCATCCAAGTGTTATTTGAATTTAGTAATTTAACAAACCCTAAAAGAGTAATAGTACTTTTTATTAGAATTTAAAATTCTATCCAACATATTAAAGCAATTCATAATTTCTATATTAACAAAATTTAATTGATATATTTTAATAATGATTTCATAGCTTAGAATTAATGAAACCAGCACAGGTGATATGATGCTAATGAAAGTTTAATTTATAGGCTTCACATATGCATAATTCAACGTTAATAGTTTCCTTCATTACAGTACCATTACCATTTGGATGGTATATCATCATGCAAAGTTACTCCTCTATTTTAGTAATACAGGTTTTAGTACTTGTCATTTCTATGAAGATTTCCTAGTTCTTTTGAATTCCAGATGTGATTACAGTCAAACTGTAAATCACCTGCTCTAAAATCCTAGGGCTCTATTTGCCTAGGTGCTGCTAGAAGAAATGTAACTTACTTTTAACCTCTATTATATTCTATTTCGAATGTCTTAATTTTAAAAAGTTTTTGTTTTGTTTTCTGAGACAGTCTTGCTCTGTTACCTAGGCTGATCTCAAGTTCCCAGGCTCAAACAATCCTATTTTAGCTTCTAGAAAAGACTTTTTTTATGTGGAAATTTCTAAAAATATTAACTTCTTTTAAATACAATAAAAATAGGTACAGATAAGTATATTTCTTCTCATTCAATTCAGGAATGCTTCTCAGAACTGACCCATGTGAATATAGTCAGGGGTTATCAGAATCCCTGTCCCAAGGGAAGGTGAGGTCAGCCATCACAGTGACCTTGGATTGAATGTGGCCGAAGCAAACACCTGGAACACTGAACATAAGTAGCCAGAACCGCCCTGATGTGGTAGGCCTTCCCATTTCCTTTACTGCCGGTAATATTCTCCCTCTGGTGTCACAGCCATCATAGCACATAGTTTATCCCCTGTTTCTGCGGGACAACCTGGTGTTGCCTGTTTCATACCTCATACAACGAGGGGGGCGATTTTACCAATAATATTAACATTAAAAACTTGACGGAACTTTGGTTGTATGAAATAATGGCATTGTATTAAGGCTTCATGAACAAAAGCACAAGAAAGGAAGGGTATTTAAAACTTTTCAATCAGTTTTTCAAACCAACATCTTTAAGGGGAATGAATTCTGCCAGCAGGTGGCAAGATGTACAAAGCAGTGTATTCTATTCAATGCAGACAGAATGTGGCAAAGTCTGTTATATTTTAAATTCAAAAGGAAACATCTCAAGTAAATAAAGTACAGTACAGCATTTATATCTTAGTTAGCAATATTTTGGAGTTGTTTTCTTCTCACAAAAACACAGCCCACCTTTTTGAAATCTGTAGTTTCCAAAATACTCTCCAATTAGAATGGATGGTCTACCCAATCTATCAAGCATCAAGTGTAAAATGTCTCCCTTTTTTCTAATCGTGTCTCTTTTCCTTCATCATTTCTGAGTCTAAGGAAGTGAAAAATGATTCAGGGACAGAATGTGAATATCTGTGAAATTCAGACTCCATAGTTTATTTTAGAGTATGAGATGGGAACAAGGGGTGATGTGATCAAAGTATGTGTGTGTATGAAAATGGATCAAAGTATGTGCATGTCACAATGAAACCCAATACAAATCTATTTCTAAGAAGAAAAAGATGATCTAAGTTGATGCAGTTATTCTAATTTACAGAAAAGATTTCATTGTGGATTTTAAAGGACATCACTAAGTCACGCTGAGTGTCAGTTTGTCAAAGATGGGAGGCAGAGGTTGTGTTACCTTTGGTTCAGTACTTCCCTAACCCAATCCTACTACACACCTTGGGTGAATTCCCGTGATATGAAAATCTGTAAATGATGTCCTACTAAGTCAAAAAGAATGAAAATTGAAGTCATGGAGAAGGACTTACGAGGTATAATCAGAAATATGGGGAATGTTTAAAAATTTTTTAAATGTATTATGGAAAAAGTCACATTGCCTTTAATTCCTCTAAAAAATATTCAAAATATTCCCCTCACTTCCAATGCATTTATCCCACCATTCTTGGCAATGTGTCTTTTACTGTAATAAAACTTTTTCAAAAATGTAAATCTTCACTGTATTTTTCAATCACTCCTGTTACTGCAAGCAGAACAAAAAGATCCCGGTGCACATGGTACCCTAAACATCATGCTGGGAATAGGCCTTTGGGGGGAGGTTGCCTGGCCACGTACCTGTGAGCTTTGCTCCGGACCCTGTTTGTTCACTCTGTGCATTCAACACTGAGGGTTGCTGCAGATGCATCAAGACTTGGCCACAGATGCAGAAGGGTTCCATATCAGGGTGCATCACACCAGACCTGATGACCCCTAGGAGGTCTGCGCAGGACAGGGTGTAGCAGGGAGTTTGTGGGACGAGCAGAGCCAGCAGCATCAGCCATGATGGAAGTGCATCAGCTGATGATGATGCCTTCACTGTCGACCCATCTGACAATGGCCAAGCAATAGAGTTCAGCACAATCTAGGAAGGAACTCAGTAATGTGTCCAAGGCAAATATCACAAATTCAACTAAAGTCATAGCTTTTTGGTTCTTGGGGACCTTTGTCTGGGCCACTGTCTCCCAAAGCAAAGCCATATCGAGACAAGCAAGAAGCACCTGACTCATTTTTCCCTTTGCAGGCTGGAAGAGGGGAACTTGACTTGGCCAGTAGGCTGTCACGCTCCTCCCCTTCATTTCCTTCTACTCCCCCTTGTCTCTCCAATGGACTGGGACAGTTTGCTTCAGTGTCCTCTCTGGCTAACAGTGTCCTTCCTAGCAGAATCTAGCAGTGCCCTCCTTAGCTATCAAGCTGCCACTCTCCACTCCAGCATAAGTGCAGCCAGATGGTCAGCGTGGCGCCTCTCTCCACTCCAGCCACTTCAGACACTACTGTTGCCTTTTTGAAGAAGGTAGGAGACACTCTGGCTTGGCTAAGAACAAGAAGGGAGGGATTTGGGCCCTTATTTGTATGCCCAACACTCACAGCAAGCTTTCCAGAAGACTCCCTAGTTTCAGCCCTGACCCTCAGTGACACAGGCTTGTAGCTGCTATATAAATAGCACCCCAGCCACTTCTCAGGTTTAGTCTAGGAGAGCTCTCCTTTGTGTGTGGGCCACTCCCTGTGCTGCAACACAGGACCTGTTAAAATAGAGACTTGCTTTGGTGGTCCTGAAAACCTGCTTGTGATTTATTTCTTTGGAAGCATGGGCTCCAAAAGTCTTGTAAATATACTCAAGATTTCTATCCTGGGTAGTTTGGACAGACCAGTTGTATCAAAAAGAAAGAGCAATAAACACTCAGAGCTGTTAGCATGAAAGAGCTCCAGAGACCAGCACCCCACGAAGACCAGCACCCAGTAAAGTGCAGTGACCAGCAGCTGGCTGTGTCAACTGTTGACACCCAGCATTATTTTTCTGGTACATGATTTCCACCTGAATCAAGCACAAGAACCCTAGGCTGACTGGAAATGAATAAACTGATCAAGAGATACTTTCAAATATCCAATGTAGGACTGTTTTGATTCTGAATTCAGATAATTGTTACCAAGATGCCTCCTTCCTGTCCTGGCTGAAGCCCAGTTTAGCTCCCAGCCCATCCAGGGCTCTGGATGCTGCAATTAGAGGTCTCTGATAAGAGCTTAAGGGAAATTCATGGGCAGTTTTCTCTCTAAGTTGGACACACTGGAACTTATTCCAGAGACAATTTTGCATGTATTCAACACCTTTCTCTGTTCAGTCTTCAGGAAGTTCAAGGACTGTTCAAGGACAGTTGTAAAGGTATTACATAAGACTGGAGAGTTCTGCTCAGAATGATTAAAGAAATATTCTTGTCATAGCCAGTAACAGTGTGTAACAGGAAAGTGGGTAGATGAACCTCAGCTGATGTCTTCAGGTGACCCTAGCACCATGTAGTGGTTTGAATAGTTTTTCCCCTATTATATTGAGGCTTGGTCCCCAATGTAATGCTGCTGAGAAGTTGTGGATCCTTTAACAGGCATTTTGGGACATGGGGTGCCACCTCCAGAAAGATTAATCGCCCTCTTGCAAGAGTAGATTAGGTCTCTTGGGACTGGATTAGTTACCTCAAGAGCAGGTTATTACCAAGCAAGGTAATCCCATGTGTTTGGTCTCTTTTGCACGTGCCCATTGCCCCTCTGGTCTCTGCCACATTGCAGTGCAGCCAGTATGGTGTCTTGATATTTGGACTTTCTGGCCACCAGAACATGAGCCAGATAAACCCTTTTCCTTTATAAATACCCTGCATCAGATATTTTGTTGTAGTAACATAGAAGGCACTAAGATACTAAGGGAAGATATAACCAGAGGCTTCAAAGAGGAGACAAGCCCCCATCTTAATTTGAGCCACTGAGTGGCACCACTCAAATTCTTTCCCATTTGCTTGAGTCTTTGATTTGGCAGCCTCAACATCAATGGAGGTTTTCACCTCCTACAGCCATAGGCCTCCACATGACACACACTGAAATGAGAGAAGACACTTCGCACATGTTCATTGTCAGGGACCTGTGCAAGGGTCTTGGCTTTCCTGCTATTACGAGTAATTATTTTTTAAATTGTCTAAGAATAATACCTGGCAATACTGGAAGCTGTTTTCCTTTAAAATGCATCCATGATTTTTCTTTGCACACAGTATGACTAGATTATATTTTTCATATGATCATTCTCAACAAAGGAGTAAATCAAAATATTGTACTAGAAACTGGGCATGGTGGTGCATGCCTAGAATTCCAGCATTCTAGGAGGCTGAGGCAGGAAGATCACAAGTTCAAGCATAGCCTGGGGAATATAGCAATTTACCAAGATCTTGTCTCAAAATTTTTCTAAATAAATAAATAAATAAAAGGGCAGGGGATATAGCTCATACAGCATCCACAGTGGTTCAAAAATTACTTTTTGTTCCAGTGAAAGAGAGCCAAACTACAAGCTGGGGGTACACATGGATGGAGAGTACCTCAGTCTGTTTTGAGTTGCCATGACAAAATACTTGAGCAAGGTATTTTATAAAGAAATGGAGTTTCTGTTGGCTCACTGTTCTAGAGGCTAGATCAGGTTGTGTGAGGACCTCTGCTGTGTCACAACAAGTAGAAAGGAAATGGCCACACACAAAAGGGGCACATAAACAAGCAAGAAAGCAAGAGACCAGGGAAGGACCAGGCTCACTCTTTCATAACAACCTGCTATTGAGGACGCTAACTCCTTAAAGGAGACCAGCATTAGTCCCTTCCAAGGGTGCCGCTCAGTGATTTAATCATCTCTTAAAGCACCTGCCACCTCTAAATCACTATGTTGGGGAACAAACTTCCTGCTCATGAAATTTTGGGGGATAAAATTGTGCCCAAAACATAGCAGAGGGCACCTATGGATGAGAGAAGACAGGGAAGAGCCCACTGAGAATCCATTTGAGAACTGCTCTGCCTTGGCCAAGGCAGGAGACTCCAGCACTCAAGTTCTGACTCACAGCACAGCTCAAAAATCATGGTGTATGTTCATCCCAAGACCAGAAGTACTCCTTCTTATTACAGAGTTTAAACCAGTGGCCTCATCTGCATCCTTCTATCTTTCCTTTTTAATAGAAGAAACAATGTATGAATAAGTGCAGTAATGTCCCCAGGCCCCAGTGCTAAATGGGCACAGAACCAGGCATGGAGTAAGGTCTTCTTGCAATGATCTTTTCCTTCCAGAAAAACCACAGATTTTTTTTTCCCCCTCTGTAACATGAGAGTGTCCAGAGGGGGAAGAAGTGATAAATGGAGCATTGCTTTAAAGAATTCCTAGGTAGGATTTAATAGGACTATAGCAAAGTCCCCACTTCAAAGGCTTTGGGCCTCTACATGAGACCTATAGGACGGGAGCATGGGGAGATCAAATCACATTTCTAATTTAATGCTAATTTTCATCTGGTCTTGGCAGATAGTGGCTTTGATGACTAGAGTAGACAAGGTGTCAGTTATTTTCACTTGATTCTGGGAGACATGTACACAGCCTGCTCTGAGACACCACGTGGTCACTACTGACACCTTGGTCACATTGCTATGAGCAATTTGCTGAAAATAGAAGTTGGCAGTTGAATTTCCCAAATAGCAAACTTCAACATTCACTGACCTCAGTGTTCAAATCCTTAGTTTAGCCAATCATAAATGAATTGTAAAGCAATTCCCATGAAGAATGGGCTGTTTCTAAAACCACTGAGGGTCACTATGAGAGGCTCACCAACCAGTTCTCATTTTATTTCATGGAACCCTTGGAAGGATGGTTATTTGTTGACTGTCAGAGCAGTTTGTGTTCTAATGAATGTAATATGTATGGAGACATGTATATTTGTCTCCCGTAGCCCACATAATTATCCACTGAAGTACCAAATGAGATAAATATCCCAAACAGAACCACAAGCAAACATAGGCCTGACAGTTGAAATAAGATCAGAAAATCTACTCACAAAAATGCTTTCCCAAAGCTGTGAAGAAAAAGTCTCCATCCTAGAGAAGTTTCTATGAAAATGGGAGTAAAATAAACAAGAAGCTCTGAGGGATCACAGACATTGAACAGACTTAAGGAGACACGGAACAGGAAACTAAGGATTCCAATAAACACCCAGCAACAGTGTCTAGTCTTAAAGGAAAGCCACAGATGGATGACATCAAACACAGGAGCCTGAATTTCACTTGGTCCAATTATTCACTGATGTGCATTTTCTTTTTACTAACAAATTTTATTGTCTTCATTCAGAAGAGTCAGTTTAGGGAATATACACATGGATGTGTCAATCTAAACATCAGTCACAGAGATATGTGCCATTATAAACTATGAGTGTATTCAAAGAGGGTGAGGCAAGCCCAGCCTGGGCAATTTGACTTAGTGAAGGCCCTACCTCACAATAAATAAAAGGGCTGGGTGTAGCTTGATTGCGAAGGATCTGGGTTCAATTCCCAATACAAAAAAAAATCACAGGGCAAAATTGAAGCTTTGCTGGGGCTGGAACCCAGGGTCTGGCACATGCTAGGCAAGTACTCTGCTATTGGGCCATATCCCAAGTTCTACAGATGCCTTCTAGACAGATGCCCTTAGTACTTTTGTATTAATAAGCATTGCTTTGCTATTTAAAGCATTCTTGACAACAACCTGATTTCCTCTAATCATTTCCACCTGCTGCTCCCATGGAACGCCCATTCTTCCTTTCAATTGGAGATAATTTCCATAAAGTAATCGATGAAGGGCAAAAATACAGCATGACTAGATTCATGAAAGAAGAATAGATAGAAAAGGGAAAATTCAAAATAGGTGAAGCATCTGTTCATAGCTTTGCTGTTGTGAATGGAAACAAAATGAAACACATGTTTGCTTAACAGGAACATGATCTGAGAAACTGTCCTGTGAACGCTGTGGAGTCTGTTTACACAGATTAAAGCAGCTACAACATCACTAGGTGATATAATCTTATGGGGACATCATTATATGTGGGATTGATTGTTGATGGATGCATCATTGTGTGGCACAATGATTGTAATAAAGAAACTGCCAGTAAAATCAAAAGCTTATGACTAATAAGAGTAGTTAAAAGAATAACAACAGGGGCTGAGGCTGTAGCTCAGTGGTTGCGCTTGCCTAGCATGCTCAAGGCCCTGGGTTCATCCCCAGCACTGCAAATAATAAAAATAAACATTATCTTCAACCAGTGAATCTCTCAGGGAACTTGGAAAATATGAGATGACATTAAAAGTAAATCCTAGTATCAAAAGGACTCCCCAGAACAGTGAAGTTCAGTCCTGGGGATGCGAGCATGTAATTTTCTTCCCAGACTACCTGTCCCTGGCTACCCCACCTTGCCTCCCTCTAGTCTCTCTGAAGAACATTGGCCAGAGGTTTTTCTCTTCTCTGACTATACCAGCAGCATTAAGTCAACACAAGACAGGCACAAAGATCAAGTTATCTGATTGAAAAGGGAGGAGAAGCCAGACTCCAGCCCACTGAGTCAGACCCCAGGCCCCTTAATAGAAGTTTTAATAATTGTCAAAGATCATCCTGAAAACTGTTAATTCTAGATAGTCATACTTCCTCTCTTTAATTCCTTGATTGATTTAATTATGTAAGTATGTTTGTTAATAAAAAACTTGCACTGGATCTTCATTATTTTTATACAACACCCAGTGTGAGAGTAATATTACATTTCCATTTTCTTGCTCTTATAGAAAATTGAGAAGAATCTCACTATTTTGAAATCTTTGCAAAATAGTCCAATAATTCTTTTGGATAAATTAAAAGTGATAGATTGATTCACATGTGATGTAATTGCCTAGGTCTCTTTTGCTTCGAGATGTATTTATTCTCATATTGTGAACCCTGTATTTCTATAATAATTATCAGAATATTTAATTTTTGGTATGCATAATAACTATAAGATGTGAAAAAGATTGTGGAAAATCAAAATAAAATTCCACCCCTGCACTCTGGGTTTTATTTCAAGAGATAATCATTGGCAGAGTTTCTCGTGAAAATTTTCTGAAAAGTTCTAAGTAAATAGAAGATCTATGTGTGTGCAGTTGGTCTACAAGAAGGGCTCAATTCTAAGTTCTAGCCTATGTTCCTTAAAGAGATTCATTCTTAATAATAACGTTTCCAAGGAATAAACTCAGTTATTGCAACACCTACATGTCTTTCTGTGGATGGATAACCAGCCATACTGAGAACATCTCTGGGAATGCCATGCCCCTCCCTTGAAGTTTCTGTGCTCCACCTGGGCCACATGGGGTTGGGCCATATTCTCATATAGTCTCAGAAGGCAGCTTATTGGTTTCATGAGACCTGGCTGGTGGCACTCCTGCCACAGGACTGGTACTAGACTACTTATACCTGGCTGTCTAGCTGGGTGGCCTCAGGGTGGTCAGCCTCTCTCCTGTCAGGGGGGCTCAGGACCCCCAAGAGAGAGCCCCAAGACACAAGCAGGGCCAAGTGCCAGCATCTTAAGTGCTGGGCCAGAAATGAGTACGAGGATCTTCCACCCTCCCCTATGGGGCATGTCTGGAACCCTGGAGAAGACATGATCCAACCTTTCAGAAAGAGAAGTAAACACAGTGAGATGAGGCCCCAATTCATCCCAGGTCACATTAAGTCAGCCCAGGCCCCCACTGGCCCACAGAAGTCTCCAGTTTTCTGCCAGATGCTCCATGGCTGAAGTAATGCCTAACTGGTCAATCATTTGTGTCTCAGACACCGGATCAGGCATAGTCACCCAAATGCTCACTGTGATTTCCATGACCATCAAGTCCCCAGGTTGGGCTACGGCACCCTGGACTTAGAGTGCATAAATGCATAATGTGGATTGTCAGGGGAACCTCACTGCCTCTCCTCACCCTCCCCAGGCTTTTTCAGTGTTAAAAGAGAGGACTTTTAAGGGGCACCCTACAATCCTGAGTGACCTCACCTTTGTTTCTGCCTCCAGGTAGCCAAGGTCAGAATTTCTAGTGTCGACCCCTCCCCTAACATGCCCTACATCTGAATATTCAAAGGTAGTGTAAAAGCCATTTTTACTCTCTTTTCTATTTTATTTTCCCATCAATTTAAGAGTTTTAAAAAATATTAGATAGATTAACTTCCTATTTATATGGTGCAAGTATTGTTTCTCAATCTCTTACTTGTTTTGACTTTATTCATAGTGGGTTCTGGCCATGTAAAAAGTTTTTACTTAACATTTACCTATTAAATTATTTACTTGTTCTTTGAGGACATCAGAAATTTTGAACCATAATCAGACAAGACTTCTCCACACCCAGACTTTCATGGAATTCCCTACATTTGCTTCTAGTTCTTGTATGGTTTCAGTTTCTGCCTTTAAATCTTTAATCAATTTGGAGGCTGTTCTTGTGTGAAATGTGAGTTGTGAGCCCATTTCAACCATGAGGGCTTCTAGTTTTCCCAGCACAGGTTATTTAAAAGCCTATCTTTCCCCAGTGATTTGAAATGACACCTTTATCACATACTAAATTTCTGTATATTATTGATACTATTCCCAGAACTTTTGTCTTCTCCATGCGTCTGTTCGCCTATTATTGGGCTTATATATCCTGGCTTTATTAAAGGTAGTTCTTTATATTTTACAGATGGCATAAAAATATTAGTTTAGCTGTCTTCACTCCACTTGCCCTTATTTTTCAGAGTCTCCTAGTTTCAGTAGAGGGAGACAATTTATTTTTCCCTTATGTACTAATTTACTTTGAGTACCCTTGAGATCCCCATAGCTTTGTGCTTAGCAATAACAAAGCTTTATTTGCATCTTCTGGAATCTTAAAAATGTGTTTGGATTTCTTATTTTTGGATAGCCAAAGAACTCTTCCGATGTACTTTGTAGTCAGTGTGATATTTAAAAGGTCTGTGTGTTGCAGACCTAGAAACCCCTACAGCAAGGCAAGTGGAGACTCTACTTAATTTGAATTCATCTTTCTTTTCATTTCTTTGTTTAAAAAGAGTCAAAAAGGGATCTATACTATCAAAACCTGTGAGTGGGCCATCAGATGCAATTATAATATCTGTATTGGACTACGCCTGGAGAAAAATATCTTTTCTAGTACTGGGGATTGAACCCACGACTTTGCACTGACATACATCCTCAAGTCTATTTTAATATTTCATTTTCAAACAGGATCTCATTAAATCACCAAGCTGCCCAGTCTAGGCTCCAACTCGCGACCCTCCTGCCTCAGCCTCCCAGAGTGCTGCAGTTACAGGTGTGTCCCACCACACTTGGCTTGGAGAAATGTTTGCTAAGGAACTAGAGTCTTTTGTAGGTTGACGTTCTAACTACACACTAAATGATGTGTATCAGAACAGGAGGAACCACGGGGGAGATACAGCTACCTCCTGGGCAGCAGAGTCTCTGCCTGAAGACTTGGAGGCTGACTCTGGAGAAAGGAGTGCAGCTCGTCCAGCACCATGTCCCTGTGTCCATCGCAGCACCACCTCACTAGGTCTCTGCATCTCTCTTCCATTTCATTCGATGGAGAGAAGACAAGAGGAAGGAATGGTCTGCTGAGACTGTGTGTGGCACATACAAGTGAGCTAGTGGCCTGGATGGCTGTCTAGTCCATTCGAGCTGTGTGTCAGCAGCCTATGCCTGGGTGCTTGCAAACAGTCGGCACATATTCCCTGTGCTTCTGGGGACGGGAAGTCCATGATCAAGGTGCCAGCAGATTCCAAATCTGATGTTTGGTGCAGGCCTTCTCACCACGTGATGGAGGGACAAGCTGCTTCTCTGGGGCCTCTTTTAGAAGAGCACTAATCTCATTCATGAGATCTCCATGCACACAACCTGCTAATCCCCCAAAGACCCCACCTCCTATTGCCACCACCTCAGAAGCTGGGATATCAACATATGAATTTTTCTAGGTGGAAGACACAGGCATGCAGACCACAGCAGTGGGCCAGCCCAGTGTTCTTTGAAGGAGGACTCTGCAGGTAGGGGAACTTCCGCTACACTGCACTTTACCCCAGTGGGTGAGCCCTTTGCTGAGCTCCATCAACATTTTGTTCCCATGAAGAGACTGGGCAGAGAGAAGGGAAGGAAGGGGCCCAAAGGGCCCAGGTCCCTGCCTGGGAGCCCCCTTTCTGAGGATGCTTCTAAGACCTTCTTTGGGAATGGACATCACCGTCTCCCAGAACAGGGACTTCCCAGAGGGAATTAGGACTAAAGCAAGGATGGGATGGCAAGATTATCCTCTAGGGCTCCTACTTTGTGCCTTCTCCTGACTGCGGTTAGTGCTTTGAGAGTGTGTGCAAATGAGAGTTTGGGAGCCATGGGCTGCTCTCTTCTCCAAGTAGCCAGTGATTCATTATTAATCATGTAATTAATAATTACTCAGCACTGTGTGTCTGTGGGTTCCACATCCAAGGATTAAAACCAACTACAGATCAGAAATATCTCAGGGAAAAGTTATGTCTGACCTGTAACAGAATTTTTCTTGTTATTGTTTCCTAATCAACACAGTGTAACAATTATTTGTATAGCATTTACATTGTATTAGGTATTATAAGTTATCTAGAGATGATTTAAACACATGGGAAGATATGTGTAAATTATAGCAAATACTACACCATTTTATGTAAGGGACTTGAGCTTCTGTGAATTTTGGTTCTTCGCGGGAAACCAGTCCCTGGAGATATCAAGGGACAAGTGTACATATAATTAATTTTCCTATATCAATTTAATTAAGATATGCATGCTTCTGTGTTATTTTATTTTACTTTATTTTTGCAGTATTAGGAGCTGAACCTAGAGCCTTTACACTGAGCTACATTCTTAGTCTTTTTAAAATTTTGAGTCAGGGTCTCAAGGGGCTAAGTTTCCCAGGCAGGGCTCAAACTTTCAATCCTTCTGCCTCAGGCTTCCAAAGTGCTGGGATTACAGGCTTGCCTCACCATGCCCAGCCCTGTGCTATTCATTTTTTAAATTGATAAAAAAAATTTTCTTCTGGCCCTGCTCATCAACCTCAAATAAAGAATTCTTTTTTACATGGCCTTCTTTCTAGGCACAGAATCTCATATCTCAGGCACACACAGACTGCATCTTTAGGACCCTACTCCTGGGGCCAGATCCTAGGGTCCCTGCTCAGTCATAAAGAACAGCTTTGCTCTCCAGCTCAACCTTCAACCAAGAGGGTGGCACAGCCCAGACACATCTGTGAAAGGAAAGTGGTTGAGCTTTCTAAATGGGCCAACCCACAGGCCTGAACCACAGTGTTGGAGATTCTACCCCAGGATCATGGACCTCACCAGGATAAACTGTCTGTAAATTTTGGATGAAAACCCTCACCTTTGCTCTGCCCCTTGTCCTGCCCAACCTGGTCTAGACTGATTATACTGAATCTCCTGAAAATTTCCATCCCTGAAGTCTCTCCATCCCAATTATAGTTTAGCAAACGGAGAATTAGAAGAGGAAGACAAGAATCCACTTCTTTAGCAGGCAGCTCTTGGGTTCTACTACTTGATTTGTGCCAGTACTTTTCTTCAAGCATAGGTAAATATGTATATGACTGAATGCAATAGCATGGCAGATATGACATGGCTAGCTCTAGACAAACCACAAGACAATCAAAACAGATGGAACCAGGCTCACTAACATGCACAAAAACCAAACCTTAACTCTTCATCAGCTGAAGGTCATAGCTACCTCATGCAACGGAGCAGAGAAAGTGTTCTGCAGACAAGAGGTCCAGGCCCACATCAGAGAGCTATGGGACAGTCACAAAGGGGTCTGGAGCAGAGGAGGTTGGGGCAGGAGGTAGGTTAACTCAAGAATCCTCTCTCACCATCCTGCCCAGCAGGACTTTCCACCCTCATGGTCACTAGATACTCAGACATGTTAGTCACTGGGGAAATGAAAATCAAAACCATGAGATAGCACTTCACACCTACCAATATAGCTATGATTTTTTTAATGGAAAATAACAAGTGTTGGCAAGGATGTGGAGAAATTGGAACCCTTGTGCATTGCTGGTAGAAATATAAAATGGTGCAGCTGCTATGGGAAACATCATGGCAGCTCCTCAAAAGTTAAACATAGAATTACCATATGTCCCTGCATTTCTACTCCTGCTCATAATCCCCAAAGAATTGAAAATAGGCACTCACACAAACACTTGCAAGCCAATGTGCACAACCACATTGTTTATAAGAGCCAAAAGGTGGAAATAACTCAAGTCCAGCAACAAATGAATGAATATAAACATAATGTGGTGTCTACATGCCATGGGTTGTTACTCAACCATAAAAGAGGTGATGTGCTGATGCAAACTACAGCATAATTGAGGGTCAAGAACATGATGTTGAGTGGCATAAGCCACATACTGGATCATTCCACTTATATGAAATTGTCGGAATAGGCAAATTCATCACTATTGATGCTAGCAAACATTTAAAAAAGAATGAATGCTACTCTCTCCTGTCTTGTCCTCTCCACTGCACAGCCTATGCTCCATCAGGGCTGTCAGGAGGTCTCTGCAGCTTGAGAACCGTGACTCCCCCATCTCTGACTGTGCACCCAGATTTGAGGGCTCCTGTAATTAGTTACAGCCCAATTAATGTCTATGTCATTACTATACAGACAGCTAAGTAACATTAATTGCATCAGCAAAAATCTCCTTTGCCAGGTCATGGATACAGGAGTGACATTGTGTCATGTCCCACCTGAGCTGGAGAGAGGAGATGGAAGAAGAGTCAAGGCTGTGGCCTTTCAACACAGAGTTCCACCTGCTGTACTTGGCTCCTGTTTGTCCTCCAAACCCACCTAACTCCCTATGGGACTGATTGCTATGCCCAAATTCTGGCAATAAAGGGAGAAATAAACATAACATTTTTTTCTTTTCTTTTTAAAAAAATCTCATTATATCCACACACAAGAGATGTGTTCTATGAAGGAAATGTATTTAGAATACCAGTTTTCCTATTTTGTGTGTGTTATTTTTCCAAGATAAAATCACCTGGAGTATTTGGAAGTACAAAACAGAATACAATAGAAATTCATGCTAATGGACTTTGAGTTATAATTTATTTCATAAAATAGTAAATTCTCCCTCTTAGGTCTAGTCAGTATTATACAATTTGGTATTACATTTTACAAGTTTATTTTCCTTTTTAACATTTATTGAACATTTACCATTTATTGACTATTTCAGTTATTTGAAGTGAAAGCACAAAGAAGAGAAGTGTCAAAAGAATTTGGAGGCATTTGGTTTTATTTTAATGTTGGAAAATAGAATAAAATTTAATCCATATGTTAACCATGGCATGCATGCATTAGCTTCCTGTGTTTGCTGTGGGAAATTACCATAAGTGTGGCAGCTTGAAACGACACAGATTTATTCTCTTACAGTTCTGGAGGTCAGAAGTGCTAAGTCAGTTTCACTGGCTGAAATCAAGGTGTTGGTGGGATTATCATCCCTCAGGAAGCTCCAGCAGAGAATTCAGTTCTTACCCCTTCCTGCTTCTAGTGGTTCCTGGCTTTCCTTGGCTTGTGGTCACAGCACTCACTTGCTTCCTTCCTAGTCACAAGGCCTCCTTCTCTTCTGTCCATAGTGAAATCTTCTTGTGCCTTCCTCTTAGAAAGACACCTGTGATTGCATTGAAACCACAAGAAGAACCCATCATAATCTCCTATCTCAAGGCCCTTGACTAAGTCACATTTGCAAAGCGCCCTTTCTGATAGGAGGAGCACTTACAGATTCCAGGGATGAGGTCTGGATGAGGGACTATTACTCATCTGACCACCTTGTGTTTTCTCTGATCTCACTTGATTACCATGGCAAAGACCTTTTTTTTGTCACACATGTGTATTAGTGTCTGTCTGCCACGTTTGCCAGTATGGAGCTTTCACTGAGAAAAAGTCAGTCAAGTAAATATAACATTTTTTCTTTGCTTTAGAGAACAAATTCTCTGTGCCACTGAGCTCTCAGATCAACTGTTCCAGAATAATCCAGGACCTGGCAGTATGAGTGCATTTCACGAGGCCATTGCCACACTTCCTCTCAGAGGAGCCACCTCCTACATCAGAGCAATGATAGCGGAATACCTTGACGGCAAAAAGGTCATCTGTGAGTCACAGATAGGACTCAGGGAAGCATTATGAACACGGAAGATAAAATCTGTGTCCAGAATGTCTTTCCCCATGACAACATCTTCCCTATCCACCCTGGAAGTGACATAACACCATCAGTCCTCCATGGGGGGCCTAGCTGGGCCTCTGGGGGAATGGTGCCATATCAGGCACTTCCTTGGCTTAAGGATGGCATCTTCTCCCTGTCCTCACTTGGTTGTCCTCTGTGTCCTAGTCTCTTCATCTTTAATGACAGATTAGGGGTTCATTCAACTGTCCTCATTTCACCACTTTTAATCATCACTTGGAAGGCTTTATTTCCAGATATAACCATGTTCTGAAGCATGAGATTCACCATATAAATTTGGAGAGGGGCATAGTTCAGCCTATAGCCTAAGGCAAACCTGCATCTATATGGCTGATTGATAAGCCCAGGAAAAGCCAGGGGTGAAAGCCCTTTGTTTCGTGGGGGACGGCTCAGATGAAAAGCTGAGAAAATGCAATTCAGAAAGCCAGGTTTGGGTTACAGCCTTATCCCAGGAGGTGCTCTGTGTTCTGGGGGACTGCAGTCAAGTATCCAATTCTTGGCTTCAAACTCCCATCCCTCTAACTCATGTCTTCTACAAGATGATCCCTCAGGGCCTCTCCTGCTTCCTGCACTCTCTCCTTGTCTTCCAGCACCTCTGGTCTCCACATCTTCTGCACCACACTGGGCTTCACAGTGCATCCCTTAACCACATTCATCAACACCCTCCTCATTCCCGTTTCATCAGCTCTTCCTGGGAAAAGCCCCAGTTTCGGTCTCTGCTATACCTGCTTCATAGTAAGGGCCTGGGACCTATTGGATAAACTTCCATGAGACTGTAGATTGCACTGCCATAAACTTATAGTCAACTACAACCACTGGTCAGCTCCAACACTGCATAGGAATCATCACTTCTCCCTCCACAACCACATCCCTTACCCATCCACCTACCTCACCTTCCCCCAACCTCCACCCCACCAATCCAGGCAGCCATCTATGCATCCGTCTCTCCATGCATTAATTACATATGCATTCAGTAAATGACTTCCTTGTTAGTTAGAATACATCTGTATAAAAAAAAGACAAAGTTGACCACTTCTCAGAGCTTACATCAGAGGTTGCTAAACTTTTTCTATAAATGGTGAGATAGTAAATATTTTAGGCCTGCAAGCCATGTGATCTCTGCCACAAATATCAAATGCTGTCATCATTGTACAAAAGCAGCCATCGACGATTCATGAACTAATTAGTGTAGTTCTCTTCAAAAGGACACAAACATTGAAAATTTGTATCGTTTTCATGCACCCTAAATATTACACTTCATTAAGACAGGCTCTTTTAACCCCAAAGAACCATGTTATATGCGCATCACAAATGCTGACTCCTCTTGCCCTCACCTTCATTCATGCACTGGGATCAAGGCCTGGCCTCTCCACTCACTTCAGTGGGAAGACCTTTTCTTCCGTTCCCTTGTTTAAAGAGCAGCATGCTTGGTCTGTTCTCATGTATCAATCTATTACTATTTAATTTGGAATCTTAAAATGAAGACTATTTTTAAACATTTACCTATATATGAGTATGTTGTTTGGGGTGACAGTTTTATTTTTGCCTGTGAGATGTTAATGAAGAGATTTGTGATTGCTGCCGGCAGCTGAAGGAAGAAGTCATGTTACTGGCAGTGGTATCAAGGATTGCATCAGTTGAGACACGGTTGGATCCCTTACCTTCCAAACGTTATTCTCTTCAATCAGCAAATGTATTTCTATAAATATAGAATTAGTAAATAATACAGTAAAGGGAAAATTAGTAATTTCAGTAAAACAATCGTTATTTATTATCTCATCTGACACCACAGGACCTTCCATAGAAATAATTTTAAATGAATCTTGTTACTTTTCCACTTTTCTCTGGTAACTGTTCTGTGTCCTCTGCTGTGTCCATTGCTGAAAAAAGATAGTCAGATGTTTGAGTGCTGGTAAAATCAAATGACTTACTTCCATTCCTTAAGGATGATGAGGCAAGAGGATTGCAAGTTCAAGCTTGACCTAGGCAACTTGGCAATTTAGCAAGACCCTGTCTCAGATGGGAGGAGGTGGACCAGCTACACCAAATGTACAGAAATCAAGGCATCAGAAGGCCCAGAACTTAACAGTGTTTACAGGTTGAACCACAATATTCCTGTGACGGGGGTTTTCTGCCCCCTACTGGTACCAGGTGGAATCCCTTGTTTAGATACATTCCAGAAAAATGGCTCAGGGTAGAATTTTCATGTAAGTTTCCTCTGAAATACAAAGCAGACAAAAATAAAGTATGAAATAATTAATTATTGTGTACTTTTAGTCAAATAGTGAAAGAGCAGAAAGTATGCTGCTCCCATATACGATATGGCCCCTTATGTTGTTTAAAGGTCATTGAAAGGGCAACGTTTTGCAGAGAATATAGTTGCAAGTAGAATTCAACAAGGTCTCCTTTGGGGAGTGACATCCCTGTTGCCACTCTCTGAACAGAGAACCTCATCTGCAAGCGCTCATAGAGAAACCCTCTGCTAAAGAAGAAGAAAGCAGACACACCACACATCCAAATATAAGTCAAGCTGACAGTGTGTTACTATTTCAAATGCCTTTTTATTTTATTTTGCTGAAGCCAAGGAGCTTTCACTAGTTCAGTAAACTAATAAAACAAACACACCCAGGATCAGGCACAGAAACACACACAGGAAAACACACATACATGTGGGTAACGAAGAACAACTTCAGGACCAGCAAACCCACACTCTTTGAGGACTCTTCCTGGCTCCGAGTTATCTGTTACCCCTGATGATAAAATGCTGCTCACTTGGAGCTCATCTTTTTCCAGCCTCTTCTCTCTGTTTCCCCCTGCTCTGCTACCCTGAGCACATTCCCTTCAATGGTCATGGCTGTGGACAGATGTGCCAACACCAGAGACTCATCACTGTGTTCTCAGTCCAGTGTCACCAAGGTGAAGGCCCTGTCGGGGCAGGGGACATACAGTCGATAGAGCTGTCCAGGCCTGTGACTCAGGTTCTGAGTTTTTGTTTTTTAAATGCACATTCCTACTGCTTGCCGATAAGAGGATGGCCCGCTCTTTCCTGGCCAGTCTTCCCACACCATCAATGTCAGGCAAGGGCTTGGAATCCAGGTCACTTCAGCCAAGGGCTAACCAACAGCTTCTAGCAACTGGAGGGGCCTCGGGTGGACAGCTGCCAACTGTCAGCTTTATCTAACTCAGGTGAAGTTTAACTTTTGAAAATAAAAATTCTTTAAGTAAGGAGTTCTCAGTAAAAGAAGTCATTTTGTGTATTTTAATGGATTATAGTGAACATGAGCCCTTAATCCATAATCCATGCAGATCTTATTTCCTCAAGTAAGGCACTGTTTTGTGTCATCCTAACTCCTCTCCTCTGTTCACACTCAGCATTCAGGAACTCTCTACTGATCTTATATGTACACACAGGACCTGGAGAGGGCCCTATGTTCAGCACAGAAGGGAGGCACAGAGGAGTGCCAGCCCACCCCGTTCCCTAGATCCATTCAGGGAAAGGTTTGGCTTTAATTTTTTTCCCCCTCAGTATAGGGGATGAAATTCAGGGCCTTTTCACTAGTTACTTTTTAAACCTTTTTTTTTACTTTGAGACAGAATCTCAATAAGTTACTAAGTTGTCCAGGCTAGACTCAAACTTTAGAACCTCCTGCCTTAGCCTCCCAGAGTGCTGAAATTACAAGTGTGTGCCGCCATGCCTGGCTCAGCAGTAACTTAATCAGCAAGCAGAGTCTAAAGTAAGATTGGAGCCGGATATTGAATCAGAGGAGTCCTCTTTGGTACACATGCTGGCTCTAACTAAGAAATCAGTCAATTCCAGATAATAGATCTAAGAGTGCTGGAAAAAAAATCAGGATGTACTTTTCATTCACTCT
This sequence comes from Heterocephalus glaber, assembly GCF_000247695.1. The sequence goes on along the minus strand of NW_004624849.1, from coordinate 5,139,135 downwards.
TATACAAAGACACCTGTCTGCCTGCCTGCCGGTCCTCCCTGCGTCTCTGTGTGTTTGTCTGAGAAGCTATCTTGCCCTCTATCTGTCCATTTATCTATATGTCTGCCTTTCTATTTTTATGTCTGCCTGTATCTTCTTCATCTTACTGTCGTATTGGTCCATCTTTCTGCTTGTGCGTCTCTGTATCATCCATGTGTCTTTCTTCTGTCTATACGTGTACCAACTGTCTCTGTCTTTCTGCACATGTATGTATTTCTCTGCTCAATGACGTGTGGGCACGAGACACTTCAGGTCCTGTGTGTCCCCTGCAGGGATGGGAGGTGGCAGCAGGAGGGGCTAGGGTAAGGTGGCTCCATCCCTGCCTGGGCAGCCAGGGGATTTCATCTGGTCTGCCAGTGATGGTCACATTTCACCCATATATTCTTCCATGTAATTATTATTAATCATGTCTCCTTTCATTTGAAAAGGGTCTTGGCTGGGACCATGATTTATTTGGTCACCCTCAGATTTCAATCTCTTTTAATGCGTCCCCAAGAGACTTGAGGTAAGTGGCCAGAGTCCAGTCCCTGCTCTTTGGCCTTTATCCAGGGAAGGTTTCAGCCTTGGCTGATGATCCCTGAGCCCCATCTCCTCTACCTCTTCTGCAGCCTTTCAGGCAGGACACTGGCCTCTTTGCCCAGAGACCTTGACCTGTGGCTCAAGGATGAAGCCTCCGGAGGGACCACCCTTTCCTGACTTTGGGGTGGTCCAGAGATAGAGATCTCCAGCACTTCAGGTGTTTGGGTCCAGGAACTTCCTTCTCATGGCCTGGAGGCCTCAAGCAACAGATGGCCCTCCGTATCAGGCCCCAGCATTCCCTCCAGAGTCATGGCCCTTCCTTTAGTCCCTAGTGGCACCTGACTGTCCCTCCACTGCAGTCCCAGGTCCACCATCAGGCTATCACTGAAACACCAACAGCCAGACCCAGCTTGAAGGGTGATGGGCCCCAGGGAGGTGGAGATGTGAACTTAAGCTGAGAGCACTAGAAAGAGCACACAGGCCAGAGTGGGGGCTTGGCTCTGCGTGACAGGTATTGCTCCAACAAGGACATAGTGTGACTCTGCCGTGAACATTGGGAGGGCCATGATTCAAAGGGCTATAGTTTTCATGACCCTAGTATGGTCTGGGAGTTGGGTGAAGGTTAGAGAAACAGGGTCCGTAGTATGCAGAGGAACCCAGAGGCAGATGCTGAGACTTCAAATTCACCACTGTCTCCAGCTTCCCACCTTCTCTGGAGCCCTTCCTCAGCTGCTGTATTGCCACGAGGGTGCCCAGATCCTCCCACCGCAATCATTCTCGCTGCATCCTGCTGGAGATCTTAATGAGTTCTGTAACACCTCCTGATCGTTCTGTTCCACCCACACCGTCAGGTCTGCTTTCAGACCTGATCTCTCATCTGAAATACACACAGATAGCTTTACATATCAGTTTTAATGGCAACTTCCTTTTCTTTTCCCCTTTAAAAATAAAAGGTGTAGCTTACCTATATTTATCCATTGTTGTGTGCAGTCCTGTGAGTTCCAACACTATGCCCATATCCAGGTGACCATCATTAAAACCAAGATGTAGCCAGGGATTTAGCTCAGGGGTTTCACCGCCTGCTGTGCATGTGCAAGGACCAGAGTTTGATCCCCGGTACAAAAAAACCCAAAAAACCCTCAAGATGTGGCATATTTCATCCACCCCCAAATCCCTTCACACTCCTGCAATCCACCATTCTGTCCTTATCCCAGTGTATTCCCCATACCTATGCCTTGGCCTTTTCCAGAATGTCCTATTGAGGTCATTAATGGATCCCCCATTAGAAAGTCTCTTGGGTTTGGCTTTTTCCACTCAATGTAATACCTTTGAGGGCCTCCATGTGATATCCACACCTTGTTGTTGTTTAACAGGATTCCTTTGTGGTGATGGGCACTGTTTGATTGCCCACGAAAGAGGTAGGGATGTGCTAACGTGAAATTCTCAGATTTGGTAGATTGACTATACTGAGCAGAGGATATTGGAGAAACTGTAGCTGCAGAGGGTCATCCCTATCTGGTCTGCCATGGAGACTCTCTCATCTTCAGGGAGGAAGGGTACTTTCCCCAAACCACAGTGAGAGGAGTCTTTAGTGTCAGGACTGAGAATCCATTACAGTGGGTCTGAATGAAAAAACTTCTTCCTCCACTAGCTTCATACCCCCCAGACTTTGCCTAGTGATTTCCCTGGAATTTACACCCCTAAACTCTGAATCCCTCTGTCCTGTTGTATCTACACAAATTCATCATCTTTGTCTTAAAGGTATGAAAGCATCTTCCTTGGCCATTTCACTGTCTCTTCATCCTCTTTTGAGGGTCTCGTTTTTAAGTGCAATTAATAAAATGTGGATGGTTGGGTTGGGGTTGTGTCTCGGTGGTAGAGCATTTGTCTAACATGTGTGAGGCCCTGGGATCCATCCCCAGATCCATAAAAAAAATGAGAAATAAAACTTGAAACTTGGATGCTTTTCTCTTGTTAATCTTCCCTGTGTTCATTTGGTTCCCAGGCCCACCTGGAAAACTCATTTTTTTTCTTTCAGTGCTGGGGATTGAACCCAAGTCTCAGGCATGCAAGGCAACTGCTCTACAACTAAGCTGCACCTCCAACCCAACAACTTCACTTTAGATTGTCAACCTATAAAGGTCATTACTAGTTCACCAGAAATGTCATTCACCAGCTGAAGGACATTGGTCTTGGTTCTTGGTTTTGGTGAGTACAAATAAATCTATAAACATCCACTTACAAGTTTTTGTGTGACTGTAAGTTGCCATTTCTCTTGAATTACACCTAGTTGTGGAATGGTTGTGGAAGTATATGTTTGACTTTATTAAGAAACTGCTGGCCAGAGGAGTAGCTCGGTAGTAGTATATATGGTTAGCATGTGCAAGGCCCTGGATTCAATCCCCAACACACACACACACACACACACACACACACACACACACACACACAAAATGAATGAAAGAAAGAAAGGAAGAAGGAAAAAGAGAGAGAGAGAGGTAAAAGAAACTGCCAAACTGACTTCTGTGGTAGCTATGCCACTTTTTGGCATCTTAAAATGCCCAGAGATGCCATCATTTTGCCAAGTCTGGTTCTCCACCCCCCCCAGCTCCTCACACCACTCTCAGCAGGCAGCCTGGGTGCTTATGGGCCCCTCAGACAACCTGAGAGCAGCCCCAGCCCCAGCCAGCCCTCCTCCCAGCCTGATCACCAGATCTGTGTGGTACAGCTGCACTGCTCTTCCATCTACTCCCTAAACCTATGGCACACAAGCCAGGGCTGCCCTGTCTGGCGTGCTTGGCTCCCAGACAGCCTCAATGGCAGCTTGCACTTGAACAGCCCCTCTGTATGTACAGTTGTACTGTTTCTTCTTCATTTCTTCACATATTACTGTGTGATCATCAGCCCCATTTCACAGAGAAAACTGAGGCATAGTGAAGCTGGGGCAAGAGTTGGGAAGAGGTGGAGCCAGGCTCACACTCAGGGAGTCAGTCTTTAGAGGGCTTGGATGCATTCTCTGGTGGCTTCAGGGTCAGTGTGAAGGTTGCCTTCCCCAAGGGTCCCTCCAGCCACTCTGGCTCTCTGCCATCTCCTTGCTTTGCAGCATCCATGGTATTCGTCACTTCTGGGGACCGTGTGGGGGACATGCCCCCTAAATACCACTGAAGGAAAGACCTGCCCTCCTCTCTCTGCCTCCAAACAGCAGTTGGGGTTGATGAGCACCTAGACTTTCCTGGTGCTCCGTGGGGCCACCTGGACCGGTAGGCAGAGGAAGTTGTTTGCCTCTGCCTCCCAGAATATGCCAGCACTCTGGGAGACTGAGGCAGAAAGATTGCAAGTGAGAGCCCAGCCAGTGTAACTTTGCCACTTAGTGAACCCTGTCTCAAAATAAAAAGGGCTGAGGATCTAGCTCAGTGCAGAGGCACTAGTTCAATCCCCAGTACCAAGAAGAAAAGAAAGAGGGAGAGGAAGACAGGAGAGGGGGAGGGGGAAAGGAAAAGGTGGGATGGAGGGAAGGAGGGAGAGAGAGAGAGAGAGGGAGGAGAGAGGAGGAGGAGGAGAAGGAGAAAAAGAAGAGGAGGAGGAAGGAGAAGGGGAGGAGGAGAAGAAGAAGAAAAGGAAGGAAGGAGAAATGAAATGAGCACAACCCTACAACCCCTATGATCTGACGGGCTCAGAGTTAAGGAACAAAGCTCAGGGGCAGATGCAATGGATGTGAAGCACTGCAGCCTGATGGTGCCAGCCTCCCGGGAGTCCGCCTCCCTCACAGATGGAGGTAACTGGTGGAACCATCAGTGTCTGTGATTCTGTCATCCACCTAGCAGGATGCATTTCCTCCCCCCATGACATTGTTGGGACACTCTGAGCTCTGCCCTGAAGGAGGCCGAGATCAGGGCGATGGGCCCTGCCAGTCAGTGGGTCAGTGAACAAATGCAGCTATTCATAGATCACAATTGTATTCATTCATCTTATGGTAGCTGCCTTTCAATAAAGTGAGTTTCCTTTGAAATCTCATGTATTTTATTTCAAAATGTTACTCTGGCACATGGCATTTTAAAGCCCTGGACTGTGGACCCCTAATCCCCAGCTAGGATTTTCCAGGGAGCCACTCCTCAGCACCTTGGGCTGCCAGCTTTCAGGGGAGGCCTCCTGGATGTCCTGTGGGTCCTGCTGCTCACTGCTCCCTGCTTCTGATCACCATGGTCACCACTAACCCATCCTCTGTAGGCCCTAGACCCTTCCCAGGGACAGGAAAACATATATGACCTCTAACCTCCTGAGATTCTTTTATGTCTTGCTGAAGCAGATGAGGATTTATTGAGCACCTACTGGATACGAGGGGCTTGCTCTTCTGTATGGACACAGCCATTAACAAGGAAGAATAAAAGTTTCTGATCTTGAGGGAATGACATTCCAGAGAGGGCAATGCAGCCATGCTGTTGTGATGGCTTGGGAAAGTGTAGTAGAAGGTCAATCCCTGCACAGTATTCAAGGGGCCCAGTGTGATAGCCATGGGGCTCACACAGTATCCATGGGATCAAAGGAATAAGGACTTGCTGTTATCATTTTGAGAAGGAGAATCCCATCCAGCCCTCTTCCATTGGACAGGGAAAGCCTAGACCAAAGCAAGAAGTTACATTTGCTAAGAATCAAGGGGAAAGTGTTGGGCAGCAGAAGCAGCTCATGCAGAGGTCCTAGTATGGAGGTCAATGTGGAGTTCAAGAAACTAAAGGGAGGCCGAGAGACTGAGCAGAGGGGCAGGAGGAAAGGAGAGCTGAACAGGGTGAGGGGCCCTGGATGGGGCAGGGAAGAGGTGGGGGAACACAACGGGAGTCTTATATTCAGTGTGGTGGGAAGCCTGTGAGGGTTTCAGGCAGGGGCCTACACAGACTTGATTCTGATTTTAAGACTTTTCTGTTGCTGGGAGGAGAGTGGACTGTAAATGGATAGGCTGAGTCCTTGCAGGCCACCAGTTGCCAGAGAGCAGGTGGGCAGTTTGGACCTGGCCCCTCGAGGCTGTGGAAATACCCATGCATGAGTCCCAGGAATCATGGGGTTTCCTGTTGGAGACGGACTTCCAGATGAACACAGGGGCAAGTGCTGGTGGGCCCTGGCTGGGCTGTCCCCATGCCGGCAGTACTCTTAACTCAGCCCAGCCACAGATAGGCAGAATCCCCAAGGGGTCAAGTGGTCCAGGGAATAGGGTATCTGCATCAACCAATCTGACTCAAAGGGGTCTGGGAGCATGAGGCCTGGCTTGACCCCAGTTTGGTTAACTCTCTCCTCCTGTGACCCCATGCAAGTCCATAAAGTCCCTGAACCAACTGTTTTCTAAAACAAGGTAACAGTGTCCCCAGGCCTGCCTAAAGGGGATGTCCAGGATCAACCTCCCAGATCTCAAGACGCAAGTCATTGATTCAGTGAGGTTGGATTCCCCTCCTCACTGGACCCTACCCACCCCACTTACATCCATCTGAAAGCAGATTCTGAGTTGGGCTTGTTTCATCTCTGAGGAAGCAGGAAGTGCATGGAAACAGGCCATCACCTGGGAATGACCTAGAGCTTCTTATCTGGTCACAGGGAATCATCTAAATCTGCAGAATGAGGGCCCTCCTTGGGGCCTTTCACTGGGGCAGAAGGGTGGAAGACTCTCCATTCTTGGAAGCAGTTTGGGCAAAAGAAGGGGTTCTCTCCCAAAGGCCTTGGCCATGGAGATCACAGAGTCTAAGCCCTTGAACACAAAGTCTAATTTGCCAAAAATGTGCCATGGGCCCTTGTTTGCCTTCCATCCTCCACTGCCAGCTGCACCTTGGCTTCATGGGGCCATCTGAGCAGAGGTGACACCAGCGTGTCCTCCGCCTGCTTCAGGCTGGAGTGGGACAACCTGGGTCCCCACCACTTTCTTTTCGTTTCTTACAGTGGGAACAGGGCTGCCCTTCTTGAGGCTTACCTCCCCCATCTAAAGGAGCCGTGAGAGGGTCTGCTGCCCTAGGCACACCCATGCACCTGCCAGGGGCTCTGTACATCTCTGTGGAAAGGAGGAAGGGCAGGGAGGTTCAGGGCAGGGAGAACAAAGCTGCTGCCAGGGGGTGTGACATCTGTGGAAATGAGAGCACAGGTGGCCAGGAAGATCTCCTGGGGTCTGCAAGGAGGCTGAGTTCTGATCCTTCATCAAGATGCTGCTCCCGTGTCCCACTCCCACCCCAGAGATGGACCCCAGGGAGCCCCATAGCCAGCACACAGGGGCTCGGGAAGCCATGATTGCCTGGAACACTGTGCAGCCAGGCAAGGGATGGTCAGACACATATCTCAACACAATGGCACTCAAAGAGATCAAAATGCATTTAATGTGGTCTAGTCTCATCGCCTACATCTTTAGATACTGCTACGTATTGAAAATAACATGAAAATTCTCCGGTTTCACCATTTAAAATAGATTTGACATTCTATGACCTCACACAAGGCAGACACCCCACACAGGGGCCTCTCAAAGGTGGCTCCTTCCGCCCCACCCTCAGGCCCCTTGGGTGGGTGGGGACTGAGCAGCACAGCACCAGCAGAGGTTGGGGGACAGCCACAGTGCTCTGAGCAGCACAGACACACCGCCCCCCTGACACGTGCACACACACTGCAAGACCACACACATCCACACATCCATACATACATGTGTCCACTCAGACAGACATACTATGGCCGCCAACACATGATCCAGGTGCAGATGCTCATTTTCAGATGCCTCACATTGGCCCTGACTGGATAATCAGGGCAGAGGACTGGGAGCTATCAAGTTAGTCAGTGGTCAGTGCCAAAGTCTGAGGGCAGTGTCCAGTCTGACCAGTGTGCACCCTGCCTTGGCCTGGTGTTTGTTAAACCAGATCCCCATGGGGAAAATATGCATAAACACATACACACACACACACACACACACACACACACACACACCCCTGGACGTATCAAGTATTCACATCACCAACTCAGTGTCACCAATGTGGAGTCATGTGTGCACACACATATATGCACATGTGTGTACACACCCCTCCCCTCCCCACACATGCCCCAGGGGCCAAGTCTCCCTTGCTCCTGCATGCACTCAAGGCTCCCATACCTGTCCTCACACATCAAGTGCACTATAAGGGGAACTATTTTGGTCTTTAGCACAAGTAAGCAATAAATAAATAAATAAATAAATAAATAAATAAATAAATAAATGGATGGATGGATGGATGGAATAAAAGAGGACAGAAGAATTTGAAAAAGCAGCATGTGCCTGCCTTTGGCGAGAGATGAAAGGCAGCTCAGACTGCCCTCCCTCGAGCTCTGGGGCTGGGTCATTCTGGTGGATGTGGACATGAGAGGACAGGCCTGAGAGGCAAATGCACCAGGCCACTAAAGTGGTGGGACCTGGGGCCCCGGATCTGCTTGAGATGCAGAAAGTAGAAAGCTTACCCATGCAAGCCTGGAAGGACAGCAGGGCACAGGGCACCATCCAGTATCTACTGACTGGGGCCACCCTTCCCTCACTTGGTAATCTGGGCTGGATGGCGGAGAACTAAGCACTCCCATGCCAATGCATCCCCAGAACATGAAGGCTAAAGCTGGGAAAGCCAGTCAAACTTGAGAGCCAAGGGCCAGATCCAGGAGCCCAGAGGAGCTGAGGTCCCTCTGGCAGATCCTGAGAGGAAAGAGCTGCCTGGGGCTAAACCTTCTAGGCCAAAAATCTTCAGGCTGGGTCTGATGCAGGGCAGGGTGACTGGAGTCTGGCCTAGCTCAGGGTGAGGGGCTGAGCTGTGTCTGAGCCCTGTCTCAGGCACCTTTCAGAGAAACGGTAGCCTGTATATAAACTTCGCATGGGCAGGGAGGAAGAGCAAAGAGGCAGGAGCCCCACCCCAGGCCTCAGACTCTCCCCAACTCCCTGCCCACTCACTGTGTGACCTTGTGTGACCCTTCCCACTCTCAGCCTCAGTTTCCCCACTTAGACCATAGAGTTCCTGGTGTCTTCTTGACCCGAGATTAGGGGCAAGCTGCCTAGGAAAGCAGGCAGGAGTCACGAACTTCCTCATTACTGCCCTCCTGAGGGCCTTTCCCAGGGAAGACAAGTTTCCTCAGCAGCCTCAGGAAAGGCTAGGCTCCTCCCAGGCCTGGCCCCATAAGCTGCTAAGAATAAGGCAGAGCCAATTCAATCATGACAAGGGGCCTCACATCTCTTCCTGATCAAGGTACCTGGAGTCGGGCCTGTCCAGGGCAAGGGGACTGAGGTATCTCTGGGGCCTAACACTGCATCTTGCAGGGAAGTGATTGCCAGCATCTGGATCCTCTGTGGGCCCTGTCCTCAGGGAAAGCAAGGAAGGAAGCGGAAGGAGTGCCCCACTCCCCAGGCCCCTGAAGCCTGAGCAGGAATTCTTTGTTCCCTGGCCACTTTTTCAATTAAGCTTTGAATGAATGTGACCCCGGGTCATGGTGGGGGGTGGGGTGATAATTCCTCTACTTCCCTAAATTCTTTCCTCTGCCCTTCAGAAGCAGACCCCAAAATGGCTGGGCCCCTCCTGGGCTAGCCTGTATTGCCTGAGGTATGTAGGGGAGGAGGGCAGGCAGGAGTGCGCCAGGAGACACAGTCACTGCCACCTTCCCAGGGCAGATGGAGGGGGTAGGGGAGGGGACAGGCATGTCCAATAAAAACAGAAACAACTCAAGTCGAACAACCTGAAGTCTCTTAAGGCACAATTCCCGCTGCGGGCCCAGTGGGAGGGCTGATCCATTTCCACTGGGTGAGGGAGCCCCACCTCCCTTTCCCCTTCCCAAGGAGCCTCCCATGTTTCCCAGCTGCCCTTCATCTGCAAGGGGTGCAGGCCCTGGCAGAAGTGGAGAGAGAGGCAAAACATGGGCGTGGAGGCAGAGACCCTTGAGGGCAGGTCCCATCCAGCCCTGAGACCACCTCTGAGGTACAACATCAAACTCAAAAAGAGCAAACCAGTTTCTTCCCCAACCCCATCCCAATAGCATCAGAAAGCTTTTATTATGATCATTAACATGGTCTTGGTTCTTCTGTCACAAACAGAACCTAATTCACCCCTAAGCGTGATGAACTGTGGGGGCTCTAGCACACATGGGGGAGAGGTCAGTCCAGCCTCAGGAACCCTGGAACACGTGTCCATCTAGCCGCTTTCATTGCGGCAGACCAATGGGATTCTTATTGTCCTTCCCCCACAACCCCATGAATTAAAAATGTTTTTTCAATTGCATGTTGTTATTATTATTATTATTATTATTTTTGTAAACAGTCTTACCCAAGCTAAGGTTGAGAAAGCTGAAATCTGGTGTTTCTCCCCAAGTTAAAAACCACAGAAGTGCCTGTAGCCTGCCAGACTGTAACTGCAAAGGTGGACCACTGCAAGGTGACTCTGTGCAGGCTGTAGCTCCTTCTCCAGGCAGAAGCCCCTGGCTCCTGTGGCTGGACCCCCAGGAGGCCACTTTCCTGACTCTGTGCCACCTCAGCTTCTGAGGCCATGGGCTGCCCTCTCTGGTCACCCGCTGTCCCGCTAACTTTCCAAGGCTATTGTGAAGAAACATAAAACGACTAAAACGCTACTGAGTCTGCAACCCAGGGCACCTGGCCCACTCTGCTTAAACCCAGTGCCCCTGAGGGACACTAGGCCACTCCCCGGTGGGATGAACCCTGCACTAGGGCACCAGCGGCTCAGATCTCTGACTCTCGCCTGTAGGGTCGCTGCTCAAGGGCTCCACCACCAGCCTGGCGTCTGTCAAAGTCATGCCGAGGCTGGGGACTGAGGCCCTCTCGACTGCAGCCATCCTGGTCTCCCTCTGGCTCGTCCTCCTCGTCACGGCTCAGGAAGGCCAGCTCGTTCTCATAGCAGAAGGAGTTGGCACTGGGCAGGAGGAACTTGTTCTCCACCAGGTCCTTGGCGCTGCAGCGGGGCGTAGAGGGCACCTCATATGTCTTGTGGAAGTGTGAGTAATCGATCTTGTACTGATTCTTCTCCTCAAAGAGCACTGGCTCGAAACGGTGGCCCCATAGGATCTCATTGGCCAGGTAGGAGCTGCGGGCCTGTGTGGTCATGGCCGTTGCCTCTACCATGCCCTCAAGAATCACCACAATCTCAAAGTCGTCCGTCTCCAAGTCCTGCCGGCTGATGCCAAACAGGGGGCTAGCCTCGTCAATCTCGTGCAGGATGGTGATGGGTGACACCAGGAAGATGCGGTCCAGGCCCTTGTCGAAGCCCACGTCAATGTCTATCTGGTCCAGTGGGATGTACTCGCCCTCCTCTGTGACCCGAGGCTTGATGAGCTGAGCCCGGACATGGGCCTCCACGATGTGGCTCTTGCGCAGGTTACCCACGCGCCACATAAGACACAGCTTGCCGTCGCGCAGCGCCACCACAGCATTGTGGCTGAACAGCAGGGTCTGCGCTCGCTTCTTGGGCCGTGCCATCTTGGCCATGATGGCACCGATCATGAAGGAGTCAATGATGCAGCCCACAATGGACTGAGCCACCACCATGAAGACAGCCACTGGGCACTCCTCAGTCACACAGCGCAGCCCATAGCCAATAGTAGTCTGCGTCTCAATGGAGAAGAGGAAGGCTGCCATGAAGCCGTGGACCTGCATCACACAGGGGGTGCGGCCACGACCCTCAGCTGGCTCCAGGTCACCATGGGCCACAGCGATGACCCAGAAGATGACACCAAACAATAGCCAGGAGGCAAGAAAGGCCAGTGAAAAGATGAGCAACATGTAGCGCCAGCGTATGTCCACGCAGGTGGTAAACATGTCGGCCAGGTAGCGCTGTGACTTCTCGTCCATGTTAGTGAACTCAATGTTACACTGCCCATTCTTCTTGACAAAGCGGTTGCGGCACCGGCGCCTAGTGTGGACCTTGCCATTACCAAAGCCATTGGCGCCTGACATGGTGACCAAGTGCAGCCCGTCCTCCTCTGATGACACGATGCTGTAGGGGTTGGCCCTACTGGCTGCAGTCATCCCGGGGGCCAGAGGGCCCTGACCTGGCCCTAGGCTGGCTCCAGGCAGGGAGGCTCCTGCAACAGAGAGAACAGGGGTCTGCTAAGCAGAGTAGATGGCCTCTCCTCTGTCCCCACCAGTGCCCATGGCCATGACCAGCAGATCTTGCAATCCCCATTTACCCTCCACCCAGATGTCTTTCCCCCACCCCATACCCACTCATCTTGGAAAGTGGCCTCGTAGCAGCTCAGGTCAGAAGCCTCAAATTCACCCCAACTCCTCTGACTCCCATACTCAGGGCTCTGTTTCAGAATATGTTCAGGATATAACCCCTTCTCCCACTCTCATAGCCTGAGTCCCTGTCACTGCTCACCTAGACCGGAGGCCTCCTTGGCAACCTCCCTGCGTGCACCCCAACCCCTCAATCCCTGCAGCAGTCTCAATCAGATCCTATTCCCTTCTCTGTTCAGAGCCAGTGGACCTCTGGGACCTGCAGGACCTGCACAGGTGGGCCCTATGACCCTCCGACGTCACCTTGAGCCCCCCTTGCCTTGCTGGACACCCTTCTACTCCACATCCTCCTGCCACCCACTACTTTGCCACCCTCAGACTGTGGCTCGAATGTGCCATCCCCAGAGGCCGCTCTGTGCCTGAATACTGCCCATCCCAACCTGCAGTCACTCCACAGCATTGAGCTGCCAGTGGACTAATAGCAGTGACAGCTATGATGATGCAGGCGGTTGCATGGTGAGAGTGCCAGCCCAGAGAGCAGGCCTTTCCTCTTCTGCTCATTGCTTGCTGTCTCGCCTCCAGGGCAGGACAGGGCCTGCCAGCTTAGTCCCCCATCACCTCAGACACACCAAGTGAAGTCCCACCCACACTCCTGATATCATCACAGCTTGCCCGCTGTTCCTCCTCATGTACCACAGGTCATGCCTATGACCTCCTTGTCATTAGTGATGGAAGGGCGTGGCTCTAGAGTGGGGGCCCAATCAAGGGTCACTTAGGGTTTCCTCAATCTCAGCCCAGGGGCCTCTCTGATCCCTGCTTCTTTCATCTCTAGATGAGGACCACAGAGCCCCAGCCCCAGCACATAGGATCACTCAGAGTGTCACCTGCTCCCATCACTACCTTTGGCCCACTGGCGTATGGGCTGACTTGGCTCCACACATACTCATGCACACAGTCCTCCCAGTGCACCACAGCCAGTGGAACAAACCTTGCTCTCAGGCCGAACACCCAGCAGTATCCCTTCCCCCAAACCTCACAGGCTCCACACGGGCCAGAGGTGCCAGGCTGAGCTAGGGGTCACAGAACTGTCTGGTCCTATGGGTACTGACACCGTCAGGACTTCAGCCTGTCTGAGCTGGGTTAGGCTGGATGCTGGGGCAGAGCTGGGGCTCCCTACTATGGAAAAACCACTGAGGAGTTGGGCACATGCCTCCCTGCCATGGGGACCTCACACACCCTCAATTCTCACCCATCATACCACAAGGTCAGGGGCAGACAGAGTCTCAGGGCCCTGATCATCTCCACCACATTACCAAGAAGAAACACTGAGGCCTCCCAGGAGATGGTCCCGGGGTAGCCAGGAATGCACCATGGGTTGGGCACCCTGCAGAGCTGCTGCAAACCTCTCAGGCCCTCCAGGGAGCAGTGGGCCACCCCATTTTGCAGACAAGGACCTGGAGACTCAGCAACTGGAAGAGATTTGCCTGAGACCCTGGGCAGGAGGTGGCAAGACCAGGATTCAGCTCCATCTGTGCAGCACAGCTCCTGGCCAAGTCTACGGGTGCCAGGGTCTTAGTGGGGAAATGACCTCAAACCTCTGCTCCCAACACCAGATAACAGTGAGACCATATGACCAGCCATATCAGGAAGCACTCCAGGTGAGAGTCCATCACTGTGCTGTGAGGCCACAGTCTAGCAGGTACATGTATTCCTAGCTACAGAGGCCTGAGAACCACAGGAAGAGCCAGACACAGCCACTGCCCTCAGATCACCTCTAGCAACCCACAGTCATCGTCACTTCTACTCTCTGAATGAGGATTCAGAGAAGTTATGGGCTCTCCACCTCCACCAAGCCACATAGCTAAAAACAGCAGGAAAGCTAAGATCCAAACCACTTGTGTCTAATGTAGTCTCCCTCCAGAGACCTCTAGCTCCACAGAGACACCTGTCCCCACTCTGCTGTTGTCCCCCCACAGATGCTCCAGCTGACCACCTCACCATGGGTCTGAGGAGCTGAGACCTGATGCTGTAATGGCACCCGCTGCTTCTGCCTGGGCCAGGAAGCAGGAAGCTGGCAGGGCTGGGGACTGCGCTGGGAACATGATTCAGCCCCAGATTCTGGGGCCTCCCAGGGGCAGGTGGCCAGGGTCGGGGCACTCAGGTGCCAGTGAGAGGCTGTCAGATCCCAGGGTATGGGTTTTCGTGGCCTAGAGGCCTGGAGGGTCATCCAGCGGGTCATAGCTGCTTCAGCTTGTGCTACCAGCAGCTCAAAGCCTGCAGAGAACAGAATCATGAGAATCAAAGGCCTGGAGGCCTTGCCTCTGGCCAGCTACCAGTAGGCAAGGTGCTGCAATGACTCCTGGCATCTCCACCAGGGCTGGGCACTTGGCACCCACCTAGACAGTGACAGGCAGGCCCGGAAACTCCTACTTCTGTTGATGTTCCTCCTAAAACCACACAGAGAAAAATCAACAAGGTCAAGTTCACATCTGCTCCCCCATTTTCCAGAGCCAGAAACTGACCTGAAGCAAAGTCACTCATCCAAAATCACCCAAGAACTGAGTAGCAGAGACAGAGATACAGTCGCAGCCCAGAGCATCAGTCCTTGGCTTCTTACAACCCCACTCTATTGCGTGTGTGTGTGTGTGTGTGTGTGCGTGTGTGTGTGTGTGCATGCTAGTGTGTGTCAGACAGACAGACCACAGGGGTGTAGGAAGTCCCCTCCCTGAGCATTAGTTAAATGAACAAAAAGCCATAAAGAAGAACCAGAAGAGACTCTTAAGCAGAAACTCAGTACCACAGCCAAGCTTGCCCAATGTCCCAAGAACACTCCCACACAAACACAGGCATGGCAACAAGGTTACACAATTGTGTGGTCTTTAAGAGCTCATTTTAAGAAATGTAGGTCAGTCCCCTCAGCCAGAGATGTGCAGGCCTCTTTGGCTCTTGGCTCAATGGGATGCAAATGGTGAAATCAGATAAGAAAAGGAATCAGGGAATTTGTTTCACTGCAAGAGGCCTTAGCAAGCAAGGAGGCCAGCTCTGCATTTTATAGATGTGAAAACCAAAGCCAAGAGAAAGAGAGACTTGTCCCAGGCCAAGACAAGTTAGGACCACTCTGGGAGGGCCTAGGTGGCCAGTGAGGCTCACAGGCCTCACTGGAAGAGGGTTGCGATGCTGGGTACTACCTGAGCTGAACAGGACAGTTCCACACCGCGAGGGCTCAAAGCCAGCCCATCAGGCAGAGCTCGGAAGCGAAGAGATTGACCCAACCAGCAGAGGTGAAGTTGTCCCAGATCTGTAGCCTTGCCACCTGCTTCTTGACAGTCACAGTGCCTGCAAACGCAGCCCTCCATCGTCTGCCATGCTGGGCACACCAGCTGAGACTTGGCCTAGAGCTTATAGAGAGGACGCCACACCACAGCTGCCACCCAACCCAAGGGTGGGGCCTGAGAGTCACTGGGAGAGGCCTCCGGATGGAGCAGGACACCCCATGCCCAGTCGCTAAGGCTCTAGGCACCTCAGGTTTCTGTAACATCCGGGAGGCACCAAGACAGCCTGTGTTCACATTCCCAGTGCCAGGGAAGCACTGATGGGAGGGACAGGCTTGAGGCTCCTGGAAGGCAGCGTCAACAGAACCTCCAGAAAAGCCCCTGACTGCCTGGAACCTCAGAGTCATGAGCACAGTGGTCAAAATGTATAAACCACTTACCCCCTCCCAGATGCTCTTGTAAAAGTTCTAACAAATTCACTCACTTAATCCCTATAATAACACTGTGACTACCTTTTATCTCTACTTCCTAGTGAGGAAACTGAAACTCACAGAGGTCACCTTGGAAGAATAGAGCTTCCAATCTAGGGGTGGAGATGAAATAGCACCCTGTCATCACAGGCCCTGATGTGGTGCTATATTCATCTCGGTCCTGTAGACCCTGCATTTCCATTTGGGGACAAGGCATACAAACAAATTCACACCCATAAGCAGAGGTTTAGGGACTCCCACCAGCACTGATCTATGGCCACCTGTCTTGTTTTGGAACATCCAGGGGTAGAATACTTCCTGCCTCATGAAGATTCCTTAAAAATACTTCATGTAGGGAAGGCCAGTGGGTACCCTACATGCACTACCTTCTCCTCCTCCTCCTCCTCCTCTTCCTCTTCCTCTTCTTCCTCCCCCTCCACCTCAGGCCACCTCCTTCTACCACCTCAGGCCTGTGACAGATGTCACTAATCAATCATAGAACTTCCCACTGCATCCAGGATGACCCCAGAATCTTTCCTAATCCAGTCACTATCCATCAGGCTTAGCGTAAGAGGCTCCAAGAAGGCTCCCAGGCCTTCTTCATAGGAAATCAGGAGCCAGGCAGGTTGAGTGCACAGAGTTCTCTCTCATGGCAGGGCTTGTTCAGAGAGTGGAACCACAGTGGATCCAGGCTGGCAATGTGGGACAGTGAAGAGGGGTATTCCTGGTGGGGGAATGGCCAGATCCAGGAGCTAGAGGATAGCAAGGTGGCCGAGGCTGACTAGTGAGAGCCAAGCATGGCGTGGAGGAAGATGAAGAGTTGGTAGGAAGTTGACACTTCTGGAGGAAGATGATCTCTCATGCCCAACCACCTGTCCAGGCACTCCACTGAAAGATCCTCTGGCAGTCTTGGCCTTGCACTCACCCAAAGACTACAGACATTGGGGTCAGTGAGGTGCAGGCCTTCTGTGTTCAAGCCCATGAGGCCCAGGACAGAAATGGTCACCATGAGTCAGGATGTACTATGGCAAGGGGGTGGGCAGGGCAGCTCTTATATCCCTGAGCCCTCACCACTACAGGGGCCACTTGCTCTGACTCCAGTAGCCACCATCAGCGTCTTCTCGCTTGGAAACTTCCTCTGGCCCCTGAAGCACCCTCTGTGTGGGTACAGGGGAGCTGATGCCATCAGGAACAGGAGAAACACTCCAAATTTCTGACTGTGGATGGCAGGCCTCTGAGGGTCATGTCCCACTCGCCTGTCTGGCTGCCCAGCTTGATGGACTGCCAACTGCTCCTGTAGTAACTACTGTACATCAATAACACTCCTGGGCCTGGGGATTTAGCTCAGTGGCACCACGTCTGCCTGGCAAGCACAAGGTCCTGAATTCGATTCCTGTACCAAAAAATAAATAAACAATAAAACTACACTCCTTTGGCTGGCTCCTTCTATTCCTTGTCCCACTCCCTCACTGCCTTCTTGCATGTCCAGAGTTTACTTCCCACTCAAGTACTTGCACTGGGACCTTTGTTTGCTGGGGCCTCCAGTGGCCTCTGCTCCACAAAGGCTCCAAACCAGGGTCCCCTCCTCAGCACCCATAATACCATGGGGCAAATATGGCACCTCTTCTACAAGCCCTCTTCCTCCTCCTCCTCCTCCTCTTCTACCTCCTCTTCCTCCTCCTTCATGAAGTCTTTTTGGATTCTCTAGTCCTGAAATTTTTCTATTAGAGCCAGAAGCTACTTTCTACTTTGCACCCTGTCATAAGAGATGGTCTGCCTGACCCCATTTCTGATAGATCTCAGAGGCCAGAGAGGCTGGTGCAAACCTGGCATAGAGGAGGCCCAGAAAATGTTCCCAGCCCAAATGAAGAGGACAAGACACAAGCAGTGAATAGAGGGATGGATGAGGAGGTGATGGAACCATGAATGAGGAGACAGATATATACACAGGTGGGTGGTCGAGCAGATGGATAGATAAATCAGGCTGACAGGTGGGTGGGCTGACAGGATAGATAGCGCTGACCAAAGAGATGGATGGGTTAGGTGGGTGGAGGGGAGGGTGGGTGGATGGTTGAGCAGATGAATGGGAAAGGGAAATGAGTAATGAATGGATGGAGTGGGCGGCTGGATGGATTAGTGAGTGGATGAATGGATGGGTAGGTCAGTGGGTGGATGAATGGATGGGTGGATGGATGGGTGGATGAATGGGTGGGTGGGTGATAGGTAGATGCATGGCAGATGGAGCTACTGTAGGGATGGCAGGTGAATGAGAGGTCGGATAGGTGGGTGTGTGGGCAGAGGAAGAGATAGATGAGTGGGTGGATGGAGGCACCAATAACGTCTGGCAGATGGACACTGAGCAGCACAGGAACCTTAATCTTACCTCTCGAATCTATCCTCTAAGTTATGGTGCTGAGTGAGCAAATGACTGTCTTCAGGGCTGAATTAGCAGCAGCTGCCATTTTCCAGGGCCCAGCTGGGAAGGATCCAGTCACCTGTAGATCCTAAAATGAACAGAGCCAAGCCAAGTTACTGCACACATTTCTGCTCTCTCCAGAGAGACTCAGAGATCAGAACTTTTCACATGAAGACACATTTCTGCTCACTTCCCCCAAAGTCCCACGGGAGGTGGAGGAGGCCTCCAGCCTACATATCTGATGCCCCTACACTTTCACAGCATTCAAGCCCTGTCCAAGGCAACTATCTTGAGCCAGACAAAGGAAAAATAAGACGGGTCCTCAGAGAAAATATCAGCTGACAATTATTACTGCCTACTGCATGCCAGATACCATGGTAAATGTTTTACCACATCATCTCCTGTAATCCTCATAACTCCACAAGGTTGGAACTATTGCTATTCCATTCCAGAGAAGTAGATAAGGTGATTATCCTAGAGCAGTGACGGTGAACCTTTTAGAGCTTTCAATTATAACAAATAGCCTGCCATGGCACATGTGCCACAGGTTTGCCACCACTGTCCTAGAATCACAAGGGAACTCGGGTCCCCAGACTCTGCTCCTGGCTACCACCTGCCAAGCCTTCCCAATGCCATGCCTGGGACAGCTGGATAGATAAGTGTATGGGTGGATGTGTGAATGGTCAGATGGATAGATGCGGAGCTGGAGGACAGATAGGTGGGTGAGTGGATGAAGAATGGATGGATGAACAGATGATGGACAGGTGGATAGATGAACAGATAGGTGGATGTGTGAGTAGGTGGATGGATGGGTGCATAGATGGATAGATGGAGAGCTGCATGGATAGATGAATGAGTGGTTTAAAGACAAATGGATGGATGGATGGATAGGTGGACAGACAGATGAATGTCTACATGGATGGATGAGTGGATGGATGTGTGGGTAGATGGGCAGGTGAACAGAGTCTTTGGGCAGGTGGGATAGATGAATAAGCAGAGGAATGAATGGGTAAACTGATTACTATACAGGTGGGTAGACCTTAGGAACTTGCCAGAGCCTTGCATTGGCCACATACACATCCATATGGAATCTGCAATTCCCCAACATCAATTTCCCATCTGTGCAAGGTCCCCTGCCTTTCCTGCTATGAGGATCATGGGAGAGGATGGTGGGAAAGGCTCTGTGAATTTCCAGAGGTCAGCCATCTGAGTTGGCTCCCACCTCCCAGGCACTGGGTCCACAGAGTTCTGCCCTTTCCAAGGGTACAGTGAGTCTGGTTTGTCACTGTCACACTGGCTTTTCTGGTTGGGATTAAGGGAATGGTTGGTGAGTCACCTCTACATCATAAGCCTCTTGGGCAGGTGACAGTGATAGGTTCAGAGGTGTACAGACATGGGTTCAAATCCTAGCTCTGCCCTTCACAAGCTGTGTAACTTTGGGTGAGTCACCTCCCCTCACCAAGCCTCTCAGTTCTCAGCCCCTGCTTCCCTATCCCACGTCATTCCCTGAGCATCTGTCATGCCCACTGTTTGTCTCTCTGCTCTTCCATTCTTAAAAACTAGTGGGAAAGTTGAGTCCTGGGAAGGCTCCATCACAGACCAATGTCACACGGGTGAGGGTCAAAATTAAGACTGAAAGAGGCTGATCACCAATAGTTAGCAATGGGGAGCCAAAGAAGGTTCAGAAGAAGAAGCAAGGATGAGAAGAGTGGAGGGTCTGCTCACCCCACTTCCTGTTGGACCCTTGGTCTGCCATATGCTCTCTCAACCTCACTCCTGACTCCCTATTTCCTGGCAAGGTCTTCCCCCAAACCTACAAATCTAGCCCTAATTTGTTCTCACCTATGACTATCTTCACTCTACACAGAGGGAAACTGAGGCTCAGAGCAGTGAAGTGACTTGCCCAAGGTCTCAGATTTGCTGAGTGCTGGCATGGGGATAAGAACCCAGGTCTCTAGCGGCGATGTCCAGGCTCCTCCTCCCAGCCTCCAGCAGCTGCTGCAGCCCACAAGGTGAGCTAACCCTCACAAGTTCACTGAATGCTCTCTTGGGTTGTGGTCACCAGCCTGGGTGGGGGAGGGTGGGTATATCCAGTGCTTCCAGAGGACAGAGGGGCCCAGGCAGGCCTGACTGGCCCACAGTAAGGGCAGGGCTGGACTGACTGGACTTGTCCCAGTACCAAACCTTGCCAGCAAGGCCAAGGCTGAAACCACCCCAGGGGACAGGGCAGGGCACTTCCCCTTCCTGAGGCTCAGCTTCCTCCTCCAGAAAATCGAGATGATGATGATGGCTTCCTTGGCCTCCCAGAGGATGTGCCCAGGAAACTGAAGATAGTGATGGGACGTATGGGCAGGCACAGGGCCAGGGCCAGGAACTGGCACCAGTAGGGCTCCAGAGGCAGCACTGGCAGCAACTCTCCAGGGGACCTGGCTTACTGTGGCCCATCCTTAGACCCTGGATCCCCTCCTGCAAAATGGGGAGACCCCATATGCCTCAGTACTTTCAAGGGGCAAGCCAAGTACACAGAAGACGCACACTAAGTGTGGGCCCTCCCAGCATTATTCCAGGACATGACACCCCCTCGAGCAGCTAAGAGCAGAAGCACAAATCTCCAGCCAATGAAGAGCTAATGTGTCCCTGACCACCCTCAGAAGATACCCCAGTAGCTCCATGGGGCAGGAACCTGGCTGCCTTGCTCCTTGGTGCCCAGGACATGCCCAAGTGATCTCTGCCTCCTGCAACCTGGAGGGTGGGGGTGGACAACTGACCTCAGAGTCAGGCCACACTGCATGGCCAGGAGGGGTGGACATCCACCCTGTGGGCCCTGAGGTGAAACCAGGCCAAGAGGCTCTGGCCCTACCAGTTTGGAAGGCAGTTAGACCAGACACCGGGGAATTCTGTGGTAGTATTTTTATCTTGAGCACATCCTTTAGAGGGAGGACAGAAAGGGGACAGGGTGTCCTTGGCCCCAGGCCCCTGGCACCCTCTGCTAGGATTGCAGGGCCCCATCCCTCGGCTTTGTGGTGACACAGGAGCAGGTGGTACATGGGGTTCATGGGACTCCAGGTTCTCTTCCAACATGCTGTGACCTGAGACAGTCTCTATCCCTCTCCGGGCCTTCCTCTAGCAGTCTGTCTTCCCTGAGGGTCTGCCCAGTGTCAGATTCAGGGCTGGGTAGTGGTGACTTGCAGAGAAGCCAGCTGGTACCTGCCTTCATGGGATGCCCTGCCTAGATGGGCAGACAGCAAAGAAACCAGGAATCACAATGAAGCCACATCATAGCCCTTGGGAACCCAGAGAGAGGTGTCCAGCCTGGTTGGGAGGGGGTCAGGGAGGCTTACTAGGGGAGTGTTAGTGAGCCCAAGAGTGGAAAGAGGGAGTGGAGAGAACCCAGCCTGGTTTGGACCACAGCCCCAGGAAGGAGCCACAACACTTCAAATTGGCCTAGGGTGTCATGGAGACCCTTGGAGTCCTACAGACCTGGGAGCAGATCCCAGCTCTGTCCCTCACCACTGGGCCTGGGGAAGACTCTCTCTGTCTCTGAATTTCACTGCTCCTGTGTGCAAACCAATGGGGCAGTGGCCCACATCACCCTTCCAACTAGGCACTCACACCTACTAGGAGATTTAGGGCTAGGGGCAGGTAGAGAGACAGAACACATGTTGTGACCTAAGAACAGAGAAGGTGAATGTGTACAAAGTGCCTAGCTGGGGGCCAAGGTGATTCACTGACAGAGGCAAGAAATTGAGGCCTGAGAAGCCTTGGATGTCATAATAACAAGTTTAGAGTTGATCCCAAGAGCTATGGATTCTCAAAGGCCACAGGAGAGTCTGGAAATATAAGAGCTCTGGGGCATTATGCCCTGGACTCAGATTACGTCTCTGTTCCTTCCTCTGTGGCCTTAGGCAACTCACAGAACCTCCTGCATTCCATTTTTCTCACCTGTAAAATAAGACTAATAAAAGTACTCAACTTATGAAGTTGAGTTAGTACATGGCCATTGCCCAGCTGAGAACTTCCTGCCCCATCACACCTTGAAGGCTGGAGGGAGCTCAGAGCTCACCAGAGCCTGGGCTAGACCTCATCCAGGCGGGAAGAAGTGAGCAAATGCCCAAGGGAAGGGACCTCAGTTGGTAGAGGCAGTGCAGCTTGCTTCTCTTGCAGCTGTTTGTTCAAGCTTCAACTGAATTCCAGTCTCAGCATTTCCTGAGCACCTGGCATGTGCACAGGAGAGTGAGAACTCAAACTACAGAAACAGGAAGCAGCCTGGGACCAGAAAGCCCATCAAAGAAGACTGAGAAATGGCCAACATATTTGTGGCACTGCTTGTACAAACCTATCATAAATAGTATGTTAATTATAGGTATTTATTATAAAAAAGATTCATATATTCAATATATAAAGAGTTCTCACAAATCAACGAAAAAGAAGGATTGCAAGAAGAGCAAGCAGAGAGCTGAGGCTGGGCTCCCTACTGAGGATCACATGGCCCTTGAGATCTCAAGGACATCTACCTGCAGTGTGAACTCGCCGCTCACCATGGGAGCCTTTCTGTGCCCTTCAGGACTCAGTGCATTCTTTAAGCTCAAAGGATAACTCTTCCATGAAGCCACCGAGGTTCCCCCATCCCCTCTGCTACTCCTCCCCAAGCAGTGTGTTTCTTGGGCCCCTGGAACCAAGTGCCTGACTTCTGCTCACTGCATCAGAGAATGTTGCAGGCCAGATGACCCATGCCACTGTTGGATGAGACCAGTGGAGGACTTCCCAGAGGTCAGGGGACATCTCCCAGGAGATAGCACTTAAGACCTGAATGAGGACAGCACATGGGGACAGCAGACAAAGGCCCCAAGGCTGGCCTGTAACTTGTCAAAGGAAGGCAGAGGGATTGGACCTGGCCTTGCCAGGGAGAGAAGACAGAGCAGAGACAGCACAGATGGATGGCAGGATGAGAAGATGGTGGCTCAGGAAGGGAGAGGGCTGACCAAGGACACAAAGCCAGCTGGACAGAGGGGAATGCCTGGAGGTAACTGTCCATATCCCAGGAAAGGCACTTCAAAGAACTGCTTCCAACCCCTTCCCTAGGCACATGCCAGAATCCCCACCCATCGCCCTTTCTTCTCTACTCTCCCTCAAACTCCTACACATGCTTCAACACCCAATTCCAATCTCCCATCCTTTTTGCTTCCCTCTGCCCTGAACCAAGCAAGAGGTCTGGGTCTGACTGCCCAGAGGGACCCTGACATGAGGCCTGGTTCTGAGGGGAGGCAAAGGAGGGGACTGGGAATCGGGATTCTACCCCTGTGCCTTCCAAGAATGCCCTTTAGAGCTGCAACACCAGAAGGCAAGCAGGGCTGCTGCCTGTCCCAGAGCCATTTCCTGCCCCTTGGTGTAGGACCTTCCCTGTCACCACTCACTCCAGCCTCAGTTTCGCCACTGTCAAATGAGAGATTCCTCAGGGCCCTGTTCATCTTGTCACAGAGTGAAGGTGACGGCAGTTTCCCACTACCCGCTCCTATTAACTGTTCACAGCAGGGAGGCCAAGTGGGAGAGGGCAGGACTGTCATTCTCAAACCCCACTACTCCTGGGGCAGGAAGTGTCAGCTTCTTGCCTGGCCAGCAGGGGGCTCCAGGCCCAGCCTGGGGGCAACTGGGGTCCTCCTGGCCCTCTGACCCTGATGGGAGACTCCCAAGGCCTGGCTTGGGCATTTATCCCACAGTAGCCAGGTGCGTGGCCCTGAGTACGGCTGCTCCGACCCCATCACGGCTGGAAAACTAATGCACAAAACCTGGGGCATGGTTCCTTGGTCTCCAGGCCTCAGAAGGGTCGTCCAAGGGGATCGGGGCAGAGCAGAAGCTGTGTATGGCAGGGACAGGCTCTGTGGTCAGTGCTACAGCTGGATTTAAGGACAGAATCCAGGTGTTAAGCGAATGACAAGAGGACATTGTGATTTTTGGAGAGGTGATTTTGTTTTTGTTTTTGAGACAGGGTCTTGCTGTATAGTTCAGGCTGGTCCTGAACTTACTGTGTAGCCCAGGCTGGCCTCGAACTCTTGGCAATCTTCCTGCCTCAGCCTCCTGAGTGCTGGGACTACAGGCATGCGCCACCACACCCAGCAAGAGGATATTGTCTTGGATTAAGCTCCTGCACTGGCCCCACAGACCAGGCTAAAAACCAAAATGGAGTCATTCATGCTGAAGTTCCAGGTCACCATGCTGAAACTGAGCTTTTTATCTGACCTTCCAATAAACCAGGAAAATGAGAGGTCACAGAAAATCCCCCAGAAGGCCAGTTTCAATCTGTATAATAATGAAGTTCCCTTGCCTTCATCCTTCCACACACACACAAAAATGTAACCTGAGGTAATCTGATATTAACGATTCAGTTATTTTTCTATTGTTCTGTCTTCCTGTCCCTGCCTTACAGGAAAGGTCACTTTGAAATGACCGATACAGTTTTTGTTTGTTTCTGCTTTCTTCAGTATTTTCCTGCCTATAAAACTAACCTCCTCTTCCTGGCTCATAGAACATTTATTCTATTTTATAAAATGAAATATTTCCTGACACTAGAATGAAAAAGAAAGCCAAGTAAGATCTTCAAACTAAATTATTGCAGTTTTGTCCTCTGATAAATCTAGTGACCAATGAAGGCACTCAAAGGACACTGCTGATCATTCCTGAGACCCCTGGGGCGTGCAGGAGAGGAACCACTGACCTTTTATGGGTGCCCTGTCTTTTGCATGGAGCTCAGAAGTTGCCAGGCAGCTTGTGAACTTGAGGGAAGAAGCAGCAACTGGAATTTCCCAGCCTGTCTGGGAACTGGGCACTGGGCGGGTCCCTTTGCAATTCGGAGGCATCATGGCCAACAGTAGCTACCTGCTAGGCACTCAGTGATGCAGGGGCCCATGCAGGCAATGGGGCTGCACTTGCTCCCTCCTTCCTGGAGAGCAGCTGGTGTTGGAGCCTCCGACAGGTCCTGCTGGCTGAGGCATCATCAGGCAACAGATGCTAATTACGATACAGCACATTTGGAGATACTGTTTTGATAAGTAACTCAAAGTGTCTGGATCCTTTGTGGTCCTAGGTGGGTTCTCTCATGCATACAGAAATGTCTTGAGAGAGTGGATGTCAAAGGCACCCACAGTACAGCAACAAAGGGAAGGGCTGGGTAACCAGGGCCACACCCAAAGAATGGCAGGGCAGCCTGCCCATTCCTGCACTCATTTGCCCATTCATTCTTCAAATACATCCTTTTGGAGCCTTGGCTCTGTGAACAGTGTGGCATGAACAGGTGGAAGGTTGTGCCCCTGGGTGTCCTAATAGATAGAGACAGGCATCCCAGAAGGAAAGGCAGGATGTGAGAGATGCTGTCTGGCCACCAGGACAGTAAGATTCAAGGCCAGCTGGGAGAGAGCCAGGGCTAGCAGCAAAAAACAGGGCTCCAGGCAGAGGTAGCCAGCATAAAGGTCCTGAGGTCAGGACACGCCACAGAGGCTGCAGGAGAACAAGGGGAGAAGAGGAAGGGGAGGGCTGACAGGATGGGGCAGGAGGGCAGTTGAGAGGCTTTGGCAGGGCCAGCTCAGTCCTCTCCCCCAACCCCTACGTAGCTTCTGGAGGTACAGCCCATTGCCCCTCCCAAGTCAAACCCACAGTTGCTAAGGATTGGGTTGGCCCTTCCTGGGCCAGAGATTCAGGTCCATAATATGAAGGTGAGGAAGTTTCCAGAAGGCAGGGAAAGGGTATGGACAGCATTGGCCTGCTAGGCATTCTTTCATCGAATCCTGGGTGAGGTGCAGCTCTTGCAGCCCCACTTCAAGACCAGGAGCCTGAGGCACCCTGAAACTGGAGGGCACCCAGCAGGTCCTCTGAGGTCATTCTGACCCACAGCCCTAGCACTGACCTCTTAATGCCGCACAGGCTTTTCCAACCCCATAAACTGGTTCCGCACATATTCCTTGCATCAGGAATACCCAACACCATGACACTTACATTCATGCTACTGATGCTCTTTAAAGGGGTAAGAAACTAGGCTTGAGAAAGGGCAAGTACCATGCCCAGGGCCACACAGATGGCCCATGGCAGAGTAGGAACAGGAATCCAAGACTTCCAAAACTGTAGGACATATTGTCTACCCTACGGTCTCTGGCAGAAATCAGAGTCCCAGGCTGGCCAATGAGCACCTCCTACAGGAAGCCTTCCCTGACTATATGGCTTGCCTGCTCTTGGATGGCAGGCAGTTGGTACTGTGAGGAGCAAGGTTCAGGAGCCCACAGTGGGTGGGGCCTCTGGGTCTCTAGCACTGTGACTCTGGGCTGCTGCCCCACTCTGAGCCCAGCCCTAGGAGGACAAGATCAGTTCAGGGGACCAGGGGTGTGACCAGCAGAGCTCTGCCTGAATGCAGTGAAGGCAGCCACTGACAGCTTCAGAAAAAGCTTCCCCCTATCAGAAAGGAGCTTTTACTTTGTACCTTCTGTGTACACCTCTCAACAACCTTATGAGACACTAGCTAGGACTCTCTCTGTTCCAAGAGGAAGAAACAGGCTCAGACAGGGACACCAGTGCCGCTGGTGGCATGGCAGCCGGTGCCTGGAGGCTGGGCATCTTGGAAAGGCCCTTGGGGCATGGCGAGTGCTGCCAGGGAGGATCTGCAAGCTGTCAAGATGGTGGGCTGCCTCCTCCATGCTCAGGGCGGCACCCAGAGAAGGCCAGACAGATGCTAGCTGGGGCCGTGGAGGGTCCTGTATCCACTCGCTTATATCCACAACTAGGTACACGTTTATGTGGGTAATCCCCACCTGAGTCTCCACATCTGTGTAATGGACCCAACAGGCTGTTGGAGATTCACAGCATTAATCTTTGATAAGTGCCTGGCCTGGGTCCAGCACACAGTCCCCTGCTCTCACTACCATGCAACCCCTCTGCTGGCAACACACCCACCTGCATGGATACACGTCCTGGGTAAGAGACATGCTTGTTCAGGCCTTCCCTAGAAACAGGCCTTGAACAGGAAGTCTATCTTGGGAAGTTTATCTGGGAAGCCCTGGTATAGGACCTGAGACAAGAAGATGGCGCCAACAATGGAAGGATTGGGTGTGGGTCATGACATGAGCACCCAGACTTCTGCCCCTGAGCACAGAATATGCTGCAGGGCTCTTCCCCTCAGGGACCCATGGAAGTACCCTTGGGTGCTGTAGGGTGGCAGGGGTGAAAGTCTGGCCTGGTGGGGTTGCCACATTCATTCCTATAGTGCTGCACAGGTGGTTCTGGTGCCAAGGAAGGCACCCAGCAGAGCCTCAGGGCACAGGACACGTGTCTGTACGCAGCTGTTCACCAGCACATGGGCAGTCCACTGAGAGAGTGTCAGTGAGTGCACAGGTGGAAACTGTGTCTGTCCCCAGACAGTGAATCTGTGCACATCAAAGAAGCATCTCCACATGTCTGTCCTTGTACACATGTGTACACAGGCATGCACACACATGCACTCATGTCCACACACTCATGTCCAAGGCTACATGCATGTGTGTGTACCACAATCCCTCACTCAGCCTTGGCAATGGCCACAGGGTGGCGAAGATGGTCTGGTCACCTTGGCAACGGGGCAGGAATAGGTTAGTCTGGGACAGCTTTACTTCAAAAGAAAATAAAAAGCCAACCACTGAACACAAAGAGGCTGGATGAAGAGAGGGATGTAGGAAGGGGCAATGCTCAACCCCCGTCTCTGCATACAGCTCCTGAGCCCTACCTCGCTGCTCATCCCAGCCCCAGCTGAGGGCTGCCAGAGTCAGAGCACAGACCTCAGTTCTGTGTGACGCTGGACTGACAGAGTCCTCAGGTACCAGATCCCTTCAGAGGCCTAAGAAGGCCACTCAGGGTACAGCCAGCCAGCATGATGTTCATGGTTGGGAGGCAACACTGCTGGAGGTGACCCAGGGTCACCAGGACCCCAAAATAGGCACTCTACACTGCAAGCACACGGCAAAACTAGGGATGCTGGGCCATACCCACACAAAAGTCACCCTCTCTGGACAATTAATGCACTAATTGCACACACTGCCTGTGGCCAGTACATTAGCCCAACTCACATGATGATTTATTCACAAGCTCTCATCTCCCTCTGGTCCCCAGGGCCAGCTCATCGGCCTTGGTTGCCTTTGCTGGGTGGAGAGGGAGGGGAAGGAGGGGAGGGGCCGGCCCGACCCACAGGCGCTTTCCTATCCATGCTGGAAAACATTGCATGCTATTTATATTCCATCAGACAAGAGTGCTTGCAATGAAACCACTGGTGATCCGCTCCCTGCAGGCAGTGGTGAGCTGCAACCCCCGCTTGGATGCGGCTGGGATGAAGACTCTTGCTCTCAGGCCTGAGAAGCTGAGGTTTCCTGCATCCCTTGGGGTGGCCCTTGCTGGAGGTCCAGTGCAGGAACTTTGATCACAGTTCCAGGGACTTTACTTGGGCTGCCTTACTGTGTCCTGAGAAAGCCCTCTAGGGAAGATTCAGCTGCTATCTTCATTTGACAGATAAGGAAACTAATGATCAGAAAGGTCAAGTGACTTACCATGGCCATGCAGCCTATAAGAGGCAGAGCTGTGCCTTGTGTGCCACAGCATTTGGCCTCCCTAACTGAATCCCAGAGCAGCCCTATGGGGGAGACACCATCATGACTCCTGTTTCACAGATGATGACACAGAGGCTGAGGGCCAGAGACTTACTCAGGGTCACACAGCCCGGAATGGACAAGTGACCTTGACAATGTACTTTCATCTAGGCCCTGGGTGACCTCCAAACTATGACCCCAGGCCAGAGCCTCCCAAACACCTGTCCTCATCTATAAGGTGGGTCCTAACAGCCCCTCTGAGGGCCGAGGGTCCCTCAAGGGCCTTACCCCAGAGCAGGACCTATAAAGAGTCGCCACCCAGTAGTAGCCAGTATGGCCAGTGTGCACACTGTTTGCAGAGCAAAAAGCAGGGCTCTGTAGAGGCTGGGTGTGTGACTCCCTGGCTGTCCAATCCCAGGGGCCCTCTCTGAGCCTCAGTTTCCTTGCTATTGATTAGTTGAGGATTTCTTACATAACTCTAGGAAAACAAGTGTCCAGGTTTGGGGAGCCCTCCAGCCCCATTCCAACTCCCAGCCAGGGCAGTTGGCACCCTGAGAGAGCCCTAGCCCTTGCCCACCCTCCAGCAAACCATAACAGCTGCCAGGCCTAGCAGGGATCCTAGCTGAGAAGTTAAAGGACAGCAGGACTAGCTTCAGAGACCCAAGGACTCCAGGAAGGGCTGACCATGCCTGGGCCACACAGCAGGCCAGAGAGAGCCATACTGGAAACAACCCTGGCCACCAAATGGAGAGGATCCTACCATTCCTCAGCTAAATCTAGCACACCCTGGGCCAGTGCACAACCTCTTCCCAAGCTCTGCTGCTTAGTCACAGTGAGACCCCAAGCAGGTCATTTCTTCTCTTCTGCCTCCATCTGTAACATGGGGCAATAAGAGGGGATTGTTGTGAGAATCAGTGAGCTTACAGCCACATCTGGGACAGAGAATCATTCCAGTGGCCACCATTCCTGTGCCAAGTATGGGGGACACTGCAAGGAAAGCTGCCCATCCAGCACTAATGGCACAGGTGTCCATGGCCTATGACCAAGCTGCCATCCTCAAGAGTCCTTTGGCACAACCAGCACCCTTGCTGTGGTCCCAACAAGGCCATGAAGAGTTTCTGGAAAGGAAACAAATGGGCATTTTCTGATGGTTTAACCTGCTGGCCACACTGAACTCCCCGTATCGACCACCTCACAGCCTCAGCCCAAGCTGTGCTCCTAGCATGGACAGGGCCCAGGGCTCTGGGTCACAGCCTGACCACACTGGGTATTCACTATCTTCACCCTCCCTTCCCCTAGTCTCGAGCTCAGCCTTTGTCCTGACTCCTCTCCAGAATACCATGTCAACCAGGATAGGGCAGGAACAGAGCATGGGCTCCACGTCATTTTGCACAACTGCAATAATGTACAGTGAGAGCTCACTTTTATTGAGCATTTACTATGTGTCAGACATTGTTCCCAAATACTATACCTCATGAAAGCCCTACGAGCTACATATTATTATTTTACAGGTAATGAAACTGAGGCACGAGAGGTCATCTTCCAATACTAGAGACTACAGATAGACCACAGCCTGAACCCCATCCCCCTCCTCTGCTCCAATACATCCTCTCTTCTCAGTTCAGTGGATGGTATAGGAAAAGCCAGCACCAGTGAGCAGCAGTGCCCTGCAATGGGTGGTACCTTTGGCCCTGGGTGTCAGCCCATTCCCATTCTTGGAGAAGCCATGTTCTGTGGACCACAGGCCCTAATGAGTGGTCCTGAGAAGATGTTCCCAGACTCAGGCCACGGCCAGGCATTTGCCCCACTGCTCAGCATGGAGTGAGTAGAGGACTAGGGAGCAAAAGGGCTAGCATCAGTCCTATGGGTTTTTTTTTTGTTTTGGGGGGTTTTTTTTGGTACCAGGGATTGAACTTGTGTTTGCAAGGCAGGCAGCAGAACCACCGAGCTAAACTGGGTAGCATCAGTCCTATGGAGTTGCACTGCAAGCTCCAGTAGCCTTGTCTGTTAAATGGGCACAGAGGTGAGTGAGACAAGGCTGCCCCGACACAGAATGGTGCTTGGCCATTAGCTGTGGAATGAGGGAGCAGAGGGGCCCTCACTGCACATAGGCTGCCTGGCCCCAGCCCCACAGGGACAGTATAGCGCCTGCAGAACCAGGGTAGCAGATGGTGCTGGGCATCAGAAAGGCATGGGGCAGATAAAGGACCTCAGCAAAGGCAAAGAGCTGTGGAGGCTGTGTGCATGGTGAGGCTGTGCCTGGTGAGGCTGTGCAGTGGGGTAATGCAGTGTGAGGGGTGAGGCTGTGCAGGGTGAGGCTTGCAGTAGGGTGAGGCTGGGTAGGATGACACTGTCTCAGCTGTGAGGTTCTGAGTGGCAGTGCCAAGGTAAACAGGGTCAACCCTGGGTGCAGCCAGACATGGGGACAGCCTGCTTTGGGGCCCTGGATCATTCAGTCCTGGGTTAGGAGAGCTTCTGGTGCCCTGGGAAATTCCCTTAAACCTCTTTGTGCCTCAGTGTCCTCATCCATACTAAGGGGATACAAGTGTCCCATGGCATCTAGAGTCATCATGTGAAAGTGATGCTTGAACAGCATGAACCTCTAAGCATGCAACTCCTGTTCCACTTGCTCCGGGGCCCCAGCAGGGGTGCTCCTTACCAGCTAGTAGGATGGAGTCTAGGAAAGCAGACGCAGGGAGGTCTCAGGAGACTGAGGGACATGTGGCTTTCAGATTCCAGCCAGGGCCTCAGAGAGCAGTGGCTACATGAGAGGTGGTGGAACTTACTAAGTGTCAGAAGAGAGTCCAGAGGACAGAGGCCACCAGCACCCTCACGTGCCTGTACCATGCAGAATGTCCACATCCTTTCACATTGGCCTCTTCATATATAGCCATTGGTGTGTAGGTGTCTACACAGCATGCTGAGGTTCAGACACATCATGGGGTCCTAGTGCACATACAGCCAATGCTGGCCCTCTTACTGCCCCCACCCGTACCAAGCTCTCTCCATCTCCACAGTCCACATCTGTCCACATGGCCACCAACATCTACACTGTCTGTCGTGAAGACAGCCTGGCTCTGTCTGCACAGCTAGCCTTGGGCTCTACTCTCTGAATCCACTTGTCTAGGCTCTATCCCTCAGGATTCAGGGTTGGAAGGAGAGGAAGGTCCATAAAGCCCACATTCTCGCAGCAGCTCCCCAGGCTGAAGGGCAGGTGGCTTGGAGCCCCTCCAAATGCATCCTCTGGGCACAGCTCAGTTGGAGGGTGGGCTCCTGCCATTCCTCAGGTCTGACAGGCTGATTAGGGGGTGGGGGATCAGCTGGGCCTGGACCCCTGTATGAAGCAGCTGCAGCTGGGGTGGAGCCCAGAAGAGAGGCCAGTTGGGGGCATCTGTGATCTGTCGTCTGCCTGCCTTGGCCTCCCATTACAGGAGCCAGAACCTACCCTTCCCTGGGAAGCCCAGGCCTAAGGACCAGGTACTACCAGGCACACACAGACCTGTGTTTGTGACCTGAAAGTGAGCATATACTAAGCACTGACTGTAGCCAGGCCTGTAGGGACCCTGGATGCCACACCACTCAAACTTTGTGTGGGCAGTTTATTACTCCTGCTTCCACCTGGGGACACTGAGGCAGAGGAGAGCTCGGTGGCATGCCCTGGGGGAGTCACTGCAGCCCAGCAACCTAGCAGGCCACCCTTCTAGCACTGGGTGCAAGTCACCCTGGGTCAACATAGCCACAGTGCAAAAAGGGAGATCACTACTCTAAGGCCAATTTCCAAGTAAAGAGCCCAGGTTCCCCAGAAGTGTGGCCACCAACATCCACAGCCTGGAGCTCCCCTGTCCAGCTCAGGCTCCCTCCCGGGCTCAGCCTCACCACTCAGGGAGCAGTGTGGACCTGCTGGGAGGAAACTGTATCTCAGGGAGGCTCCTCCTCAAGCAATGACCCCAGCTTCCAGCTCTGTCCTGACCAGGTCACATTTGGGAGTAATGCCTGGCCCAGACACTAGCCAGAGCTTGGGGAGGTACAGTGCAGGGCATGGAACTGTGTGAGACACAGGGGAAAGAGTGCGGAAGAGAGGCCCAAGCCCAGGAAGAAGGGAGGAGGCACTGGAGCAGTGGGAGCTGAGCCAGGTGGGCACACACCTGCCATAGTGCTTCCAGTGGGGAGTGGGGTTGATGAACACGGCAAAGATGGAGGTGACTGTGGAGGACATCATGGCCCTGTTCTGGACATTTCTGGAGACATCTAGGGGTGAAGAAAGAGCAACTGAGGGAAGCAAAGGATCCTTCAAGAAGGGATATGGGCACTGGAGCAGAGGGAGGGGGCAAGGCTGGAGGTCAAGACTGTGCTCATTAGAGCTTGGAGACAGCTCTCAAACATGACAGATCCTCAAAAGCAAATCAGTTTGCCGCCTGCCCCTGCAATCATACTTCCGGGTACAGTAGGCAACTTCAGACAGGTGTTCATACAATGCCATGCCCAGGAATGTTCC
Source organism: Heterocephalus glaber (assembly GCF_000247695.1). The sequence continues at coordinate 5,106,126 of NW_004624849.1, read as the reverse complement.
CAGCAGCACTGGTCCTGCAGCCAAAGGAGAAGATAGCCTTGATGTCTGATGGTGGATGAATGGACAAAGCCATGTGGTCCAGACATACAGTGGGATAGTGCCCACCACAGAGGAAGGGTGGAAGTTGTGCCCACACAGGACATGAGCGGGTAAACCCTAAAACCAGGACACTCTGAAGAAGCCAGGCAGACAGGGCCATGTGCTGTGTGATTTCACTCATATGAAACGTCCAGATTAGGCAAATCCACAGATAGAAAGCAGCCTGTTGGCCTCAGGTCTAGGCAGAGGACAAAACAGGAAGCAACTGCTCATTAGGACAGGTTTCCTTCTGGGAAAATGATTTCGAGCTAGATAGAGGTGATATTTGCATATCATTGTGAGTGCCCGTGATGACTCTGAACTGTTCAATTTAGCGGTTCATTTTATATAGGATGTGAATTTCACCTCAAAACAAAGACTGTTGAGAGCTGAGTTTGGTGGCCCACACCTCCAATCCCAGCACTCCAAAAGACCGAGGCAGGAGGATAGCAAGGTCAAGGCGAGCCTGGGCAACTTAGGGAGATGTTGCGTCAAAATAAAAAATAAAAAGGGGCTGGAGACATAGCTCAGAGCAAAGGCCCTAGGTTCAATCCCCAGTACTGCAATCAATCAATCATGATTCAATCCAGTTGGAGAGGAGACACATGAAGCAGAGATGAACCCAACCACAGCCTGACAGACTCAAGTTCTGAGCTCCACAGCCACCCCACAGGACACACCATAGGGTGGGAGGAAATGCTCATTGCTGTTAGAAATAAATAAATGGTGCCAGAAGAGTTGCCATGGCCTCCAGTCCCCACAGAATTGCTGCCTGTCCACCCTGGCTGGCCCAGCCCATCCACCAGGTCTCTTCCCTCAGACCTCCTCTGGCTCCCTCCCTGACTCCACATGGATCTCTGCCTGGACAGAGCCTACAGTCAGTCTCCCCTTGGCACATAAGATCCATGGGGCAGGACTCTGTTGTATCCCCTACACAACATGAGACCATATATCTCAGGGCCAGCCCCAGTGGGCTCTCAGTGGTCACCTCCAGAAAGAATCATTCCTGACCAGAGTCTAGAGAAGAATCCAGTGGTGTTAGGTAGCCTGGGTATAGCCATGGCCTCAGGTAGAGAGGGGACAGGGTCTGTGAACATGGGGGTGACAGGCCATGTGCAGGAAGGGAAGGGCTGGTGATGGGCAGAGGGCAGCCATGTCAGGGACCAGTGGAAACTTTCTTCTCTGATCTTTCTTAATGGGAGTCCAGGACCATAGACAGGGAGAGCAGGGCCTCAGGATCTAGGGGGCAGGCCTGTGTGCCAGGGGGTAGGCCCCGGAAAGAGAGAACAGATCTGAGATGGGGCAGGAAGAAGAGGATCTAGGATGAGAACCCCAAGCTCAGACACAGGCCTGGTGGTGAGAGAGGGTCTATGAGGCGGATGAATGGGTCACCTCAGTAACACAGACTGCAATTGGGGTAGAGATTGTTTGGGGCCTTGGGTCATTTAACTCTTGCTCCCCAAGTCCAGGGGCCCTGGGGAGGCAGGTGGCTGAGAACCTTTCTGCCTGGGGCCCAGCAATGGCTCTGAAAGGCTCTCTAAGGACTCCACTAGCTTGGAAACTCCTCCCGAGGGGCACAAGTTCCACAGCAGCCACGTGCAGGGCCAGCAGCCACCACCTCTTCCCTGGAAGCCTTGTCGGCTCAGCGCCCAGCCCTCTGCTTGGCCACAGGGATCTGTGGGCACAGCTACTTCCCCACAGGACTGAGGATCCCCAAAGTTAAATGGATGAATGAATAAGTGATCAACAACTTAGTGGCCTCCCCAAGCAGCAAAGTGACCCCATAGCTTCCTGGGGCATCACACAGTACTTAGAGACAGATCCACCTCCCCAACCCATGGAGCTCAATGGGGGGGCAAGGCAAATGGAGAAGCCAGCTCCATCTCTGTTTAAGAAAGGTACGGAGCATGTCCCCCACCCTGAGAGCCTTCAAAGGGTCTTGGTACAACCTTCCCCTGCATGAGTCTCACAGCTTAGAACAGCTAAGCAAGGTCTGCCAGCTCCCAGCCTGGTCCACAAGAATGAGGCCACCTGGGCCAGTCCACATTGGACAGAGGAGGTTAAAAGGGGTGAAAGGCCTTGGTCACTCAGGCTGGTCATTGGCTCTACCAGACCGGCCCTTTCTGAGAACCTCAGTTTTTCCATTTGTAAAATGGATGGAACTCAGGGAACCCCTCTGCCTTCCAGAATTCCAAAATAGTCTTAGCACCTGGCCTGGGACAGGTCCAACACAGTCGCAGTTTAAAAGGAGGGAGATTTACCCCCATTTCTCAGAGTAGGGAAGTGAGGTTTAGAAAGGTAACACAGCTAGCCTCTGGTCACACAGCAAATGGGGTATGGGCAGTCCTGCTTAAATGCAGGCCACCTGGCTCATAACCAGATTGCCACTCCAACCTAGAGATGCCCCCTGAACAAGACATCCCAGGCCCAGGGCACCTACTGCCTCTCAGGGGAGAACTTGCCAAGGCCTGTGGCATTCTTTATGGAACTAAGGCCTCTCCTTGGGGCTTCTGGATTGGGGTTGAAATCTTGCTTAGCCACTGGCCAGTGGCTTCCTCTCACAAGCTTCGCTCCTCGTCCAGCAGGGACATTTTGAGAATTAAATGAGATAACGTTCGGGAAAGCTCTGAGCACAGCTCCTGGCACCAACAGACCCAGGGTAAACAGTCGTTCTCAGTATTACACTTGGGTGCCAAGTTTCAGGGAGACGTCATGCCACTTTCTGAGAAACAAAGGCACCGGGTGACACCACCAGGCTGTGTGTTGTACTGGATCCCCCCAAAATATCCTGACAGTGGCCAGGCGCCAAAGGAGGGGCTGAAGACACACAGCATCAGGCCAAGCACCACAAGCCATCAATATACTGGCTGTGTCCAAGGGGGTGTGGCTGGCTGGTGGCCCAGACAAGGGTCCAGGTAAAAAACTGACAGGAACAAAATCCAATCTCTCCTTCTGACAATGACCAAGCTTTGGGGGAAACCCGAATGTCCATGCAGCCTACCTTCAGTCCCGAGGAACAGCAGGGATGCTGGGGGATAGGCTGGGCTGTCCTCTCTGCTCTGTCTGGCACCTGTGAGATGGAGCCGGCACTCCCTGTCCCTGGGGTCAGCTGTGAAAATCCAGTAGCATAAGAAAAGACCCCCATGAGGCAAGAGCATCCCACCCTACTTCCTGAGGGCTCAATCTAAGAAGGGGCTCGAAGGTCTGAAAGTACCCTCCTTGTAGGAGCCTGCAGCTGCCAGAAAGGAATCTACAAGAAGATGCATTAACATGGAAAGATGGTCCCTCTCTAAACCATGGGAAATGCAGATTGTCAGTGCAAAAACCTGTGGTGTTGGCAACCTGGGTGGCTGAAGGTTGGGGCTAAGACACACACAAATTCTGCTGAGGTGTCTTGAACGAGCATGACTCTGGGTTCTCAAAAATCACAAAGGTACAGCCCCTCCAACCTGCTGGTGCCATTTCCAGAAACTTCTGTCTGGGTAGCCCAGGCAGGAGGAACAAAGGATTCCATATCACAGCAGCACCATATCGATGGCAGCAGGGGGCTGGATAGAGACTTACAAGTGAGTGCGTTAACTCAGTGGAAACTCTACTTCTCAGGGGAAATACCAGTCAGATGTTAAATTTATTTTGCTGATTACTAGAATCATAAAAGGTGTCTCCCATCTTCCCTTGTCCCATGCCTGCCCATGAACTCTGATTGCTCAAAATTCCCCATGAAGTAAGGACCACTACCATGTCCATTCCTTAGATGAGGAATCTGAGACACAGATCATCTGCCCAAGGTCATACAGATCAGAAAAACCAAACCTCAATGCTATGTGTCACCAAAGTACACTGTCCCCCCAAAAGTACACTTTGTATCTTTTCTGATAGTTTTTTTCTTTGCTGTTTTGGGAGATGAGACCCAGGGTCTCTCACATGCTAGGCAAGGAAGTTTCCTACCACTGAGCTACATTCCCAGGCATACAATTTTCTTAAAGAACAAAAAGTCAAGATACAGAGCAGTGTTTCCAGGTAGACTCTGTGATATGTTCACCTGGAAGCTGTGAATGTGACCTTCTCTGGGTAAAGGACCTTTGTAAATATAATTAAGGCTCTGGAGATGAGATCATGATGGGTTAGTGCAGGCCCTAAATCCAATGACAAGTACGGGGTGGGGAATGGGGAGAGACCACAAGGAGAGGACCAGGTGAAGTTGGAGATAGAGACAACAGAGGGGCATCTATTAAGCCCAGGAATGCCAGGGCTGCCGGAAGCCAGAAGAGGCATGGAACAATTCTCCTCGGAGACTCCAAAGGGAACCAGCCTTCTTGACGCCCTCCTTCCAGACATCTGGGCTCCAGAACTGGGAGACAGTAAATTTGAAGAAGTTGAGCATTCCTAATCCCCAAATCTGAAACCCAAAATGCTCCAAACTCCAAAACATTTTAAGCCTTGACATGATGCCACAGGTAGAAAATTCCCTACCACAAAATTTTCTTGCACAAAATTCTTAAAGATATTGTATAAACTTACCTTTGGGCTCTGTGTTTAAGGTATATTTGAAACATAAATGGATTTTTATGTTCATATCCGGGTCCTATCCCCAACATCTCTCTTTATATATGCAAATATTCTAAAATCTGAAAAATTCTGAAATCTGAAACACGCCTGGTCCCATATTTTATTTTACTCATTTATTTGTTTATTTATTTAATACTGGGGATCAAACTCGGGCCCTTGCACTTGCGAGGCAGGCGGCGGAACTACTGAGCTAAATCACCAGCCCAGGTTCCATATTTTAGACAATGGAGCTTGGCTGTACTGTTTTATGTTCCCAGGGGGTGGTCCTATGACAGCTCCATGGGCCATGGTGTATGGATTTGTTCAGTTCATTATCTCAGTGTTCCCATTTCCCAGGCCAGGACACTGGGGCACAGGCTCAGGCCACATCTCTCAGAGCTCCTGCTACCTATCCCTCCCTTGTTCTCCTAATCCCTTCCATCTCTGCCCGGGCTCTATTTGGGGTGTCCTCAGCCGGCTGCAGCTTGGTCAAGATGGGCTCAGAGCCTGGTCACTAAGCCCCAACACTGTAGGGCCAGGGCATCTGCTACGGGTCAGAGCCAGGAGCCCTGAGTGGCTAAGGCTGGGCTGGCCAGCCCCAGGCCCGCTCACATCCTCATACCTAGGACAAGAAAAGAAGAGGGCAATTGGGTGTCCTCTGTCAGACAGCCCCCAGGATGTGCCCAGGGCATCTCAGGGGCTACAACAGGGGCTCCTGTGGACACTCCCTACGGTGGCCCTAAGTCTCTCGGTGCCCAGGAGGGATCTGGCTGCTCTGACTAGGCAGGTGCTGCTGACAGCTTGAGGCCCAGCAGGCAGTGGCAATGGCATGGCTGAGCCTCTGGCCACACAGCAGAGGGGGAGCAGGAGAAGAAGCTGCCCTGCCCTGCCCTGCCCTGACTGTAGAGCCAAAGCACAGAGGGTAGGAGAGAGTGGATGCCCAGACAGGAATGGATCTAGTGCCCATTTCACAAATGGGGAAACTGAGGCTTGGAGGAGGGCATCAAGGTCATTATCACCTCTCCTAGAATCAGGGTATCAGATGGTATCTAAACAGGGGCCTGAAAATTCTCAAGCCTCATTGCAGGAATGACAGGGTGACCAGGCAGGCAGTGAACACAGGGATGCAGAACTCGCAGAAGAGATCTGATCCTCCCTAGCAGACGCCTGCGTGAGGACTGCAAAGGAGCCAGTGAGCTTGCCGCTGGGAGGTCAAAGAAAAGGGCAACAGAGACTCAAGGACCCCACCCAGAGAACCGATGGGCACCTCACTTTCAGTCCCCAAGTGAGACCTGCTCTGTTCTAAGTAAGAGCTGGACTTTCCTGAGGCAATGGGCCCTGTCCAGGGTTTGAGGCTGCATCAGGGGAGCCTCCTCAAGGCGGCTGGGAAATTGGGGGAAATTAAAACCCAAAGACTGCCAGGCTTACCCTAGAGTCTCTGAACCAGAAGTTGGGATGGAGCCAGGACTCTGAACCATCTAAACTGCCAGAGAAATCCCGGGAAGGAAGGACCAGCAAGTGCTCGGCAGCTCTCCTGATGCTGAAATGCTCCAATTCTGCAGTTCCAGGTTCTCTGTCTCAAAGTGGCTGAAACTTTACAAAGAACCCATGACGCGTGAACTTCAGTGGTTCTACACATTCAAAGACTCCACAACTAGGATTCTATGATCCAGAGACTTGGTGACTCAGCCTCGATCCATACCCAAAGGAGACAGGATGAGAGGCCTGGGTCCTGCGGGCACCGGGACACCACACAGCCAGGCTCCTGGTGCAGGAAAAACCATGGCATACATGGAGTAATCCCACAGGAGGAAAGAAGGGAGGAAAGGAGAAAGGGAGGGGAGAAGGAAAGAAACTATAGATGGCAGCATGTGAACATAGCTACATTCACATATTAATGTTTTCTCGGAAAACCCGAGGGTTCTCTAACAAGCCACCTCAAAAACATAAAGCTTTCTGGGTGGAGGGAGGACAAAACTTGAGAATGAAGGAAATGCTTTCCATCATTTAATTCTTTATCGTGAATAAAGTATTAAAGAATTAAAAATTGTTTTTCTTACAATTGTCTAATATTCCACCAGGAACATGCAACAATCTTGTAATTAAAAATTGCAATTAACAAGGAATGCCACCAAGGCTATGGTTCCTCCTGTGTCTGTGTACTTGTCTATCCTCCCCCACCCACTGAGATGTCAACTCCACGAGGGGAGGTTTTGTGCACTGCTGTGTCCCCAGCCTCCTGGTCCAGTCAAAGCACATGTATGGGCTCAGCAGTTATTTGCTGAAAGTATGGATGCCGTTAAATTTGACATCCTCAGGGGCTGTGTCACCAACACTTGACAAGTCAAGACCTCTAGGATTCTCCGAGAAGGGAAAGGAGGGGCCAGAAAGAAAAGAGAAGCCCCAGGCTGGGACTGAAGGAGGTACGTAAGAGGGGTACAGGTGTCCGTGTCCCTCTGAGTTTGCAATGGCCCAGTCCTGCCCAGATCCATTTCCACAAGGGTGAGGCCTGGACTTCTAGGAAGTCCTGCGTTTTTATTTTTTTTAAGACAGGATTTCACTAGTTAGCCCAGGCTGCCCTGGAACTCTTGATCTTTCTGCCTCAGCCTCCTGAGTGCTGGGACTACAGACATGTGTCCCCACATCCGGCTTGGAAGTCCCAGTCCTGAACACCTTACCTGGCTTGGGCCTCACACTCTTGTAGTCCTAGGTACCCACCTGCCTCTGCCCTCCACGTGGCCCACTGAGTCCCCACCACTTCCTGGGCCATGCCAAGCTTCCATGCCCCTCCACCCTTGAAGGCCTCAGTGTCTGGCTTTGGCCTGGAACCAGAAGCCCCAAGGCAGAGGGTCGGGCCAGGGGATGGCGCGGCTGCTGCCACCCAGAACGCCAGCTGCTGGCAGAGATTTATTTTTGCTTTAAGTGCCGGAGAATTGCAGGGCTGGAGCCAGCGCTTGAGGGGCACAGGCTGCAGCTGGAGAAAGGGGGAGGTGGGCAGGGGTGAGAGCTCGCCTCTCCGGGCCCCATGGCTCCTCCTTGACCGCCCTCGCCCTGTCCTCTCAGCCTCCATCACACACAGCACAACATCTCTGTCTTCATGTGCTCCCTCCTCCTGACCCTTCTAAGTCTCCAGGCAGCTGCAAGTAGGTTTCGGAGCAGACGCCCCCCACCCTCACCCGTTCCCCATGCCATGCTTCTAAAGAGCTATTGGACCTGGGGAGCAGGGCTTTGCCCCTTGTGGTGTCAGGGTGCCCACTCCCACAATGGGGGTATCACAGTGTATACACACACACACACCCCTCAAGGTACACCTCAGGGTGGGAGCAGAATAGCTACAAAGGGCTTCAGGTCTCCTGGTACCTGGTCCCTCTTCTGCCTCAGAAGACCTCAGAATCAAGAGCCCTAAGCCTGCACACCTGGGATAGCTGAGCTGAGTGGCCCACCATGCCCCAGCTCCAACCCTGTCTGCTCAGGCTCAGACCAAAGCAGGACAACCAGAAAGTACCAGGCTCTCCTTACAGCTGCGGAACTGCTAAAAGTGATCACAACAAAATCTTAAAAGTTAAAAGACATATATAAAACTTGGATGTGCCAGGAGACTGGAAAGGGGAAGTGAAATACACTGACATAAAACACAAGCATCCAGTGAGGCCTGAAAATGCTTAACTGGGCAAGAAATGAAGACATTCCCACCATACCACCTCCTAAAGCCAGGGGCCCTGTACACTTCTACTAAAGAAAGGAAGGTGACAAGATTCTTCAACTTCAAGGGGGGAAGTGGAGAGCTGAAGCTCGACTCCCTGGGCCTCAGTTTCCTCAGCTCTACAATGGACCAGCTTTTGCTACTTGCAGGTTGGAGTGGAGACCTCCAGAGCTGGGAAACAACAAGGCTCAGAGCTTGCAGCAGATGAGGGCACAGACATAAAGAGCTCAAAACAGACATAAATTTCAACTCCTTCCCCCTCAGCCAGACACTGGCCAAAGGCTCTGCAGAAAAATCTGAATCCCAGCTCTGCCCGCAACAAGCCCCACAATTCTAGAACAATGACATCGGCCCTCTGAAGCTTGGTATTCTCATCTGCAGAATGTATAGTAATGCTGGCTACAAATGCTGCTGTGCACATGCTCTGTGCAAGCACCACGCACAGCCAAAGTGACCCATTCGGGCCCCGTATGTTTACTGAGCACCTATTATACATTGCCTAGGGGATACAGCTGTGGTAGAACAGGACCAAAACTCTGCAAATATAAAGGAGTTTATATTTCAAGGGGAGACAGACAATAAACAAAGAAATAAAATGCTCTGTGGCAGATATACAGGTTTGCAGAAAAATCAAGTAGGAGAGAGTGAGGGACCTGCAACGGTGGACACAGTGTTGTACAGGGGAGTCAAGGCTCAGAAAGGAGGCAGCATCTACTTTTTTTTTTTTAAGTACTGGGGATTGAACTCAGGTCCTTGTGCTTTTGAGGCAGGCAGCAGAACCACTGAGCTAAATCCCCAGCCCAGGAGGCAGCATCTAAGCAAGACCTAAAAGTGGTGAGGGAGAGGCTGTGTAGGGATCTGGGAAAGAGCAGTCCAGGCAAAAAGAGTATCGCATGCCAATGTCCTGAGGCAGGAGCAGGCCTAGCCTTTGGGAGGTATGACAGGGAGGCCAGGTGGGGTAGCCAGAGAGGAGAGAGTGAGGCAGGGGAAGCCTGTCACTCCCTAAGCTTTACTGTTTCTTCCCTGGTCTCTCTCCAAGCCTGTCTTTCAAAGAGGCCCCAGCCACAGGTGAGGGGTAGAGGGGAGGCTTCAGCTGCCCAAGGCCTGGAGGGAAGGTTAGGGGTCCCAGACAAGATCCAGGAAGCTGTGCCCACTGACTCTAAGAGCAGCACTAATGCCCACTGGGACAGAACCATTCCCTGGGGCAGCTGAGAAAGAGGCCCCACCATGGCTGGCTGTGCTGCAAGACTGCAGGCTAATGAGGGAGTTGGGCTGGGGTCCCTAGGGTCCCCACAGCCTTATGCCACCTCAGCAGCTGCCACTCAGCAGCCAAGGAGGAGAGCTTGAGCTGGGAACATCAAGGTGGGTGGCAGAGGAAGCAGGGGGTAGACATGGAGGACACTCCAGGACAGAAGGCCGCATTTGAGGCTACTTCTGCTGCAGCCAATTGACTTCTGTCTCCAGGCCAGTTTCCCTCATGACCAAGGGAAGGCCAGGCTGCAGTGACAGACTCCCAAGGCTCTGAGACCACACATGTTCTTACCTCCTCCTTCCCAGGGCCCCCTTTGCACACCCAAAGACCCCCTTTGCATGCCCCCCAGAAACACATGATTAGGTTCACATTTCCACTTCCCCCATCCAGGGGTTTCAGTCCCACTTCACAGACAAGAAATTGAGGCCAGCAGTGACTGTCCCACTGGCTCCACTCTCTCCCTGGCACTGCATATCTGCCCTCAGGTCTCCTCGCACACAGTGATATCCATTGATTCAACATTCATTCAGCACCTCTGCAAGCAGGACACTTCGAAGTGGACTGCCAGGGTCTCCACTCCCAGAGCTCACGCCCACCACAGCTTGTACCAGCTCAGCAGAGCAAGAGCTCCCACTGAAGCCTCATGGAGCATCTACTGAGCACCTACTGCGTACCAGGCCTTCACTAGGTCCTAAGGATGTCACTCCCTGGGAGCTGGAATGCAGGCAGGCCAAGTAACCTGGCATGAAGATGCCTAGGGCAGGGTGTCTGTGGTCCAAGGGAGGGTGTGATCTGTCCCAGGGAGAGCTCCAAGGCTCTGAGTTGGAAGCATTCAGGCTGTGGCCTTCCAGAGCCTCCCCTGCCTCCAACCCCTGTCTGTATGATGGAGCTAATGCTGCCCTCTGCTCTGGCAGGCCATTAGGAAATTAAATCAGCTGGCAGAGCACTGGGCCCTTGGCCAGTGCCCAGCCAGAGCTCTGGTCCTTCCCTGGACCCAGCTCCTTTGGAAAACCCACCAGCCCTTGCTCAACACCCCACCCCACCCCCACAACTCCTATGAAGCCTCAGGCACCCTGCCCGCATGGCCCAGTTTTGGGCATCTCACTTTAATCTGCAGCCTTTCCCTGCCGCTGCCGGCTCCCCAAAGCAGAGCCCTTCCCCAAAGCACCCTCCTTCATGGGGCTGAGCCTACGCCCACCACTCCTTCCACATGGCTGGCCCTGCCTCTACCCCTCTTGCTGCCCATGAGCTGCCCATCCTGGCCTCTCCTTGGTGCCAGCCCACGGCAGGGCTCAGTGGCAGGCCCCAGGGGTGGGGCAGGTGTGTTATGTGTTACTCACAGTGAAGTCCTGTCTGAGGCCTAGCCACAACACTGGCTGCACCTATCAGAGAGACAGCACCCCAGGCCAGAGTTATACTAGAGCAGGGGCTGAGGGTGACCACTACATGGGTACCAGCAGCCCCTGCCAGGGGGTTAGGGTTGGGAGCAAGGACCATAGAAGTTGCTGGGAGTGACAATACAGTCACTTCTACCTCAGCCATGTGCCAAGGGCTCTAGTGTCATGCTTGGTGTTACTAACCATGGCTTAGGACACTGGAGGCATGTCTAGGCCAGAGGAAACTGCCTACAGGCTGCACTGGTCCCAATACTGCAGAGATGTGGGGCAGTACTGTCACCAGTACTGTTACTACTATTATCCTTGACATCATTATTATTTCAATTTGCAGGCCACTCAGTGTTCTGTGTTCCCTTTGAGGCAGACCGAGGAAGGAGGACACAGCAACTCTGGGCAGCGAGGCTGGCAGGGACAGCCCCCTAGCCTGGGGAGAGCTAGATGAAGCTTCCGTTTCAGCCCAGCTGCCCGCCGTGTGACCTTGGGCAATACCTCATCCAGGCACATCTTCCTCCTCAAACAGTTCAGCTCCTAACATCCCTCCACTGTGCACATGCCTGCCATGCCGTGACAATAGTCAGCATTTACAGAGTGCCTACTGTATGTGCTCGGTGGTGCTCCAGAGGAGAAGAGGGTCTGGCCCTGCTCTCCAGCACACTGAAGCCTCCCTCCTTGTCCCAAGAATGCTCAGGCCTTTTTTGCTTCAGACCTGCTCTATCTCAGGCTTGACATCACCTGATACAGCCCTCCTAGGGTCCCAACCTTGAAGCAGCCAACCTTGAATCCCTTAGCTGGTTAGAGGGGCCACTAGGAAACTAAGGGGCAGATTTTGCTGGACATCTCTTTGGGAGCCCCTGACAAACACAGAGGTGAGGGGAGCTCTTTTCAGAGCACAGGAGGGAAGACTCCTCAGAAAGACTCCTTAGAGCCTCTGGTGCTGAGCTGCACCTCTCCTCTCTGGCCCTCTCCTGCCACATGGCTGCTGTCCAGGGTGGAGCTTTGAGAGGAGGGGCCTCGATCTCAAAGCCCAGTGCAGGTGAGGCTGGGGTCCAAACCAGGTGGGACAGCAGCCAAGGGTTGGCCTCCACTGGCACCTGGAGGAGGGGGCGAAGGGTAGGCCGGAGGCTAACGCTTTCTGGGTTGGCACCTTCAAGGGGGCGGCTGCCGATTTCAGCGACATGTGGGCGCCTCGGTGCTCCAGGGAAACAGCCTGGGAACAAGGTTCTGGGAGGAAGATGCAGGGGGCAGGAGGTCCCCAGAGCTTTGATACAAGGCTCAAGCCTAGGCATGGGAGAATGAAGAAACTGGAAATGGCCACAGGGAATCTCAACACTGCAGGATGGATACACCCCCTGGCAAACGGGGAGGGGGTTTCCCTGGTCCCTGATGGTCCAGGTTTGGGGAGACAGGACTTCCCAGGACCAGAGACCACCACCAACACACTATCAGGTGATTCTCGTTCTAAACATAGCTTTTAAGACATGCACATGAAATGTGAACAAGACAGACTGGTATGGGCCTCCACTCCTGCCTGAAGCACCCCCCCAGGAGTTCCCACCCCAGCCACCACTTCCAGGAGCCCCCTGATCGCTTTCCAGCTCCCCCCTCAGGACACTTAGAGCAGACTTGTGCACACAGGAGAGCCCAACAACCCTTAGCTCCTGCGGGGTTCTCAAGGCCGACTTTTAAAAAACCAAAAGAAGCTGCTGTACTTGTCAGCGGGCTCACTGGCTGAGAACCATTTCCAGAATATTTTTACTAGAGCACAGGAAGTGAGATGGAAAAACAACCCCCAAAATCCGCAAGTCTCGGACCCGGGTCGTTCTTGAGGCCCTCTCATAAAGCCCAAACGCCCCCTCGGAACCCGCACCTTGATCGCGGGGTCTCAGAGAAGGTCATGCCTAGGACCGATGCCCCGCGCAAAGTGGCTCTAGCTGGGTGCCTCCTGAGCCCCTTCATGCAAACTGAGCGGAGGAGGCCCAAAGGCTCCTCAAAGTTATCTGAAGCACCCCCGGACGAAGGTTAGCCTGGAGCAAAGTTCCATGGTGGCAGTAGCCGGAGACATGGCAGCGGAAGAAAAGCTCGCTGTCAGCATTTCCTCGGATGGTTCACCAAGGAAGAAAGAACGGGAGCAAGAAAAAACCTTCCTGCCCCACCTTCCCTGTTGCTGCACCTCCTCGTGCGCACTAGGGGCCAGGAAGGCTGCCTGAGGATAGCTGGGGCCCGGCCTCCGGGGTCCGTGCGCCTGCAGCCGCGCTCTTACCTCGGTCAGTGGCAGGGGCGCGGCGCGCTCCGCGTCCTCCGAGCTCCGGGCGGCGGTTTCTGGCCCCGGCAGCAGCTGCACTGGCTGCATCGCCGCCGCCGCTGCTGCCTCAGGACAGCCCCCGGGGGCGCTCCATGCCCAGGGGCGCGTCGGCCCGGACGCGGATCGCCCCGGTCCAGCCACGGGTCGGGGCCGCGCGCCTGGACGGCGCCCCGGGCCGCGGGGCGCTCGCTCCAGCGGGTGCGGCTGGCGCGGGTCCCTCAGTACCGCTGTGAGCGCAGCCGGCCCAACCCCTCCCCCGCCGGCTGTTATTTGATCCCGGGCAGGGCCCAGAGCGCTCCCCCACGCCCGGGTCCCGGGCACCTCCACGCTGGTTTCTGCCGCGCCAGGCCCCTTCTCCTGGCTATGGTTCCCAAGGAGCTGGTGTGGCAGCGGCGTGGCCGGGGGAAGACAGAGAGCGAGGAATGGAGGGCGAGGAGGCGGCCGGAGGCAGAAGCTCGGCGCGCACCCAGCTCCGCGCCCAGCTGCCACCGTTGCCCAGCTCTGCAACTCCTCTAACTCTCCGCCGAGAGCACGCCCGCCCCGCACCGCGCCGCCGCTGCCCCCGCCCACCGCGGCCCTGGCCTGGCCTGGCGCCCCCTTCTAGTCCCGGACCCCCCTCCTCACGCACACTGCGAGCCACTTGCGCACTGGGGCGCCCGTGCACACAAGCACAGACAAATTCACACACACACACACGCACACGCACAGACACATCCTGCCAGGGACACGCGCGCACACAGGTGCATGGCGAGCATACACACAGGCATGCACACACAGGCAAGGGAATCTTGGACACATGTGCATATAGCTGGCTACACAGGTTCAGCATTACATCCACACATGCAAAATACATGCCCTGACATGCACGATGGTTGCAGGTGCACAGGCTCCTATGTGCACATGTAGGGTGGTATCTGTACTTGTGCACAAATACACACATCAAAGCTTGTGCATTCCCTCAGAATCATTTCCCCTTGCCCACCAAGCGTGCACACACACACACACACACACACACACACACACACACACACCTTAAGAGCATATCTCTCCTCCCCACCTGGCCCTCTGGCTTCTCCCATCTCCTGCTCTCTCATCTGTACTCCTCCCCCTGCCCTCTCTCTGCTAATTTGACCCCCATGTGACCCCCTTCTCTTGACCACCCTCTCTAAGGCTCAAGCTTCCTCCCCAGCCTGTCCCCAAGAACCCTGCTCTTCCAGCCTCCTGGGGTGTATTGTCTGGCCCTCACATTTCTCTGCCTCTCACAGAGCTGATGCCTTTCATCCTGGCAAACAGACCAACTCAGCTCAGCCCTGACCCAGGGAAACCCCATTTTATCACTGGCCTGAACCCCAGTTCAGCCCTAGGGCCACAGAATTGGTCCGAGGAGGCAGATCTGTGCCCAGAGCCTGAGCCTCAAAGGGCTCCCTGGCCCCCTTGGCCTCCGCTTCCCCTTTAATGTGAAATATAATTATGTGTCTGCACAGCGGGGAGACTGGCTGCAGGATTCTAACCAAGGAGGACAGCTCTGGCCGCCGCCCAAATCACAGGCAGCTCAGCACAGAGCCCTCTGCAGGCCCCACCAGCCCCGGCTCCAGGCCCCAGGCTGTCACCCCAGGCCCCAGGGTCACCCAGAGCACTCAATCGACCTCAGGTTGCACTGAATTTGAAAATCCCATCTCCTCTACTGAGCATCTGTGGAGGCAAGTCCCTTTACCACTCAATGCCTCAGTTTCCATGTGGTCAAAGAGTTAGTGGGGAGTCCTACTTCATAAAGATATACCCCTGGTTAAATGCAAGGAGCTTACCTAAAGTGCTGAGCAGGGCTCTGGGCTGGGTAAAACAGCTGACTTTACTGGGTGCTCACTACGTGCTCAGGTGTGCGCTAAGGACCTGGCTAAAGTGACCGACTGTCACTGTGACCGTCTGGAGTAGATACACTCATCGCCCAATTACTTTTTTTGTGTGTATTAAATTCTTTTATTGGTACATTGTAGGTATACAACACAATTACATTTCTCATTGGGAATTGGACCTTTATATAATGCATCTTGGTTCTTATTTTTTCTGCATTCCTAGCCCTCCCTTCACACCCTCCACCCTTCCCTATTTACAAAGACTTTATTTCCATTTTTTCCATTTCTCATCATTTTTCCTTTCCCTTCTTTCCTTTCCACATCGCCCAATTTCACAAATAGAGAAATGGAGGCACAGAGAAGGGTAGACACTTGCCTAGTCACAGTGCTGCTGGATGGTGAAGCCAGGACTCAGAACCAGATGTGTCCCTGGAATGAGAACCCTGTCTTCCCTGCCTGGTGACTGCTTAGGACTACAGTAAAAAGTAAAAGGGGTGTCAAGGGGACTCCACCCCAATGCCCCCATGCCTGCCCTGCGTAGGCACACAATGTCCTGGTTTCCTTTTCCTCCTGGGAGACCAGCCTCTCAGAGGACCAAAAGCTCTCAAGAAAATTTTCCTCCTTCTCCCTCCAAGTGACCAAGATGGAAAATGACTCAGCTCCCCAACCTCTGCTCCCCCTATCCCCAGAAGACAGAAGCTGAAGGCAAGAATGAAGGAAGTAGCCCTGAAGTCCCTCTTCCTCCTCCTAGGAAACTTCTCAGGTATCCCAGCAGGAACAGGCCTGAGTCAGCCCTCTCAGTCGGCCCCATCATGGGTGCCTAGAAGAGTCCTTTGGCATGCCCTCAGCTGGGGCACAAGAGAATGGACAGGAGTACAGCTCTGGAAGAAGAGGGTGAATCTAGGGCAGTGGTGGTGAACCTATGGCATGCATGCTGCAGCTGGCTTTTTGTTATCATTGAAAGCTCTAAAAGGTCTGCCATCACTGATCTAGGGCATCCTAAAGCCTGGAGCACCCATATACACACACAGCCCCCACCTGGTTGTCCACCAGAATAGTTCAGATGAGACCAACAGGTCTTCTCCTTGGGCCCCATGATGAGACCCATTTCACAGAATGAGCAAGTGTATTGCTCTACTTTACACAACCAAGAATGTCTCAGCAAAGAAGTTATCCTGACTACCCAAGTCCTGCAGTGTGGGCTTCACATCACCCCTTCCAACCCACTTGCAGGGTCTGATGTTTCTGTTTGTTTTGTTTTGTTTTGTGGTGCTGGGGATCAAACTGAGGGCCTTTTAAATGCTAATCAAGCACTCTACCACTGAGCTACACCTGCATCCCCCAGGGTACAATTCTTAATCATATCATGTCCCTTTTGAGGTTGTCCTAGGCCATTAGTGCATAGTCCTTTGCCTGACATAGGAGCACCAGCCTCCCTGTGGGGAGACATTCATGCTCCAAATACAAGGACTGAGGACCAGGGCGTCATACATGTGGGCAGGTTCCTCTATGACCAGTTTATACACCTGAACCTGGGCTCCCTGTATTGGCAAAAGGGGCTTATCCCCTCCCTGCCCCAAGAGAACAGAGGCATCTTGCCTCCCTCCAGTGTTGAGATAAGAGTGTTCAGAAGTGGCCCAGTGGACCTGGTGAGGGGATGACCCATACCTCAAGATTGCCCCTCTCCAGCAGAGGGCCTTTGGATGCATCCTTTGCTGAGGTTCCATTTCCTTCTCTGGAAAATGGGGATGATAACAGGTTGTGCAATAAACACATCTTATTCTTATGTAGCCCTGGGAAAAGCCACTGAGATGAACCCAAGTCAGTGTCCCATAACACAGAAATATTCCTGTCACCTTCAGTATGGCGCTGAACCCAGCTGTCCATTAACCTACAGTTTCTCTTCCAGCAAGGACTTTCTTCAGGACAAGTTTGCGGCTAAGGCTCATCCCTTCCAGCCCTGGGCTGAGCACATGAGATCCAGAAGCACACACAGACTTGAGCAGCCTCAGAGCCACAGGCCAGGGAGGCCAAAGCAGGGTGGGGTGGGAGGCTCAGCCCATTCAGAATCCTTCTTTCATTTTGAGGACAGTGAGACCCCCTTATATAACAAGGAGACTGTCCTGAAAGCTGTGGTTTGCTGTCTCTATGGGCAGCAGGCTGAGAACTTCAACCTCTCCATTCAGCAGTTACCCACTCCTGTGGGAATCCCATCTTAATATAATGTCCTGTGCTTGGCATAAATCAATCATCAACGTTTAGGTATAAATCAATCAACAGCCCTTCCCTGATGTCTTTGCCCAGTATGGCAGGCAGATGCACCTGATGCTCCCCAGAAACACCTCTGGAGAGCTGCCCGGGTTTCTCCTGCCCACCCTAGACCTTGGCCCAGCTTCAGTTCTCAGGGCTTCTCCAGGCCAGGTCCCATAGCACAGGCCCACCCAAATGCAAAATGGATGAGAAAAGCAAGTGCCTCAAGCCCCCCACAACACCCACCTCCCTAGGCCTCCCCCTTTCAGACCCTCTGGCTGGTCACCAGATTGATCCTGTTGCTGACCCCTCAGTCAGTTACGGTGTCTCCTCCAGTGCTCTTCTTTCAGGGAGAAGCCTGCCCACTGCAGGACTTACCTCCTTTGCCCTGTTTTGTTGTTGTTGTTGTTTGTTTGTTTTTCTCAGTACTGGGAATTAAATCCAGGGTCTTCACACTGAGTTACATCCTCGGCCCTTTTTAAATTTTTTAAATTTTTACACAGAGTCTTGTTAAATTGCCCAGACAAGACTCAAACTTGCAGTTCTTCTGTCTCAGCCTCTCAGAGTGCTGAGATTACAGGTATTCACCACCCCATCTGGCTTTCTGCTTTGCTTTTTCCCAAGCAGGTCACTCTCTGTGGTGCCTTAATGTCTATCTCTTGCACCAACATGTCAGCTCCTTGAGGACAGAGACCAGAGGTGCAGCCCAAGGCCCAGAGTGAGTAATGTCTGCATATTGAAAAGGATGCACAAACATGAGAGTATCTCAGGAATGATTGGAGCCTCTTGCTCTGCGTGGTGCCTGCAGCCACACCTAACTGTACCTGCCCCATCAGAGAGCCAGTGGTAAGCCCAAAAGTGCAGGCTTCTGCTCCATGTGAGCCTACTTCACAGCCAGCTCCGGTCAGAGCAGAGGTCAGTCAAGCCCAGAGGTATCACCCTGTGCCTGGTCTTTTTACTCAGCACCGTTTTTCTTGGATGATAATAACCGTAACAGTGATGGTGATGACAACTAGTGCCATCTGTGCACAGATGATTGTCAGGTAGACACCACCCCATCAGTAGATGGAAAGATTCCCAGACAGGTGGCAGTGATGACCAGGGTGGAGAAGGGGCCTGTCCCCAGAGGTGCTATTGGGGGATGGCTGGGCTGTGGTAGGCAGTCACACACATACTCACTTCTTCCC
The DNA here is from genome assembly GCF_000247695.1 of Heterocephalus glaber. The sequence goes on along the minus strand of NW_004624849.1, from coordinate 5,087,556 downwards.
ACCCAGTGCCTGCAGGCCCCTGGCTGACCATGAAGCATTGATCTGAGGCTTTCTGAACTTCAGGAAAGATGGCTGCCCTGGGAATAGGACACTGAGTCCCCCTTGCCCCTCCCGACAACCTTCAGGAAGCAGGCATTGATCAGTGCACTGGGAGCTGGGCTGACTGATTTCCCTTGTGCAAAGTTCTGACACCCCATGCCCCTCCTCCCAGTTCTCCTGGAGCTGCAGCTGTGAGGAAGATACACAGCACCACTGTGGCCAGGAGGGTGTCGTGGGCCAGGCTGAAGGCTGGGCTTTATTGGGAGCTCTATCTGTATCTCCTGAGCATCAAGCAGCCAGGTTCAGGGTTTCTGTCCAGACTGTGCAACCTTCAACTAGTCCAAATCCTGATGTTTCTGCCCCACTGCTGAGGATCTGATTCTTGGGGAAAGGGGTGTCTCATCCACTCCCACCCCATAGCTTCCACCATGTGTTTCCTGTAGACCTGGGCCATCATCCCCAGGGCCCAGAAGTGGAAAGTGATCCCAGATCTGGCAGTGAGCATTGAAGCGATTGATGGAGAGGTGGACATGTGATCAAAGCCAACCAATGAAAATCAGCCCTAGGACTTTGACTGATCCGCTGGAAAAAGTGCTGCTCTCTTTACCAAGGATGGTAGGAGGGATGTGCTGGGGACATCTCTGCTTAACATGGAGTGAGCCCACCTGAAATAACCAGCATCCAGGGGAGGCAGAGCCAGGATATTGAGAGAAACAAAATTCAGGACAGGTCTTTTGAGCTTCATAGACCCACCCCTTGATTTATGATTGTGAGTCAAACCAATCCCAATTTGATTTATGGTTTGTTTGTTGTTTGAGACGGGGTCTTGCTGAGTCACTAAATTGCCCAAACTTGCTATCATCCTGCCTCAGCCTCCCAGAGTGCTGGGATTACAGGTGTGCACCACCACACCTGGCCCCATTTTTAATTTAAGATACTTCAAGGAACTACTGGTGGAGGCCACAGATGTGTAAAACAAAACAAAACAAAAAAACCCAGCAAGGCCTCCAAAAGGCCCCTTGTGCTTTGTGAACCTGTCTTTTCTCCTCTGAAATTGGGAACTTGTGCCCTGCTTGGGAAGGCAGAATATGGTGGGTGTTCTCTCCTCCTTCCCTTGTACTTGCACTCTTCCTCTAAGGGACAAGCTTCCAGGAAGGCGGGCAAGGCCTTCAGGCCCCAGGAGGACAGGCAGAAAGGGCAATAAAGGGAGGGAGGGAAATGGCTTCAAGCTCTCAAAGTTAAAAATAGCTTCCCCCAAGGAGGCCTCCCCGCTGGGATAATCCGGCCAATTACCCAGCCCCTCTTCTCCCTGGTGGGCACTGCCTGCCTCCTCCCTCATGTCCCCATCACCACAGGGGTTCATCAGTCCTGGACAGGCCCCAGGCCTGGCCCCTCCTGCTTTTCTCAGCAGGAGGAAGGGCTGCAGCCCATAGCCTCCCGCCTTCTGAGTAAGGCCTGACTCTGAAATATTGCACAAAGAGGTCCTGACCCTGGAGAGTGAATTGATTTCGGACCGAAAGGAGTCAAGAGGCAGATTAGGGACTGCTTGGTGATCCTGTTCAGGGTAAGCAAAACTACAAGTACATTTGCATTAGCAAACTGAAATATTTGGAAATTTGGAGAGACAAAACTGTCTCTATGGTGTCCTGGGAGGGGACCTTGATCTCACTGACTTCTGCCTCCAGACCCACCACCTCCAGAGGGCTCTGGATTCAGACCTGGCTAGTGGGAGCCCTGCTGCTGGCTGGCACTCACCTCCTCAGCCTTGCTCAGTTATGAGGAGCATGTGAGACATGTGGACACAGTGGACAGCTTCAGGCTATCTCGTTCGAATTTGGTCCAGAAAGCATTTTTTGCTTCAGCAACTTTCTAATGTCAAGTTTATTCTGTAAATGAAATAAAGCCTGATGACTGGGCAGTGAAAAAAGACAAGGCTTCCCGGTGGTTGGGTAGGCAGAAAGCCAGCCTTGTGGAGCTGGCCTGTGGCCCTGCTGCCCCCAGCCTTGTCTCTCAAGGCCCCTGCTCTCCCACCTACCCAATGGAGGAGCAGGTTCAGAGCTTCTTTAGCTGGGCTGCCCATAGCACTGTCTCAGGCTTCATAAGGGGTTTGCAGTCCTGTTGTGGAGCGGAGACTAGCTGGCCATAGCTTGACCTTGTCTGCTCTGAGGCTGAGCAGCCCCTTGCCTCTGGGCCTCATTCTCCAGGTCTGTTAAATAGACTTGTGCTTCTGAGGGCTCCAGCCACAAGGAACCTCTGTGCCCTAGGCCTCAGTGTGCCAGGGCCTGGCCTTCCCAGGAAGGGAGGGAAGGTGCTCCTTCCCACGTACACACCCATGTGCTGGGAATCAGCCAAATCATCTTGGTCCCAGAGGTATGGAGTCACAGGGGCAGAGCTGGAAAGTTTGCCAGGCCAGAGTGAACGTCACTGCAATCTCTTTGTAGGAGCCCATTCAGGATCATGTCCCATGGGCCCAATCCCAGGAGGCAGTAGGAACTGGAAGTTGTACTCTGCCTGGGCCACTGTAAGGGGCTTAGAGGAAAGGAGATGTTCTGGAATATAAACCTTAGTCTTCTCCTACGAAGTCACAGGCTCCTCAGCTGCAGAGTGGGTGTGATCCCCTCCTCCCAGCTGCCTCAGCCCCAGGGCTCCCATGCTTAGTGCTCACAGTAGTAATATAGGAATTGATATAGGACCTCTAAATGATATAGGGGAAATATTATAATTCCCAACCTGCTAGATGTCTGACACACTGAATTTGTGTTCCCCAAAATCGAAAAATGAATTCTAAGGAGCAACAGAGGTTAAAAGGAGGAAGTATTTATTGAGGGTCCTAAGAGGCAGAGGGGACCCAAAAGTGGGTTGTGGAGGACTCCACTTTTTAGGGGAAGTTTTATAGAGCACAACCACGTGGGTACAATGTAGGTTACAGCTGTGCTCAACCAATAAGATTGTAAGTATAGTTGCTTAGGTAACATTGATCCAATGGGGAAGCAGGTCGTGTAGCAAGTGTACATGGGAGGAACAAAGAACTTTTCAGGAAGGGATGAGTCCAAGGGTCTTGGTCACTCAACTAGGTGACTGATGTCTATCTAGACATCTTTAGACCAGGTGGTACCACTTATCTTAGGCTGGTCATTCTCTCTTTATCTTGAGGCCTGGCCTCCAACAGATGCACCTCCAGCCACAGTTGTAATGTGTTTTTACCTTTGTCCTGACTCTCTCAAGGGCCTAGCCCTGCCTGATAGCCTGTAATATTTCTGCCTAGCTTAGGTGTCTATAATAGTAGTACTCAGATTATCTGCTTGGTGAGTGAATGGATGACACAGAACTTCCAAGAGGTGACACCTTGCCTGGGCTTGGTGAAGAGGTATTCTCCTGCCAGCCTCCCTGGAGGCCCCACCCTTCTAGCCAGGTGACACACCTCCTCCTTGGCACCCACAGCCTCCTGGGCTTCTCTATCACAGCTCCCCAGGGTGTGGTGCCTCCCAGTTCTGTATCTCCTTCTGACTGGAGGCTCCTTTCTGTCCTCCAGAATTCCACGTGTAGGAATTTATCCCATTGATGCACTGGCACACGAATACCAAGATGTACTTCTAGGTTTACTCACTTTGTGCCAGGACGGCCTGCACAGTCTCTCCAGGGAAGGGGAATGTGGCCTGCATCAGTGCAGTAGTGCAGTGCCTTAGAGCAGGGCTACCAGCTACATGACAGCATTACCTGGTATTTAGTAGATTCTCGGTAAATATTTGCTGCAGAAGAGAGGATGTCAGATGCCACCACCGAGATTTTTTTTTAAAAGCAAAATACGTATATACATGCACCCCTGGGTGTGTTTGGTAGAATATTCTGGAGATGAAAGATGAAAGTCTACTGTGAGGAGATCTGGGAGGTTAGGGGAGGAGGTGGGAAAGACTTTCTCTTAAAGTTTTTTGTATCTTTAAACTATATTCAGTGATTCCATGTGCCCCCTAAATAAGTACTTTTAAAAACAGCTGAAGTTGAGGGAGAAGAACCCCCTCTGTGGGAAAAGGCTGATCCAGATGTCCTATCTGCTGCCCCAACTCCAGACTCCACCTCCCTCTGCTCTTCCCCAGCCAGTCCAGTTCCCTCCCCTATGATGCCCTGGGGGACCTGACAAGTGGGCAACCCCATCCTGTCTGTGGTGATTAATAAACACGCCAGTGATGACCTAGATCTCACAGAAGCAGGAAGCAAGGTCTCCTCACACCCCTGGACCATGACTTGCTGCTACCAGGCACACATATAGGTTTCCCCCGTAGGTCCAGAGGTCTCCTGCGCCTTTGCCCAGGTTTTTTTGTTTTGTTTTGTTTTGTTTTTGCCCAGAGCCTTTGCTACTCCCCGTGGGTCCAATGAGGGTGTCTGCTCAGGAATTTGGGCCCAGAGCTGGAGGAAAACATCCCCCAAGCTGGCCCCTCCACAACACAGAGGCAACTAATATCGACTCCATTTAGAATCCATTAGCCTGAATAGGAATGGGGATGACAAATATAGAATCCATTGTAAATCCATGGAGCCCAGCCTAGCCTAAGGGAATGTCCCTCTGTAAACAGAGAGGATTCAGCAATGACCCTTTAAATGGGTCAAACATCTATTAAACCCCTCTGGGTGCCAGCCACCCTAGTAGGGGGAAGGACAGCACAGGGTTTGAGGTTGGACAGACTGGGATTCAAATCCTGGTAACATTGTTCATGAGCTGTGTGACCTTAGATTCTCTGTGCCTCCGTTTCTTTCTCTGCAAAACTGGGCCTAGCCCAGTGCCTGCCTCACTGGGCTATGGTGAGCATCAGATGACAGGAAGCACTCAGTCCAGGGTCTAGCATAAAACAAGACCTCCATGAAGACTGACAACTGATTTTTGGGGGGTAGGGTGTCACTGTCATTTATTGCACATTGTGTTATTGTGTTGCCTTTCTCCTGTTCCTGGCAGCCCTAGAGCAGGGGGAACAAAGGGTGGAGTCCAGAGATGCATGTATCTGTACGGAGAGAAATGTCATCTACCAACCTCCAGCTGAAATTTAGTGTTTCCTTCTCCTGTGACTTCAGGCCACAAACCCCAACAGTGTCAGCACTGTCTGAGACTTTGTCACCAACCAAAGTCACATCCTACTTCAGGGCTGGCAGACATCTTCAGTTGTCACTCATGTTAATTTCTGGTTCAAAGTTACAGCTGGGCTTACACTTGCCACTCAGTCTCACCCCCAGGGCCACAACACAAGAGCACACTGCCCTTCCACACACGTGTTTCCTGACTGTGTGACCTCCAGCTTCCTGGTGACTAGGATGCATTAAGACCAGGACTCTAAGGAAGGGTCCACAGGACAGAGGGGGCCATACTGTCCCAGAGGGCTGGCACCAGTTTGGTGCTGGACCTGCTGACCATAGTCCCTTCTGGCCAAGGTGCCACCACTCCAGCCCAAGGCCTGGCCCCACAGGCTTGCCCTACCTCTCTGCACCTCATGGGCAAATCTGCATGAGTGCCAGAATCACTATGACCTTCAGGGAGCTCAGGTCTAGCAGGGTTTCTGAGCCTGGGACAGCATGAGGGCCAAGCAGGCAGGTGGTGGCCAGAATGCCTCTGTGCATTTGTGCCCCAGGGAGACTGAAGGCTCTCAACCACAGAATATTAGTTTCCAGGTCTTTCCAGGGGGTCCTCACCCCCACTGGAAGGCTCCCTCCTTCCCACCATTCCAACTAAGGCTTCTCATATTTCTGGCCACCCCAGAATCCTCATTAATGCCACCCTTTCCAGCCCCTGAAATGGGCACTCAGAAGATGAAGAAGAACGGGAGTGGGTGAGCCCCTCCCAATCAGACTCCCCAGGTCTGGTGGCAGGAGGTGAGGGCTGGGGTCACCCAGGGGTTGCCCAGGGCAAAGGGCTCTGGCATGTGGCAGGAAGTGACATGGAAAAAGCAGCCCCTCCTTGCTAGGCTGCATGAGGGCCCAGAACCCATTGCCTCTTAGGGAAGCCACCCAACCTCAGGGTGTCTAAGCTCATCCCTGTCACCAGTGGGCTGATTTCTCCAGGTAGCCAGGTCTCCATTCCCCTACCTAGAGCATTTTTGCCATTTTACATATAAGGGAAACTGAGGCAACAGAGGCATTAAGTCCAGAGTGACGTAGCAATGAAGTAGTCAACTCCCTCTAAGGGCATGCTTATAACCGCTTCTCTGTACACTCACCCTGTACAGTCAATATCTTCAGGGAATTGGTTGCAGAGTCCTGGAATGCCAAAATTTATGGGTGCTCAAGTCCCTTATATACGACATAGTATTTGCATATAATCTACACATAACCTCCTGTGCACTTTAAATCATCTCTAGATACCCATATACCTCCCTAATATAAATCATCTCCGTAATACCTAATACAATGTAAATGCTATGTAAATAATTGCTATACTGTATTGTTTAGGAAATAATGACAAGGAAAGGTATCTGTACAAGTTCAGTACAAATACAGGTTTAAAAACTATTTCTGATTGCCGTTAGTTGGGCCCAAGGATGTGGAATCCATGGATGCAGAGGGCTGACCAGACTCCTTTTCTGGAGGAGACAAGTTTCAGGGCTCAAAGCTCCCAGTTCTCTGGTGCCTAAAGGCCCAACATGACGGAAGAATGGAGAAGAGGCACACAGGATGAAAACAGTGAGGATAGAGGGCTGGCAGTGGGAACCCAGAGGGGCATGTGGTCAGGGGTCTAGGAAGTCAAGCTTAGCCTCTTTCTGCTGCTGATGCAAAAGAAAGAACAACTTTTCTTATGTCCCTAATAGCTTAAAGCCAGACATAGCTGCCCTGGAAGGTAGTGAGCACTGCATCACAAGAAGCATGTAAGTTAGCCAGGACACTGAGTCCCTGAGCAGCAGGCCTGAGATGTCTGTGCAGAGGTTCGGGTCAGCTTATCCTGGGTGGATGGGGCAGGGCTTGGCCGTGAGGTTAGTACCCAGAGCTGGGCACCATTGTTCTTGGATCCATCCGGGGTCTTCAGCCGAGCGAGGGTTTAAACACAAAATGAGTGCAGTCAGGGAAGCAAGATGGGGAATTTGGGGCTTTGTGTCAGCATGTAGCTCCTGCCGGGTCTGGGTGAAGCTGGCTGCCCATCCTGCCCAGTCTCTTCCTGCTGGGCCCCTCTCAGTGCCACCCATCACAGCCCCGCCTGACATCACGAGGGTGGGTGGACATTTCTCTTTTGCACAAAGTCAGTTTGTGCCTGGTTGTGCCATGCCTATCCTCAGGGCTTGTGCTGCAGGACAGACTCAAACCACAGGCTGTGGACAGGGACAGTGACGAAGGCTCCAGTGCGAGACAGTGCGGTAGGGGAGCCACTTCCTGGCAAAAAGCTTCATGCCCACTCTGCAGAACTAGGAGCCCAGGTAGGGGGTGACCACGATCAGCTTCCTCCAGCCACCCTCCCCAACCAGGGAACCCAAGAGGATGGAAGGTGAGGCAGGGATGGGCCCCCAAGGGTTCAGGAGAGGGGCCACTCCATTGTCAGACACACAGCCCTTTCTTCGCACATGACAGCTGGAAGAGCCTGTCGGAACCCTTGGCTCTAAGGGGCTGGGGTGTAGCTCAGTGGCACAGTGGTTGCCTAGCATGTATAGACCCTGGGTTCCATCCCCAGGACCACAAGATCTTCAGATCTACACTGTCTTTTGACTCCCAGCTCATCCATAACCTCAAAGCCCCCATTACCTGTCAGGTCTTCTCTCTTACCCCTCCCCGTCTTATAACTTCTGGCTATTCCTGAGCACACCAGGTCCTACCTACCCTAGGACCTTTATACTTCTTGCTCCCTCACTAGATGCTCTCCCCCCAGATCTCTGCATGGTTCAGTTTTTCAGGTCTTTTCTGGGTCAAATATCTCTTTGGAGGGATGTGCCCCTTCTGGATACTTGAGTACCCTTTCCACCCTATTGTCCCTCCCCCAAACTCATTTTTCTCTATCTCCCTTATTCCCCATGACCTGGTGTGTAATTTTTTTATTCGTTGTGTTAACTGTCAGATCCCTAGGCAGGAATGTTTGTCTGTTTTATTGATTGCTGTGTTCTTAGCACTTAAATAGTTCAGGGAATGGGGAGCAGGTTGCTCAAAGAATTGGTCATCTCAATGAAACTCCAAGGTGGTCATCCACATCCCCATTTTAAAAGGAAAGAAAGGTGCTGGAGGAAGGGCTTGCCCAGAAACACGTGGCAGAGCTGATGCAATCATCATCAGGCGAAGCTGTGCACCTACTACATGGCCCAGCACTTCCCCCACCATCTCAGGGTGCCGTCCAGCGTCCTGAGCAGGCTGGGGATCAGGATGCTGCTTCATCCAGTGGCTTTAACAGGTCCCTGGCCTCAGTTTTGCTGCCCTCGTCTGGAGCACAGGAATTTAAGGATGGCACAGGCTCGCTTTGTCTCCCATGCAGACCTCCATAGAGGAAGGTGTCTTACTCTTCTGCCACCAAATGTAAACGTCAGAGTGGAGCCCACAGATCTTCACAGAGCCTCACCCCACCCCAAGGGGTCAGCTTGTGGATAATTCCGAGGTGCCCAGATGGGGGCACCTGGGCCCAGAGAGTACCTCTTCATGGTGTGGACACCCCAGCCCCAACACCAAGACAGCTGAGGGTTAAGCATTCCTGAGCACTAATCTGGCCTCAGCTATGATGTCATTTCACGTCTCTGGGACTGTTTTTACATCTGTAAAATGGGGACAGAAATGGCTCTCTCATAAAGTTGAGCTGAGAATTTTAAATGAAGTTGACTGTGAAAAGGGCAGTCAGGACATACAGGAAGTGCTCATCATCATCCTTGCCATCATCTTAGCCATTTCTCTCCCCATCCGGTCAGTGACTGATCCCTCATCTATGCATTCATGCATCTATCCATCATCCACTCATTTGTCCCACCCCCTTCATCCTTCCACTCAGCTATCCCTCCACCTATCTACACTTCCATTCATCACCTAATTGTCTTTCTCTCTATCTTTTTATCCATCCATCCATCTACCATCACCTCATTTGTCCCTCCCTCCTTTCGTCTTTCTGCTCATCCATCCTTCCCTCTGTCCTTCACTGATTTATCCATTTCCTTTCTTCATTTACAGTGTTAGCTCTCCTCCTCATCTCTCGCTTCTAGAGACTCTGCTAGCATCTAACCCCCAACCATCCCTGTATAGAGACCCCTCTGCCTCCTACTGCTAACAGAGTTAAACTCAAACTTTAAACTTCACCAGGTTTCTACCTCCTCACTGGCCCCAGTGGACACTTCCAGGGTCACATGGTGGAGAGGAACAGAGAGGAGAGAAGGCCCCTTCAGCCCACCATACTCTTCTGCAGCAAGCCCCAGCTGGCAACCTGGGAGCAGGCAGGGCACCCTGTGAGCAACTGATCAATCAATTATTGAAATCATATTTGCCAGCACTGTGCCAGCTGCCAGAGACAGGGCACTGAGCAAACCAGAACCTTGGCTTGAAGGTCTGGTGCTATGGAGAGAACAAGGTAGGGTGGGAAAGGGGCTATGATTTATGTTGGGCCACCAAAGGCTGTACCAAGAAAAACCTGAAGGATCCAGATAAATAAACAGCTCATGCCTAAGGCCCTGAAGTGGGCTTGGTCTGGTGAGTTTCAGAAGTCTTGAGGCTGAACAGAGGGAAAAGGGGGAAGCAGATAGGAACTTTGAAGCTTTGGGAAATCATTGCTTTTGTCTCTGAAAAGCAGGGACCCATGGGAAAGTTGTGAGCAAAGAGGTGACCTGAGCTGACTTGGGTTTCAAAAGAGAGGCAGGATAATCCTGTGGAGCATCCTGGACTCCAGCACAGGATCCCAACCCCTCCAGACCCTGGGGTTGCTGGGGCTGTAACCATGGATTCTCTTACACAATCTCTGGGTGTGACCTGAGGCACCTACTCCAAAGCCTGTGTGTGGCTGTGCCTGGGCACTTGGCATGGGGTCTGGTCTGTGCTAGGGAAGGGATAAAAGGGAGAGACAGGGAGAAATGGTGAGGGGGAGAAGGAAGGACTATGAGGACCAGAGAATAAATGACTAAAGCAAAGAGGGAATGGAGGAGTGAGGGCGAAGCCTGGGCTTTCTGTTCTTCCTCTTCTGTAAGTGGAGCAATAAACCCCTCCCCAGCCTCAAGCATGGCACCACTGAGCTAAATCCTCAGCCCCAGCCCGAAGCTTTTAATGGCCTCTGGCAACAGTGCTCAGGGGCCTCAGGTGAGGGAATTCTGCTCTCTGCTCTAGCCATGGTGTGTTCCCCTGACTGGGGGCAGAAGCTGGGAAGGCCTCCTAGGAGCCCCCATCCCAGGGCACAGTCATTGGGCTGTTTACACCCTGCCCATGTCCCTCAAGTGATCAAGGCCACTCTTGGTTTTCACTGAGTCCAGTAATGGGATCTCAGTCCTCCCTGGTGGCTCCATCCAGGCCTGGGACCTGGGAACAATTACCATCTGTTTCAGGCCCGAGGTTGGCCTGAGCCCCTATCCCAGAAATAATTCGCCATCCAGCTCTGATGGGCCCTGTCCAGCTACTGCTCTGTCCTTAGATATGACTGTGAAGCCAAAATCATGTTTTTAAAAATGAGTTTGAAATATAAATTGTTTAAATGTAAACAGAAACAATAACATCATTTTCTACTTTTCCTCCACTCAAGGTCAGGCCCTGTTGAGGAGCAGAGCTCTGCCCAAAACACTCCAGAATTCCAGAATTTTATGTGTACCCTACATTGCTGATTTACCCAAGGACAGCTGAGGTCCCCTGCTAGTCAGTGATAATAAACAACAGGGCTTTCCTCGAGAGAAGTTGCTGAACTGAGCCAGGAAAAAGTAAGTTTTTCAAATCTGAAAAGCACAAAGGTGGTGTCCAGGTGACAGGATCTGCAGCCTGCCCTTGGAACCAGAGTGGTTCCTAGTGGGCATGGGAAGGGGATGAAGCAGGGTCACCAGGGATCACTGTGGCTGTTGGAGCTGTGACCTTATCGAGAAAGTAGTAGGAGCCATGGGAGGGTGATCAGCTGGGCAGTGGCCCAGACGCAGTTAGAAGTGTGCTCTCTCCTTCCCTGTCTGAAGCTACCCCACAGCCACAGTGCTCCCCTCCCCCCCAGCCCAGGCAAAGAGAAAGGGTTTCTGGGCTCCTGGAGTCTTTACCAAAGTATCCCTCCTGAAATTCCTATATGAGTGGTTCATCAGGAGAGTGATACACAGGACAGGAGGACCTTCACAGCTCAGGCAGGGCCTGATTCCTCCTCCTGCTGGCCACCAGGGCAGAGCCTCTGTCCCTCCCCTGACCCCCACAGCAGAGCCCCCCCCCACACACACACTCACTCCAAATTTGAAAGTGTTTGTGGCTCTCATCACACACTGGCAGGCTCATTATAAAATAATTGAACACTTGTAACAGTTTTTCTCCTCAAGGATCCCAATTAAGACATCACTTTACGCTCTTCGCCCTGAAGAGCAGCGTGGGCCCCTCCCCTCACATGCTGGGCTGGCAGTGGCTAAAAATACCCTCTGCTGCTCCCTCTTCCGAAGTGCCTTGCCTGTCGCCTCCTGTCCCCAACCTGGGTAGCCCCCCTCCCTCCCAGAAGGATCTCTGAGCCTCAGTTTCTTCATCTAGGAAACCAGGACTACAATGGTGCCCTCCCATCAAGTTTTCAGGAGGAGCAACACCGTGGCACGTGGCAGGCACTGTCCCTAGGACACCGGGGCATGGGTGGCCAGTGGGATGGTAGTGTGGGGAGTTTGGGTGGGCACAGGGACAGAGCAGGTCCTCAGAGACCCTAGCTCCTCACACCAGGAGTCTGTGGGGCTTTTTTTTTTTTTTTTTTGGCACCAGAGATCGAACTTGGGTCCTTGCGCTTGCGCAGCAGGCGGCAAAACCACTGAGCTAAATCCCTGGCCCTATGGGTCTTCTTAATAAGAGAATCTCATTCCAAGATTCATGAGGATTCTAATTCCTAAGGACTCAGGGTCCAAGCAGATCTAGCTCTATCCCCTTGCCTCCACCTGCAGCGGGTCCAAGCCCCATCATCACTGGCCCTGGGGCAGGAAGCTGCAGCTCCTTGGGATTCCAAGGCCTCCCTTTCACTGTGCACATTGCCCAGGGAGCCCTGAGACCCAGACTGGATCTGCTGTCCGTCCCTCGGGCTCTTTGCACAACAGTAAGAATCCAGCTCCTGCTGGACATGGTGGCTTAAGCCTGTAATTCCAGCATTCCGGAAGGCTGAGGTAGAAGGACTTAGAGTTCATGGCCAGCCAGGACAACTTAGTGAGACCCTGCCTCAAAAACACAAGAAACAAAAACAGCAACAAGAACCCTCACCTTCCCCCATCTGGACCTGTGACGGGACCCATGCCTGTGATGTTTGCCCTCCCTGGCCACCGAGCAGAGCCTTCCCACCATCAAGCCTCAGCTCAAAGGGCTCCTCCTCAGAGGGCACTCCCCCGCCCACCAGACTACAGTGACCACCCATCCCTGCCTCTGGCGACACCCTTTCAGAATTTATTCTTTTACAGGTTCGTTGCGGTCTCCCCCATCAGAATGTTTCTTTTGCTGCTATATCCAAGACCTGGCAAACACTAGGTACAAATATTTGTTCATGAATGAATACGTTTTGTAATTAGGAGAGCCTAACATCTTTGCCCACTAGCCCCAGGTCTGATACTTTATTGGCTCAATGAATGATTGTTGACTGACCACTCTGATACAGCTCTTCCTGCATAGAAGGCAATTCACATGCTCTAGGGGAGAGAGCATACAACCTCTCTTGGGCAAAGGTGACAGATATACCCTCTGGCTGATTGGCTGGCCCCATGGCCCACACCCCAGGGAGACTGGTGAGGCCCTACTCACACTGCCAGGCTTCCCTTCCAAAACCTGACTCTCACCTTCTGCAGCCTACAAGGGTCAGCCCAGCCCTGCACAGGGAAAGGGACCCTCTGAGGCCTGAGGGCTGGTGGTAGGGGCAGGAGCTCTGCCAGGAAGTGGAGGGCAGTTCCTGAGCCTGGAGTGGGGACAGGGGTGGGGGTGGGGCTAATGGCTGCTAATGGCCTGCAGCTGAGCCCATGACCCTGGCTCCCCAGGGTCTAGTAACAGTACTAATGGAGCTGCCCTCCTGCAGCAGGCCTTCTCTCCCAGGCCAGGGTCATCAGGCTAAGTGTGTAAGTGTCAGGGAGGAGGAAGAGTGTGTACCCTCTTCTACAATCCCCACCTCCCCTGCTCCAGAACCTCTGCCTCCCAGGCACTAGAGGCAGCTCTTAGGGAGCCTAGCACAGAGCTTGGAATGTGAGGGAGGATATCACCACTGCATTACTCATTATAGATAGGGAAACTGAGGCCCAGGCATGAACCTGATCGCATTCACCTCCCCTCCTACCACCCCCTTGCTCCTGGCTCCTCTCTTCTCTCTGCACTCAGGCCCCAGTCAGAAACCTCAGCTTCCACCGCAGAAAGAGGGAGAGGGGTTGGGTAAGGCATCCCTTGCCCCAACAGGAACAGCCTGCTTGACCACTCAGATTGACCACTGCAGCAAGAGCAGCAAAGGGAGAAACAGGATAGCACAGCAGGACCTTGTAAGCCTGGCTACTGTGAAGTTTGGGCTTGGATCTATCAGCAGTGAGGGACAAGAAGGGAGCTTGTGATGAGAAGGTGGGGTCAGAGGCTAGTAGTCTCTGGATGCAGAACATTAATGCAGAGGCTGCTGAAGAAAGAAAACTAAGGGATGAGTGGACAGAGGTGAGTGAACGTGTGGGGACATGGACAGTGGTTATGAGGGACAGAGATGGATGGGTGAAGGAATGAATGTATGGATGAGTGGATGAGTAGATGGGTGAATTGATAGATGGATAGGTGAACAGATGGGTGGGTGGATGGAGAGAGGTGTGGATGGATGGATGGTTACATGGATACATTGGTAGATGGATGAAAGGATGAGTAGCTAGATGAACAAATAGACTCAGAGGGATGGACGGATGGACAAGTGGGTGGAGGAGGAGTGCATAACAAATATGTTATATTTATCTTCATACCAATGTAGTCATAGAATGTAATTTTTAGGATACTTCGTGGAGGAAGAGATTTATAAGGGCAGTAGTTCTCTGGGTGGCTGGGAGTCATACTGTGTCTCCAGGGATGGCCTGGAAGCCCTGTTTTCTTGACTTCCTCTCTCCAGCCTGGCTTAGCCAAGAGGTTTCGATTGCCTTCCCTCCAGCCCTGTGCTCAGGCCATTTCTTGTGCCTGGAACACGCTCTCTAGAACCCAACCTCCCACCCTTTCCTCCTCCAGGAAGCTTTTGCATACTAAGCTGAGTTCCTGCAGGGACTTGGTCTCCACCCAGACAGTGAGCCTTCGCCCCATTTTCTCTCCACAGGGACATGAGGAGCCTGAGGTATAGCTAGTAACCAGCCCCTGCTCAGTGGGTGGAGCCTTACTCAGCTTCCTGCTCAAAGAGAGTGACCCTTGGCTTCTCAGGATGCACAAGGGGCAGAAGGCAAAGCCTCCTGGGGACAGAGCAGGGACCCCTGCAGAGATAGCAATAGCAATCAAAAGATTCCCAACATGAACAAAAGTACACTTGGATATCCAAGATGATATGGCCCCTTCCCAGTTCTGTGACCTTGGAGAACTTCTTTAACCTCTCTGAGCCTGAATTTTTTTCACCTGAAGAATAAGATTCATGATCACTCAACCAGGTGTGGAGGAGGACCATGGTTAACAGACACACTCAGGGGCCCATGGAAATATCCATAATTATCATTATCATGTTCTCTTCCCCAATAGTTTCTTGGCTTCCCTGGCAGGAGGGTCCAAGGAAGGAGCTAGAGCTGAGGAAGTCTGGTGGGTGAGTCAGCTTTCTGTCACTGTGACAGAATATTTGAGATAATGAGTTTAAAAGAAGGAAGGATTTGTTTTGGTTCATGGTTTCAGAACTTTCAATCCATAGTCACTTGGCCCTGTTGCTTTAGGCTTGTGCAGTGCACAACAGAAGAGACCTGTTCAGTTCATGGCTGCCAGGAAGAAGGAGAAAGAGAAGGAGGAGGAGGAAGAGGAGGAGGAGGAGGAGATGAAGAAGAAGAAGAAGAGGAAAAAGAAGAGGAGGAGGAGGAAGAGGAGGAGATGAAGGAGAGAAGGAGATGAAGGAGAAGGAGGAGAAGGAGAAGAAGGAGAGCACAGGAATGACCAAAGGAGAGAAAAAAAAAGTCCTGGACTTCTGCAGCTGATGCCCCAAGATAGGAGTCAAAACATAAAAGGGATGTTTAAGAGGGATGGCATAGCTGGTGCAGGTGGAGGGAGTGTGCCCCGGGAGGGGGCAGCACCATGTGCAAAGGCCGGCCGGGAGACAGGACCCAGAGGAAAGAGGCTCTGGGAAGTAGAGCACTGCCTCAGAGGAGAGAGGGCACTGGGCCACATGGTGAGGCGTGCTAGCCACAGTGTGGAGCTTGGATTTATTTAATTTTTTGTGGTTCTGGGATTCAAAATCGGGGCCTTGCACATGATAGGCAAGCACACTATCACTGAGCTACACCCCCGTCTTTTTTATTTCCTTTTGAGACAGAGTCTTACTAAGTTGCCCAAGGTAAGTTCAAATTTGTGATCTTACCGCCTCAGCCTCCCTAGTAGCTGGGATTATAGGCATGCACCGCCTCATCTGGCCCTGGATTTTATTTTTTGTGCCATGGGGAGAAGTTGACAAGTTTTAAGCGGAGATATAATGGTCTAGCTCAGTGATGGTGAACCTTTTAGAGGCTTCAATAATACAAACAGCCCACTGCTGCACATATGTCATAAGTTCACCACCCCTGGTCTATTTGGTTTGGTTTGGTTGTTTTAATTGAGTTAGCATTTACATAAAAAGTTAGCCATTCTAAATAAGACAATTAAGTGGCATTTAGTATATGTGCAATGTTGGGCAAACACATCTTTATCTAGTTTCAAAACGTTTCATCACCCCAAAAGAAAGTACATTTCCTCTAGCCTGTTCTTGGCACACAGTAGGGACCCAATAAGTGTTATAGAACAGGGAAGGCAGAGAGGGGGTTTAAAGACTGAAAATCATTGAGTAGGGAACTGACAACTATTCAATCATCCAAGCCAATCATTGAGCCAATGTTTGTTGAGCACACACTATGTGCCAAGCACCATTCAGGTCATTGGGGATGGACAAGTCCTCGTCCTCTTGGAGACCACCTACAGAGAGAAAGACACATTATAAATGTGACAGTGCATCCTTGGAAAACTGGACAAATCAGGCAGTGGCTGTAGTTGGGGCCTGGCAGGCTGGGAGAGGACAAGGCAGGACACGGCCCAGGGGACCAGCTGGCACAGCACAAGCTTCCCACTCCTGCTCGGAGAACACCCTTCTCTCACAGATGGCAAGACTGAGGCTTGGGGTGAGTGCCTGTTCAGTCTCGCAGCCCCTCCTGCTTCCGCCTGGTCTAGGCTGTGGAGACCCATGTATAGCTTCCTCCTGGGCAGCTCTCAGACAACGACTGACCTGTGCCCAGTGTGGCACTGTCAGGGTGATTGGGACAGCATCTCCTCCAACCACACCAGCTTCCTCCTCATCCCTAGGAAAGGTTTCCTCCAGCACTGGCTGCCCAGAGATGGAGCGCCACCAAGGTCACACAACAGGAATGTCCAGGCAGAGACAAAACCCAGGGAATGACAATCCCCCTGCCAACCTGCCTTAGCAGCTGCACAGGAGGAAGGAAGCCCTGGTCCTCTGCAACTGTGGGAACCCATCCATGCCTCTCTGAGTCTCCATTTATCCAAGCACTCCATGGGAACAGATACATGGCATCTCCGCTCCTTCTGGCCAGTCAACCAAGCCACAGTGAGTGCCCCCTGGCCCAGGCAGGGAGAAGGCCTGAATAGGGGGAGGTGAGGCCAAGCCCAAGCCCAAAATAGCCTGGTTGGCAGGATGATGGAGGCAGTGCCTGGCTGGGTGGCAGGAGCCCGTAATTGATCGCTCTGCACTGGCCATGAATAAAACATTGGCCTCCACTCCATTCTGGGTTCATTATTTGCTAAGGGGGACAAGTCTCATTTGTTAGGGTCACCTCTGCCCACCTCCTCCTTCTGCAGATAGAGAAGACCCTGCCCCTTAGCCCTCCCTCCACTTTCTACTCTCTTGGCTCCCTGGTGTCCAGAGGACACACAAAGCTCTGAGCAACATGGCCGTTCACTATCTCCTCCTGACAAGCTGGCATCCCTCCTGCTCCCTAAGTCAGCTTTGATTTCACATCTCCCTGCCTTCACCTGCACTGCTCCATCTGCCTAAGTGTCCTTCCTTCTCACTCCCCTGGGGAAATCCTCCCCCGCCTGAGTCCCAAGGAAGTACACCTTTCGGGGAGCTCAGCCTGGGACTTGAGGGGCCCTTGCCCACCCTGAGCATGGTTAGTGCTATCTCCTGTTATGTGACAACTCCCTACTCAGACTGCCACTAACCCTCTACCCCCAGCCTACTCTGCCCTGCTCTAGTGCAAACGAAACTCCATCTTCAGTGCCTGGAGGAACGCTTTCCACCTGCCACATTGTCAAGGGCCCCGGTGAGGCTAAGCTGTGGACCCCATATTCCACACTGACTGGGTGGCCACCATGGGGGGCTGCTAAGCAAATCTGCCAGAAGTGACCAGCTCACAGGGCCCAGATATACACAGTGGGCTGACACCCAGTCTACACTACAACATGGTACAGAGTGAAGACAAAGGCGGCTCAGTGGCTCCAAGTGACACACCTCAGGATGTATCAGCTTAGAAAGAAGCAGGAGCAGGTTCACATACACTGCCTCTGTCTAAAACAAGAGCCACAGGAAAGCTTTCACAGCTGTGCTGTGTGTGGAACACCCAGGAGGACCATGGAAATTCAGTGGTTGTCTGAGGAGAAACAGGTGGGGATGAGGACAGGAGGGGAGCGTGTACTCTATGCCCTGACTCGACTCAAAGTTTGAACCTTGTGCATATAGTGTCCATTAAAATGAAGCCCAAACCCGCTGTCCTACTGAGCCAGCCTTTTATGACAAAACACAAAGCCTGAAAAAACCATTAGGAAGCATGGGGGTCATCACCTCAGGAATGCCACGGCAACATTGTCCTTATGGTTGAGCCATGACAATGGTCCTACAGCCAGCATACACCAGTGGGGCCTGCAGCACCCATTCAGCCCTCCACATGAAAGGCACCTTGGAAGCCCTGGGTGCAGAAAAGTGGCAGTATGGGCTCAGCATGTAGAGAGGGGACCAAGAGAAGTGCCCAGGTATCAGCAAGGCACAGCACAATGGGTTATGGTCTTTCCTTGCTGCTGTCCTGGTGTTTTTCAGATGTGTATTGCTGGTGAGGCAAAGGGACTTCCTGTCATGTAGAGTCAGGGACCCCATGACCCCTGTCCTCTCAGCATGGCCTAGCTGCATGAGGTGTAAGTACCAGTGTGTGTGGGTGGGTGGGGGCTATGCAAGTACAGTCGGCCTTCCATATCTACCTATTCAACGAACAGATCAAAAATAATTCAGAAAGAAATTCCAGAAAGTTAGCAAAACTTGAATTTGCCTGGGTGCCGAGCACCATGCTGATTCTACCCACATGCTCCAAGTGATGGGTGGACACTCCCCACGGTGGCTTCCGGCATCCTGCAGACCTCCTCTCTCCCGCACACTGCTAAGCATGTCGGCCTTCCCTCTCACTTGTGTACTGTGTAATTAGGCCTCTGATAGTTGCATCTGTGCTGAACACATACAAGCTTTTTTTCTTGTCATTATTCCCTAAACAATGCAGTGTAACAACTATTTACAGAGCACTTACATTGTAGAAAGTATTAGGAGTAATCTAGAGATGATTTAGAGAATATGGGAGGATGTGCATTGGTCATACGCAAATACTATGCCATTTATATAAGGGACTTGAGCATCCCTGGATCTGAAGGACAACCCACAATGAAGAATGACCATTTGTATCTCAAAATGTATCTGTATTTGCATGTTTCTGTGTGCATCTATGCAGGTGCAGAGATGTATGTTGTCTCTACATATCTGTGTTTTTGCATGTGTGTGTGTATACTGTTTAAGTATCTGGGTGTGTTCTCCCTCCTGGATGTCCCTGGCACAGGCCTTGGCTCCAAGAGAAATGCTACGTGGCACCCCCAGCCTTCTCTGGCATTGGCCTGTCTGAAGCCTACCCCTTGACTCCCATTAATTGCCCACCAGGATCAGAGACAGGGGGACCCTGCCTCCCAGCCCCTGACCCTCAGAAGCACATGTTGGCTAAGCCACATGGTCGCACCCCACAAAGGGAAGTAAGTAGTGGAGACCACTGACAGAAACAAGGACATGTCACCCCACCCCGACGTACAGCCCCTCCTTCCACAGCCAGGCCCTCTCAGGACTCCTCCTCCCCAGGACTCAGTGGATCTCGCAGGCCTGGGCCTCTTCTGTGCTGCCCTCCCACACTGCCTCAGCATGGTCTTGCTTTCCGCATGGGTGGAAGAGGCACATTCAAATTGAGCCCTCAGGGCCCGCTTGGCCCCCATATCCCAAGCTGTTGGTAAGGAAGGGTAAGCAGAAGGAGTGAGGGCCTGGGAGGGGGTGGAGGCAAGCATAGCCAGGGGCAGATGCTAGGTGACTGCAGCCAAGTGAGTCGGCCTCTCTGGGCTGTCTTTCCCAGAGTGTAGATAGCAGGACTCTGTGAGTGCACAGTCTGGGACATCCCAGGATTCCTGGAGCTACTGGTATAAGACCCTGCCAGGGGGCTTCTCAACCACAGATCCAGGATGCAGAGTTGAAGCCACAAAACAGATCTTCTAATGAAGTACAGTGCTACATGCCTGTAACCCCAGCTACTTGGGAGGCTAAGAAGGAGGATCTCAAATTCAAGTTCAGCCTGGGAAAGCCAACTGGAAGTCTCACTGTGATCCTCCCAACCCATCTCTCTGTGCAAACCTTGATCTGAGCCCCACCAGCCCTCGTCACTTCCTTTCCCAGCATCCCTTGCCCTCTAGCTTCTGAACTTGGAGGTCAGAAAGAGAATATGTCTCTCCCTCTAACTCTGCCATGAAGATTTCCAAGAATGAAGACTATAGTTTTTGGTGTTTCCATTTCTTGTGAGAGGCTGGAAATGTGGACTTTGGGTGTAAAAATAAAACTCAAGATTTTAAAAGATTGGCCACTAGTTCAAAATTTAAAATTTTCCTGACAGCTAACTCACCAAAGGGCAAACTGACTGTGTCTGCAGGTTGAATGTAGCCTATGTTCTCTGCCAGTTCTTAGGCAATTCACTTGAAGGAGCAGAGCACTGCTGATCCCAGGGCCTTTGTGTTTGACTGCCAGGGAAGCTCTACCTCCAAGCATTTCACTTTCTCAAGGTGTCTGGTCAAATGTATTCTCCTTCAAGAGGCTTCCCCTGACCTCCTCCTTGCCATCACTCTGTTCCTCACTTCCTTGGGGGGTTTACCTCCACCTGACATTTTCATATTGTCTGTTGCCATGAAGAGAACAGTGCACCACAAGGGCAGGATTTCTGTCCTGAGCCTCCCTGCTGAGACTGGATTAGACACTGGATCAACATTTGTCAGATAGGTTGTTCAGCACCTCAAGATCCTGGGACATGGGTTTGGAGACATCCAGGATCCAGGACTACAGAATACAGTGTCATTGGGCTGGGGCCTGCTCCAAGGAGGTGGAGTGGACCTCTGGCAGGAGGCAGATGAGCTGGTTCCGATCAATCCCCAACTCACAGCCTGGGTGGGGAATCCTGGGAAGCTCGACCCAGTGGAGGCCTCAGTTTCCAAATGTGCTCCCTGGGGCCCAAGAGGGCCACCACTGCCAGCTACATCAGCCAGGCCAGGGAGACAGTTCAATCAGTTCAATATTTATTGTGTTCATAGCTGCTCTCAAAGGGACTAAAGAGGGTGCAAACTGAGGAGCCAGAAATCCCAGAGGAGGGAAAAATGAAGGCCACAGCCCAACTGATGCCCAGAATTGGCAGCAGAAGGGGCTGCTCAAGCTTCCTAGGCTGTGGTAGATCAGCTGGTTTCTTTTCTGTGGCTTTGTGGGATTGGAGAGTCTCAGGGGTCTCAAAGGGAGCCAGGCAGCTGGGGAAAGTTGCTACCTCTCTTCAGGAGAGGAAGAGGGGTGTGTGGCAAAGAACCCTTGGGAATTCACACTCTACCCTGGGAGGCTGCTGAGAGCTGTGACCATATCTGTGTCACTGAGCATCCAGGGGCTAGGGTTTGGGAGGGGACACATCTTGGTGCATCAGAGCCCTGAGATTTCCAGGACATGTCCCACTGATGGCAGCAGTTGGTATGAGGTCAGCACTCCCCTGCCAAGTCCACGTGGCATCATTTGCACACATCCTGCCCAGACCCTCCAGGAAAGCCAATGTCCTGAAAAGATGGATTGTGTCTGACCTATTGCCAGGCTTTCTCAGGATGAATGTCCTTGTCAGAGACACACAGCTAAGGTAAAAAGAAGAAGGGCTTTGGGCCTGATGAGTCTGAGGTTCAATCCCAGCTTGGCTCCGTCTCACTGGGCCAGACCCTTTTCCCTTGTGGGCCTTGATTTCCCCATCTAGAACCTGTCCCAAGGAGCCCTGGACCCTGGCCAGAGCTCCTAGTAATATGGAGGAAGAATCAAAGTCCAGCCTGGGGGACAGAGCAGGGAGCTATGTTCAGGGGGGCAAGGGGGAACACATCCAGCATCAGTGAGGGGAGTGGGGATTCCAGCTCACAGCCCAAAGGAGCTGTTGTCAAGGCCTCAGTCAGCAAGAAAACAAATCCTTCTAACACCAGACACAATGAGCCAGCCAGAAATTCCACTCGGAGGTCTCTGCCCAAAAGGACTGAAACTCATGTTCAAAGAAAGCTTGTACAGGAATGGTAACTACAGCACAAACAGCAGCAAAAGGTGGAAACAAGCGATAGCCATCCATGGATGAAAAGACAAATAAAATGTGATCTATCCTTCCCACAGAGTATCATTCAGCCTTGAAAAGGAATGAGGAGTGTGCTTGTAACACACATAAAGATTCTAAGTACGTAAGGTAATGTTTATGTTAATTAGCTTGATTTAGCCATTCTGCAATGCATACATATTTCTAAACAACACATGCTCAATAAATACTGTACATGCAATTTTTATTTGTCAATTAAAATAAATAAACAGTGGCTTGGGAGTATATAGCTCAGGTGTAGCGTTTGCCTACAATGCACAAGGCCTTGAGTTTAATCCCCAGCACTGCAAATAATAGCAAAATCCCTGAGCAAGCACTTTAAAAACTGGAGTAAAGTGTGATATTATTTTTTTTAAAAGAAATGAAATACTGATCTTGCTAGAGCATGGATGACCCTTGAAAACATGATGCTAAGTGAACGAAGCCAAGCACAAAAGGCCACATCCTGAGCAATTCCATTTTTAGGAAAAGTCCAGAATTGGCGAATCCATAGAGACATAAAGTAGATTAGAGGTTTCTAGGAGGTGGGGAAGGAATATAGGGAGTGACTGTTACAGGGAATGGATTTCCATTTGGGATGATGAGACTGTCTGGGGACAGGATGAGGGGTGGAGCACAACATGGCAAATACCCTAAATGCCACTGAACTTGTAGACTTTAAAGGAGGTGATTTTATGTTACATGAATCTTATCTTAAAAAAAAAAAAAGAAGATGAAGAAGAAGAAAATTCACCAGGACTGTGAAACATTCCTAACCCCACACACCCCGTCACACTCTCATACCTTATTCACACACACACACACACACACACACAGTCACAGAGGCACAAGCTTGCCCAGGAAGAGCCTGGGGTGGGGGTGGGAGCAGTGTGGCCATGCTTGGGGGTAGATTCAGCCCTACCAGCCACACTTTATAAATTTTGCATCATCTTGGCTATGAATAGCTTCCTCCGCAGCAAGACAGACAGTTCAAAGCAGGCAGGGGAGGGGTGGGTCACACCCCAAATCCCTGACTCTGAGTCTGTAGCCCTCAGCTCAGGGAGATGGCCTGGTGCACTGGCACATTGGTATGGATAGGAGGGGTGTCTTGTCCACACCCCACATGGCTAGTGGTGTATCCAAGGTGCATGGTGAGGCCACATGGGATCCCCAGCCGAAGCCCAGTACCCCATTAATGCTTCTAAGACCAGGCCTGAAAGGACAGAAAGGTGAGGGGTGGCAAGGATCCAGGTAGCACCAGAGCCCACCTAGAGGCCCCGGCTTCCCTACACAGGTTTAAAGATCACTGGGCGCCCTGAGGGCTGGGGAGGTCACTATCCCACCCAAAGTTACCTATGTCTGTAGGGACTTAGCAGAATACATGAGGTGACTCAGGTAAGCTGAAGGATGGGATATGGGAGTGGAGTCCAGCAAAGGACAGGGAGGATTCAAGGAGGCACATAAGGCTGGCAGTGCTGAGGCAACTTCTACAGCTTTTGAGGCTGGTAGGGGGCCTGGGTTTTCATCCTAGTACCACTTCTTACCAGATCATCACCTTTGTGCCTCAGTTCCCCAGTAGCAACAGTACCCTCATTAGGAACAGACAGCCTTCAATGCTCTCCTTCCGGGAGCTTTGCCTCCAGCAGTTCCTCACCTCTAGGAGGGGTTAAAATGGTAAGAGCAGGTGATAGGCAGGAGGATGAGCCTGGCATTGGAACAGGGCCATGGCGCACCTGGCCCACTGCTGTTGGCCTGTTGGTCAATGAACTGGGTAGAGGCTTCAACCATAAGCAAAGAAAGACATTGCTGGACAGCCCTTATCCACCAAAGGGCATCCCAAGTGTTCAAGGTACTATCCTGTCTCTGCCAGGCCACCACCTGCACCCACTGCTTATGTCCCCAGCTTGGGGATCTCAGGCCATCTCAACCCCCACCCCTAGCCTCAGTGTGCTCTTCTACAAACTGAAGCAAGTGTACTAGCCAACTGGACTGCCATGAAAATCTGCAGGCCCAGACCCTGCAAGTTATTGCCATCATTGCAACAGCTAGCTTTACTAAGCACCTACCACGTGCTGACCATGATTTCACATGCTTTTTAAAAAATTATAATTACTAACACATTAATAGTACAAATTCATGAGTTTCATGTGTAACCCATACATACTATGCATTGATCTTATCCACCTTCCCTTCTGCTACCCTCTCCTGCTCCCACCCCCCAATTCCCAGTCCTTAATAGTCTCCCTTCTATTTTTGTGTCCTCCTTCTCCTCCTCCTCCTCTTCCTTTTGCTCCTCCTTTTCTTCCTTCTGTTTCTATCTATGAAGAAAATATGCAGTACTTATCTTTCTGTACCTGGCTTATTTTACTTAACATGATGTCCTCCAGTTCCATCTATTTTCCTAAAAATGATATGATACCATTTTTTTTATAGCTGAATGATATCTATCTACCCTCATTCATTTAATCTTCAAACTAATCCTAACATTTCATTTTATAGATGGAGAAACCAAGGCCAGAAAGCCGAAGGAAATTGTACACAGAACAAACCCTCACCATCATCACCCCACCTTTAATGGTACCCAGAATTTTGGTGGTGGCTCTTGCATTCAAGTGCTGGAAGACTGGGCTGAGTCATTTCCTCTCCCTGGGCCTTGGTTTCTCTAGCAATGTAGGGTCTGGAGTGCAGAGAGCAACAGCAGGAGCCTAGCTTCTGGCCCTCTTTTTTACTAGCTGGGGAGATAGGCTTTCACCTTGTGCCTCTGATGTGATGGCTTAACCTCTCAGGACCTCTTAGGACTCCTCTCAGGGCAGTGCCAAGCACGTGGTAAGTGCTCAGGAAGTAATAGCTATTCTGTCCTTACTGCTGCTCTTGCCATAAAGTGAGGGGTCTCTCCAATCCCAGATTGAAGGACAAGGATTCCAAATAACCAGGACTGCAGAGGCCTGGAAACAGCCCCAAGGGCAGCTGAGTTCTGCAGCCTGGATAGCTTTAGGAGCCCAGCAGCTCATTCAGTCTCTCTCCTCTATCCCCTTAGCTTCCCACTGTGAGGCCTTCCTCCAAGGGTATCTTTCTCTTTCCTCTGGACAAGTCAGAGGGGACCCTGAGAAAGCAAGGATTTGGGAAATAGGCCTCCCAAAGGGAAAATGTGACTGCTCTGGCCTCTTGCAGGCCTGGATCCTGGACCTATGGCAGTCCAGTCAGCTGGGATACTTTTACATGGCAGTAGAGAGCCAGGACTCTTCATAGACCTGACTACTTATAGCCAGTTCTGTCTCTGCCACTTACAAGCTGTGTGTCCTTAAACAGGTGGCTTTACTCTATGCACCCCAGGCCCCATTTCCAAGACAGTAGGTGATAGCAGAGGTGGTTGTGGAAATTCAGTGCCATGGGCTCCTGAGGCTGGTCAGCTTAGTGGGGCTCCTGGCATTAGACAGTTCTGAGGCCACATCTAGACTCACTGTGTGAGCAAGCCACCTCTCTTTTCTGTGCCTCAGTTTCCTTACCTTCATAAAGGCTTAATAACACCTACCTAGAATATTGTCTTGAGAATGAAAGGAAGTAAACCCAAGAAGATCTCGGCAAGCAGTGCTGTCACTATCTTTCTTGCACTGTTGCCTCTGTTAGGCTGGGGACCAGCCTAGGAAATCAGAGTCCTGGTATTTCCAGAGGGAAGCCTTCCATACATACCATGCTGGTGACAAGCAGCAGTGGAGGATGCGCCTCCCTTCCTCCTGTGACTGACACATGATAAACATCAATAAGGAAAGGAAGGCTATGGGAGCCCTGCCTCAGAGCTCAGCAGCAAAGCAAGGCAGAGCAGGGACGGGAGCAGGTGGCTGTTCCCCACCTGTGGTCACAGGTGTGCTTCCTGGAGACTCCCTCACTGCCTATGTTGGGAGGTTTTGAGCAGGCCAGGCCCAACATCTACACCCACCCTCCCAGCCACTTCCAACATCTACTCCTACCCTCCCAGCCCCCTTTCCTACCAATCTCACCTGCACAAATACACCTGCAGAGTGAAACCTGAGGCACAGACTCACTTGGGAATGTCTCGACCATTGGAGCATCAAGGCCAGCTGACCTGGGATGGATACAAAGAACCAGACATAGATCCCAGTCCCAGCCCTACCTCAGGCTACATGACCTCATGGCCTCTGAGGCTCAGCTAGTAACACAGAGCTGATGAGACCATCATGATCACCCCTGGAGAATAATTAGTGTACAGTCAATGGTAACTCCTGTCCCCTATGGCCACAGGACACTTTATAAAGCCCTTTAGAGTTTGTTCCCTATACTCCACCTCCATGACTTCATTTCTTGGTTATGCCAAGCCTTCCACTGACTTCCAGCACCATAGATGGTTCTACTTGACAAAGCAGAGGCTTCTGGAGGGCAGAAACAGAATCAGATTTCTCTCTATGATCCAAGCAACACCAGCATATGTTGAGATCAATTCTACATAATTTTTGGGAAAAATCATTTCACAATTAAATTACGATTAGGCCTAGTTTTCCTGCCTATAGGCCAGCTATGGCATGTGGAGACATAACTCCATTTTTGCCTCCAGTCACAGCTAAAACTTCAATGATCCCATGATGCTATGACACTCCAGGCAGGATTACATCAGCTGAAGACCTCCTGATTCCTTGAGAACTGAGTAGTAAGAAAAAGGTTTCCCCTGGGGAGGGACAAATTCCTAATTAACATAAATTCCTCATTGACCTGGATCTTTTTTATTTTTTTATTTTTTATTTTGACCTGGGATCTTCATCAGCATAAATTCCTCATTGTCCTAGGATTATCTCCCACCCTCTGAGTCATCTCTTACTCCTGATGTACACAATACAGGTGTGGCAAGCTTGAGATGCCTTTGTCTTTGTTGCCCAGAGCAGCAATGATCAGGTCCAAAGCTCAGCTACTTCTCTGTCTTGTTCCCTGTTTTATTTCATTATTTCACCTTGTGCTATCTTGGCTCACAGGAGACCAGGACTCACTGCAGGGATTCTGGTAATGTCCCCTTTCCCTGTTCCTTACAAGCATAAGGCATGTCATTTCAGGGGAACTCAGAAATACTTATTGATGGAACACAGGATTGTCTTCACCATGTGTAAACTGTCAATATGGCTGCAAGTTCTTTGCAGCAACTTCCATTAAGAGAGGACTCTACTTCCTCCCTTGATCATGTGACTGCAGTACCACGAGGGTGCAGAGGTGATACTGTGATCATTCTAAGACCAGGCAGGTCTCAAGAGGCCTTGCATCTTCCATCCTTGTGCTGGGGCCTCTTCTGCTGCTGTGTCGGCTAGGCTGCTGCTGTGGGTTTGGAGAACATTAGTTATGATGCCATATCTAGTTGATATGCACCACAAGCCCTTTTTACAGATGAAGAGACTGGGGTTTCACTGTGGCACAATTCAAGGGCTCATCTTCATCTAGAAATGCAGCAGTGAATGAAGAGTGCACACCAAGTGCTGGGAGCCCATGACTGATTTTGCCAGCACTTTCAGTTGCATCATTAAAAGTATCATTCATAAAGACGTATTATTGCAGATAAAGCTTGTGCCAAAGGTACCTTCTAAGTGCTCCTGACATTTCATACCAGGTACTCATTGATCAGGCTGCAGCCTGGACCCCACCAGAGAGAGTGAAAGGGCAGCCAACATCAGCCTTCCCCACCATAGACCACAGGGAAGGAGACTTCTGCTCCTCCAGCTGAGGTGGTACAGAGGAGGAACAGAAGAGCACAAAGCCAATCTAGGGTTCCATTCAGCACCTTCAGCCCCCGTTGCTCTGTGGTTTTGGCCCATACCACACCTCTGCAGAGCTGCTCCTTTGTCCTGGCCCACCTTTTGCTCTCTCCTCACCTAGTCCATGGCCAGCTCATGTACCACCCTCAAAGGCTTAGCTAAGTTCATTTCTTTTCTGTCTCTGTGTTAGCCTTCTGATTCCAGGTAGAAATCTACCTACTGCTAGAGGCTTGGGGAACGACATAGCCTGATACTAGAAGCCAAGGGCAGATGCTGGTTTCACACCAACCAACAAAATTGTACTGAGACACCCGCTCTGGCATATGACACAGCTAGGAAAAGGCAGGACAGGATTTGAACTGAGTTGCTCCAGCTCCAGAGCCCAAGCACTTTCTTGACCAGGCAAGTGGTCCTTCAACTCACCACACAACCTTGGTTTGTCCTCAGCTCTGTCCTCAGCTCACCACACAACCTTGGCCATGATATTGAGTGTGTCACAATCTCCTGAGCCTCAGTTTCCCATCCTCAAGCCCTGGCTCATGGCCCAACTCTGACAAGGGGACAGTGGCAAGGATAGTAGTGGTGGTGGTGGTGGGGGTTGAGTCAGTATGACTCAAGCACCCGAGCACGTGAGCCTAGAGTCATCAGCCCTACCTTCACCTAACCACAGACACACGCCATCCTCCTGGCTCCCAGCCAGTGAGGTTAAAAATACACCCAAACCAGGTTTCCATTGACTTGCCCTGTGGTATAGCCAGGCCTGGCAGCGGCTTCTAGCTCACTCTCAAGGCAGCCAGCAGGCTGCCCCACCATCTAGCCAGGGACGTAGCCTCATATTTCTCACCCATGAAGTAGGCTGTCATCATCCCATGGCAGAATTCACGGGAACATCTTCCAGGCATGCATCTGTCATGAGTGTCCCACAGGCACAAGCCTCTGCTGCCAGAGATGGTCAGGCTGAGATGCAGGACAACAGCGGGGACATTAGATGTATGCTGCCATACCAATACCAGTTCCTGAGCCAAAAGACTGAAGTGGAATCAGAACATAGAAGGCCCCAGAGCCATACAGCTCCTAAGGCCAGTGCCTTCTGTTCCCCTTCTGGGAAGGAGTTGGAAGCATGGAGGCTGCAGTCTCTGGTCCTCTTTGCCACCTTCCCCCACACACCTGGTTCCTCACTCACATTCAGGTACTACCTGGAGCAGATGCCTGGTTATCTCCTCCACAGCCATCTCCTTTTTCCCATATAACAGAACCCTGGCCTCACTCATACAGCCCAGCCTCATAACCCTGCTGTCCATCACAGTGTCCATATGCAGCAATTTAAACTTGCACTAATTAATGTTATCTTTCATTCAAATTCACTTCCTCAGTTACAACAGCTACAATTTGACATCTGGCTAGTGGCTGCCATGTTGGACAACACAGATCCAGAACATTTCCATCAGAGCAGAGTTCTCTTGAGTAGCTCAACTCTGGATAATGAATCCTGACTGACCAAAGCAGTCAAGGAATCCCATTCTCCATTGTGAGTGGCTATAGCTGCCTCAGGAAGTACTTCTAAATAATGAAATGGAAGAGGGAGGTGGGGAAAGATGGTCTTCCTGATTCAAAGGCGTAAGTGGGAGAGAAGACTCTGAACACACCTTCTGCTTTTTCACCTCCTTTGAGGGCTGTGAAAGGAAGTGAAAGCTGGAACTAAGGCAGCCATCTTGCAAACTATGGCAATAAGCCTAACCACTAAAACCAACACACAGGAGGATGGAATGAGCCTGGGGCTACAAACAGCTGTGGAATTAACTGTCTCTGAAGTTTTCTTTGTATAAGATAATTAAATGCATTATTATTAATGCACTCTAGTTGAGTGATTCTGTCACCCCCTTCTGAATGTTTTCTGATGGATAAAATATGAAACCATGCTAACACTCAGCTCTCAGTCTTTTGAGTAAGTGTATAACTCCATTTTCCATTGCTGTAACAAAATACCTGAGTAATTTATAAAGAAAGGAAGTTTATTTCACTCACATTTTTAGAAGTTTAAGAGCATGGCACCAACATCTGCTTGGCTCTGGTGAGGGACATTGGCTGTGTCATCACAATGGGAGATGGCATCACAATGGTGGGACCCATGTAGGAACAGTCACATGGCAAGATTAGGAAACCATAAAGAGGGGAGTGTCAGTCTTATTTTTCTATCATAGCCCTCTCACAGAGCTGCCTGAGGTGTCACAAGAATTACATCACTTCTTCTATAGGGCACTACCCTCAATGACCCAAGTACCTCACAAAAGACCACCTCTTAAAGGCTCCACCTCCCAATATCACAACACTGAAGATCAAGTCTCCAACACTCAAACCCCTGCATGATAAACCACAGCAATAAGATGTCCCTTCTCAGTGAAATACCTCCATCTGATCTCTAGCCTAATCTGTCCATATATTAAGGTCCAGATCAGAGGCCACCTTCTTACTCTAAACACTGCCACAAAGCTGAACATGACCATTGTTTTCTCTGATCCAGAATTGGCCCGTCTTCCAGCCACTGGCACCCATGACTAGCAAGATGAAGGCAAGATCTACATGTGTCTTCATGGAGCCATACCCCAGGCCCCAGAAACATGCCTATCAATAGCAGTTGCTCAATTTATATTTGGAAAATAAAATAATAAATGCTTTATTTTAGCATTCCCAAAACAAGTTTACACAAAAGCTTGTGAAATAGAATGAATTTCCCACATTTTTCAGAAATGGAAAATTCAAAGTAGACTGCTTATCTCTACCTCACACCATATACCCAAATAGCCATATACCATTCAGGTAAATTAAAAAGTCAAATGGAGAAGTAAGGAACTAATCTTTTAAATTTCTTTAAAATTCTAGTGGAGAGTTATTCACTTTCAAATACTCCCTACTCATCCAGAGTAGCTATCCTCCATGTCTGCTCTCTCTCTCTCTCTCTCTCTCTCTTTTTCTCTCTCCCCTTTCCCCACCTTTCAATAAATTGTCTTCATTTATTTTAAACTGCTTCTTTAGTTCTTTTACTGATGCTGGGTTTAGGATCGCCAGGAGCTGTATGTCCCAGCAGAGCAGTGTCATAACCCAGCACTTGCTGTCCACTCCTGGACATATAGTGTGGCATAGCAGGGAATGTCGTGCAACCCTCCCCAAACATTACAACTTTTTGAGTACAAGGCCAGCCTGGAATACATAGCGAGACCATGTATCCAAAAACAAAAGAAGAATTGATAACCCAGATTTCATTATTCAGTGCTAAAAAGAAATGAGTTATTGGGCTGGGGATTTAGCTCAGTGGTTTTGCTGCCTGCTGTGCAAGCACAAGGACCTGAGTTTGATCCCTGGTACCAAAAAAAAAAAAAAAAAAAAGAAAGAAAGAAAAAAAGAAATGAGCTATTAAGCCATGAAAAGACATGGAGAAACTTTCAATGTATATTGGTAAAGAAGCCAATCTGAAAAGGCTGCATTTTGTATGATTCTAAATACAGGTATGTTGCATAGAGAAAGGGCAAAATCATGGAGCCAGTAAAAAAGATTAGAGGTGAGGGGGAGGGAAGGATGAAGAGGTAGGGCACAGAGGATTTTTAAGTAATAAAGTTATTCCACATGATGCTATAACATTATGTGTGTATCATTATACATTTTGCTCATGTTCAGAGACTTTTCACGAGACTGAGATTAAGGGCAGTGGACTAGTTAATCTGGCAAAGAAATTTCAAGGCAGTATAATGTTGAGGTGGTAGCATGGCTACTGTTGGGAGCTTTTAGTCAGGTTTGTGTTAAGAATCAAGAGCAAAGAGCCCAGCAGAATGATTTAAAACATTTTGAATTTGGCCAAAAAGAAAGCTCCAATAAAGTGTGGCCTGCAAAGATGGAGCAGAGGAGATCTTGATTTTTGAGAAGGAACAGAAGAATAGACAAGATGGCCTGAGGACATCATAAGAAGCAGCAGGACACCACCCTTTACAGCCTCAAAATTGCAAAAGTGAAAGACTTTTCTATGAGAAGAGAGACCCAGAGCACCATGTTCCAGAATAGTGGCAGCCTAGGGAAATTGTTCCTTGAGATTTGGTTCATAAGCATTGGACCCCTACAAGCAAGAGAGTCTAAAGTCTGGCTACTGCTCCAGCTGGCAGCAGACATTGGCATCATCCACGTGGTGCTGGTTTTAGGTGCATGCAGAATGCAAGAGTTGTGAAGTCAGGAAGGTTTCCACTCAGATTTCAGAAGAAGGCTTGGGAGGCCAGGTAGTGTGCCCCTGAGAGGGCAGTGTGTGAAGCTGTGAGTGTGAAGCTGTAGGTACAGTGGAGACCCTAGAAGTTTGGAGAAGCCAGGACCATGGATTATCTGAGGGAAACTGTAAGAAGGGAGGACAGCCAATCTAAGAGAGAAGCCATGGGGGGCCAAGGATTTAGCTCAGTGGTCTGTCACCTGCTCAAAAGCGCAAGGTCCCAAGTTTGATCCCTGGTACCAAAAGAGAGAGAGAGAAAGGGGGAGAGAGAGAGAGAGAGAGAGAGAGAGAGAGAGAGAGAGAGAGAGAGAGAGAGAGACCATGGAGATTACAATTACCACAAGTGCAATAGGGGTAGAGTCAACCAAGCCCTGTGGAGTTCGCAACTTGCCATAGATTGCCTTGGATGCTGGAAGTGGAACTGTGGGATTTAATGTGTGCCCTACTGGATGTTGGGCTTGCTTTGTTCCCATTCATCACTATCCCCCTGTTTGTAACCTTTGGAATGAAAATGTCTTTCTTGTGCCATTGAATGTTATAAGTATTTAACTTTCTTTTCATTTATACAGGGGCTTATAGCTGAGAATTTGCCTTAAATCTCAGAGGAGACTTTGAACTTGGACTTTTTAGCAATGCTAAAATTGTTAGGACTTTGGCAACTCTTAGAGATGGACTAAATGACTTTTGGGTAAAGGAATGTACATGAGTCTTTGGGTAGCCAGGGGCAGAATGTTATGGTTTGGCTCTAGATGTCTTCCCAAAGCCTTGGGCAGTCATAGCCAGCTTTTTCAGAGGTGGCTGAATCTAGAGTGTGTGGTTGATTCATGGTGCAATGGTAGGATTAAGGGAGGGTGATTACTAAATCAGTTCACTGATTTGTATGGCAACACCCTAATACTGGTAGCCTAGATACAATATAAGGGACAAAAAAGATTTGTCAGGTCCCTTGCTCCCTTGTTGCTTTTGCTATCATGTGGGTGCCATGAACTGTTTCTCCTCTGTGATGCCCCTCTGTCATGTGTCACTCTGCCTTGAAGCCAGCCAGTTATGGACTGAAACTTCTGCAAACTGTGAGCTAAATAAACCTTTCCCCTTTAACTTTGTCTCAGCAATGATGGAAAAGTATCTAATATATCTTCCCAACCACATCTACAATCAATAAAAATGAGGGCCAGCGATGCAGCTCAGTGATGCCACAGCTGTCTGGCAAACACAAGGTCCTGAGTTTGATCCCCAGGACAGAAAAAGAAAAAAAAAGAAAAGAAAAGAAAAATCAAAGTGACCCACATGTTGAAAAATAACAGTTTCTTTGAATTAGTAAAACCGCTAGTAATCATATTTTTTTTCACTTGTCAGCAGATTTATTTTTTAGAAAAGGTGTTCTGGTTCATTCTCCTCAAATCTTTTAATTTTAAATACATCACAATCAGGTCTAACAGTATGTGTCTTTCTTGAATTTTCATGTAGGCTATTATGTCAACATACAGCATTTGAGTTGGGCATGGTAGTGCATGCCCGTAATCCCAGCACTCAGGAGGCTGAGGTAGGAGGATCGCTGCTAGTAATCATATTTCCGAGAAACGGTACTTAAAGTAAAGAAATAAAAAGCAGGTAATTGTTGCACATGATAGCAAGTAGGCTGGTGCAAGAGGACCACATGTTTAAGCCCAGCCTGGTCAATTTGTGAGACCTTAACTCAAAATTTAAAAATACAAAATGGCTGGGGATGAGAGAGGCATGGTGGTGCATGCCTGTATTCCAAGCACTTGGGAGACTGAGGCAGGATGATCATCACGAGTTCAAGGCCAGCCTGGACTACACAGTGAGTTCAAAGCTAGCCTGAACTACATAGCAAGACCTTGCCTCAAAACAACCAAAAAACAAAATAGGCTGGAGATGTAGCTCAGTGTGAGGTCCTAGGTTCAATCCCATGTAACACACACACACACACACACACACACACACACACACACAAGGCCAGTGATACTATGATAGATTGCTAATTGGAATGCAAAATGATACTGCCACTTTGAAAAATCTTCTGACCATTTCTTAAGTTAAATATACATTTATTACACTGTCCAGAAATTCATTTCTCAGTTCTTTACCCAAGAAAAGGAAAAACATGTGACCACACATAACCTGAACATACAGGTTCAAGGCAGTTTTATTCACAATAATGAAAAACTGGAAACAAATGAAGTGTCCACCACTTGCTGAATGGGTAATAAACAAGTTGTAGTACATCTGTACTATGGAATATGACTCAGCAATGAAAAGGAATGAACTTTTGGATCAATCTCAAAAGCATCATATTAAGAGAATGAAGCTCTCAACTCAATGGCTCCGTGTAGCCTGATTCCATTATGGCATTCATTATGCATGGCATTCTGGGAAAGGGAAAACCATAGCAACAGAAAACAAATCTGTGTTTGCTAGGAGGTGGAGTGGGAATAGGGGTTAACTGCACAGGGGCAGAGGGAACTTTCTGGGATGAAGAAAGTGTTTTATATCTTCCTAGTGGTGAGAATTACACAGTTGTCTACATTTATCCAACTGTCACCTGAAATCTGAGTTTTATTTTCCACAAATTATACTTCAATTAAGCTAAATTTTAACATTTTAAAGAAATTTATAAAATAACATGGTTAGTTCTATATAAAAAGAAATACACATTTATGTTGGTCAGGACAAGCTAACATTTCCTTTACTCACATTCTCTTCTCCAACTTTTTTCTCTAGAGCCACACATTGCCAAAGTTATTTGGTTTGCTTTCTAAATTGTCACAGGAGACAGCTTTCCTGAATTGTTTGTCTCTGTATCACCCAAATCTTGGTCTTCCCAGCCTCTAAAATAAATTTCCTAGCCATCTGCCACCATGCTGCCACTAGTGTCACTTACTTTAGGAGCTTGCTAGGGCAGCATCTCTCTCTCTCTCTGAATACATCACATTTGTTGTTGTTGTTATTGCTGTCATTTTGCAGTGCTGAGGTGGAACCCAGGGCCTCCCACTTGTTACCCAAGGGGTCAACTCTGAACTGCACCCCAGCTCCTCTGTGTGAGTCAGGATAGAACAGGCTGCATTAACAAAGACACCCCAAACATTCAGAGGCCCATCACTACAAAAGTTTACTTTTGCTCACACATGGCTGAATATGGCTTGATGGGGATCCAGGCTCCTGTATTTCAGGTGCAGCTACTACACTTCTTTCAAGATCACCACAGCAGTGAAAGAAAGGGAAGAGGAAGAGCCAGGTCTTATCTGCTTCAGTCTAGAGGTAACTGACATTCCTAACCTTGGGAGCACCTGCCAGATATCCCACATGTGGGTAGCTGCATAAGGTGGGTGGTAAGGTTAGGGGCTGGGGCAGTGTAGGCCCCATGAATCTTGATGCTAATTCACAGAAACTCCCTTCAGGAAAGGTTCATACCTACAACTCGATGAAAGTAAAATTCAGATCCAACAAAAGAGAGACAATGGGAGCCAACATCTACACACTAGAAACAAAAGCAAAGAAGAGAGAATGGGAGGGAGGGAGGGAAGTAGAGAAGGAAAGAGTATGGTTCCAGGGAAGAGGGAACCAAAATACAAGATTCCATTTTCTGACACTTCACATAAAACAACAGAAGACAGAAGCATTAGAGCTATGACAGTAGAAAATTGATTCTGATCCACTCTTCCTTAAGAGTGCAGAAAACTCAATTCATATCAAGAAGATCCACAAATATTGTGGTTAAGTCCCATACAAAGTTATTATTAGAAAAATGGAAATAATGAGCAATGTCCCCCCAAATGATAAAGGCATTCTAGAAACACAAGTGCACAGAATACAAGTCTCCAAATGTAAAAACTCATTTTAAAATGAGCCAACAAAAACTAAGAAAGTAATTAAAGATATGAAAGAAATTTGAAGGCTTCTGAAAAAATATACTAGAACTAGAGAAAGAATTAAAAATAGAAGAAAAACTCAGAATGAAGAATAAACTAGGAGGAAATGAGAGAAAAAACACAATAAATAATGCCTTAAGAGACTGAAGATGAAATGGTGATTTTTTTTTTAAAAAAATGGAAGAGATCAAAAAGATTGAAGAGAAAGTGACAATACAGGAACCAGGCAAAAAGTCCAAGGTATGTCATAGCGGTCACTGAAGAAGTAGACCCAAACCAGAGGGGCCAAAGAATAAACACTACAACTCAAAAGCCACTGCTTTGCCAAAAGTAAAAACTTGAAACAACATTGTTAACTGGAAAACTGACCCAGAACAGCCAGCAAAATTTCATACTCCATGACATAGTTTACGGATGGCATTGAGAGCCCAAGAAAAATCAAGTTACTCATCAACACCTTGTGGCTGAAGGCAAGGAAAAGGTGCTACAATAACAAAGGGGTCAAATATGACCCAAGAAAGGTGAATTTGGAGCCAAATTGACTTTCAAGTATGAAGACCTTGAAGAATTATCCACATTCAAGAAGCCCAGAAATATTGTTCCTGCAAGCACCTCCTGAGGACTCTATCAAAAACACAAGCTTCTGACAGTCTCAATGACTAGAGAAGCACAAACCTAAAGGCTCATGGTATTAAACATAGAGCATTTGTAGAACATAAAATCCGATCCAGAAAAAAAGAAACAATTGGCTCCAACAACTAGAAGCTAGAAACAAAAAGAAGGAAGGGAAAGTGGGAGGGGCTTATACAATTAAGAGTGAATATTGATTGTCAGGGATAAAGTGCAGTTATGATACAATACAATTATCAAATATATGGTAGGAAAAGTGAGAATTCCATGAAAATAAGCTTGTTGATTGCCTTATAGTTCATATTTGGGAGTAAAAGAATGTTAATTCACCTCAGATGCTGTGGGAGAGAAAGAGAAGGGAAGGTTCAATATTGTCCACAACAGAGAAACAAATACGTGCAAGAAAGAGTAAGAGGCAGGGGTGTAGCTTAGTGGCTGAGCACTCCCCTAGCATGTGTGAGGCCCTGGATTTAATTCCTAGTAACACACATACACACACACACACACACACACACACACACAGCAGACTAAAAGTATCTTGTGCAGTTATTAGTATAAAGGTAATTATTTGAACAAAAATTCAAACCTTCCTGAGTACTAAAAAATGTCAAAAGAGAGATGGAGAAAAATAAAAACCATGCTGTTTAAGACAACTTGTTTAAGAGATTCACAGAGGCGTAAATGTAAGAAGAATCATATTCCATGACAATATGACAAAACAAAGCAGTATGTGAGAATCGAGGCCAAACATGGATTATAAGGTCTTAAGTCACCTATTAATTGATAGGCTCTCTAGAGTGATGGCTAAAACATACTGTCTGTTGAAAGCAAGAGCTACAGAAAAATCACTATTTGTTGGGTGCAATGCTGCATAATTTTAGGGAAAAATCATTTGATTAGGGCTAGTTCTCCTGCCTACAGGCCAGCTATGGCATTTTGAGACATAATTCCGTTTTGGCCCACGGTCACAACTGAGACCTCAATGATCCAGTGATGCTGTGATGCTCCAGCTGAAGACATCCTCCGAAGAACAAAACCTTCATCTACTCAGTTCCTCATTGTTCTTGGAATGTTACACTTTGTTTATCCCGATGTACTGAACTCTCTGCAAGTCATTTGTTACATTTGTTTCTTCCGATGTGCTGAATAAAAGGTGCAGCAAGCTCGGGGGCTTCGCCTTTGCCACCCAGAGCAGCACTGATCAGACCTAAAGCTCAACTTCTTCTCAAAAGTCTCATTTTTCTACCTTTCCTGTATAATAAGTTAGTTTGCCTTGTACTACTGTGGCTCGCAGGAAACTAGGACTTACTGCAGAGGTTCTAGGAATGTCACCTTTCCCTGTTCCCTACAACTATTGTATGTTACCATTATTTAACAAGGGAGACACTATGCATGTCTGAACTTGTTTACATTGAAAATGAAACAGAAGGGGCCAGGGATTTAGCTCATTGGTTCTGCTGCCTGCTTGCAAGCACAAGGTCCTGAGTTCAATCCCTGGTACCAAAAAAAAAAGAAAAAGAAACAGAAAGGTGTTCTACCTTTTGTAGACTAACAAGCTACCCCACTGGTTGGCCTGAGTGATCATGTTATTACATAAATGATCTTGTGGGTTCAGGACCCAGGAGGGGCTGGTGTCTGAGTTTTCTTTCCCACGTGGTATTGATGAAGGTCATATGTTGGCATTCCATTGGTGGTGGCTGCTCTGAAAGGTCCAGCATAGCTTCAGTCACATAACTGGTGTCTGGGGAGTATGGCTAGAAGGCTAGGCTCAGCTGGGACTTAGGACCTATAGACACATGGCCTCTCCAACCAAGGGGTCTTGGAGTAGAGACTTCTTCACATGGTGGCTCAGCAAGCCCCAAGCATGCATGTCCAGTGGGCTGGGTGAAGGCTCTGTGGCATTTTACTACCCAGCTGGGAAGTTCCTGGGCATCACTTCTGCCTTGCTCTGTGGGCTAAAGCAGTCACAAGTCCCTGAATTCAAGGGGAGGGACATAGATCACACCTCTCAGTAGAGTGAACGTCAAAGGATTTTTATACTGTAATTTACACCTGCCAGGAAAGTTAAGCCATTTGTTTTTTAATGGCTACATATGTGAAAGAGTTGGGATGGGGAAACAGATAGGGATAGAAGCTAGACTTCTCTAAATATAATTTGTTGTTGTGTAGATTTGATTTTAGGGCCATGTAAATATATTCTATACTTATAGAACATAATTGTTACAGATTCCCAAAACATTGAAAGCAAAAGGAAAGAAATAAACCTGAATGTCCAGGTTTTGCAACCAGGTAGAGAACTATGCTAAGGAATGTTTTAAAATCTTTCTTCCTTTCTTTCTTTTCTTTTTTTCTTCTATGTATATATATTTTTTCAGTACTGGGGATTGAAACTACATCCCAGCGCCCTTTTTTATTTCTTATTTTGAAACAGGCTATCATTAAGTTGCTAAATTGTCCAGGCTGGGCTTTAATTTGTGATCCTTCTGCCTCAACCTCCCAGAGTACTGGGATTACCACAAGCGTGGACAACCACACTCAGCTACCAAGAGACTTTAACATGCCATAATATGACTGTACAACTCCAGTGCAGTATACCCTAATGTCAAAAAAAGAAATGCAGAAAAAAATCATCTTACAGTGTTTTTAGTCATTGTGTTGTGAGTGATGGTGCTTGTAATACTCTAGTATTATTGTGTGTGTGCCCTGGGCTGAGGCAGATTTTTTTCTTACTCTATTTGTCTGGTGTCGTTGAGAACCATGTACTTGGCCTAGAGAAGAAGAGATCCAGATAGATGACATAAGTTGAGTAAAATCTCAGTAGTCCTGAATTTGAAACAGAAGTGTCAGTCTGAATTAATGATGTAGAAATGACTAAGGCAATAGCCTTATGCATTCTTCACATTGGGAGTATGATTTCTAAATACCACATCTCCCTAAAAAAAACCCAAAACCTGATTTGGGGAAATGACTCCAGTCTCAGCAGGAAATATATGAGATGAGCCTGTAACATTTTTCAAAAGAGATAACAAACACTGTCTCAAAGAACAATGAGGTCATGTCCAAAGGACTTAGGAGCCAATTTAAAGATGGGATAATTTGAGACTCAATAAGGGCAAATATTGGGCCGGGGATTTAGCTCAGTGGCACTGCACCTGCCTTGCAAGCGCAAGGTCCTGAGTTCGATCCCAGGTACAAAAAAGAGGGGACAAATATTGTGATCAATTAAAACACATTAAAATATCTTTGAACTCGTGGCTTCATAGTTACCTTTAAACCCATATTTGATCACCATTAGAAGAACAATTATGTTTAGAAAGCTGGTAGAGGGTCCAGGACAAGCATATATTCTGCCTTTCTTTTACATACCATAGCACTAGTAGCCAAACAGTGGAAGTTTGGTTGAGGGGAAGTTTCTCCCTGTAGAAATGTTTCAGTAGTAAATGAAGAAGGAATGTTAAGTTAGAACCACCACTGCGCAATCACTAATTTATTTTGCATTTATTTGCAACCACTAATACGTTAAAAAAAACAGGCATTGAGCATTGGCAGCTGCTAACTCCACAAAGACCTGACAGGACACTCTGCCTCCTGATAAAAGTACCCAGAACTCCACCAGCTGTTCTTGCCAAAGATGATAAAGCCAACCTTTCCACCACACTCATGAACTAGACCTATTTGTGCAACCATGGCCCCGGCACCCTGACTCATACAGAGTCCTGTGCTGCAAGGCATAGGGGTTCAGCACAGTACGGGTCCATATCCGAGACATGAAGAATGAAGGTGCTTGCCCCCTGGGACCTGGGGCCCTGTCTACACTTTGTCCCTAACCACCTATGAACAGTATCACCACAAGCGTTCACTGCAGGGTCTGAGGACACACCTCCTATGGTCTGTACCCTGAGTATCGCCATTGCTGTTGCTGGAAGCCCCCACCAGTGATGTTTCCTCTTGCAGGTCCCCATGTATCATTCCTGCTGTACCACCAATCCCACTGTGTAAGAGATCCCCATGAGAGTAGAGTTGGCTCCCGGGGGGGCCTTAGGACATGTCCAACATGTTGCATGTCTCTGAACCATGGATGCCACTGCTGGAGGCCCCAGGTACTGTGGAGTTTGCTCCATCAGAGCCTGAGGATTGGTTCACTGCATGCCACACCCCCTAGCACCACCACTTGCATTGCTGGTGGGCACCTCCTGCAGTACTTGTTTCTGCAGGGCCTGGGGACATATAACCCACAGTCCAGGCCCCTGGCATTGCCTCTGGCACTGTCAGAGGGCCAATCATGATCAGTGTTCACACTTGCACCTCTGAGTCCTAAGGTCATATGGCAGCACATATCCACTGTATGGTCACACCATTGCCACAACAAACACCTGTAGTCTAAACCACTGAGATATACACACCACTGATGTTGATTACTGCTGAATAATTCACAGTGATCCCACTCCAAACCAAAGCCAAAGCACCTGCCTAACCAACATCCTATAGCTCACTGATAGGAAAAAGTGTTCCCCTATAAAATTTATTCTGTAAAATCACAAGAGATGCCTGTTATACCAGATGCACAGATGTCAAAATAGGGACACAAGAGCCAGGGAAGTATGGCAATCCTGAAGGAACACAAAAATTCCTCAGAAACAGAACTCACCATAAAGCAAATCTATAAAATGTCTGAAAAGGAACTTATAATAACAATCCTAAGGAAATTCAATGAAATGAAAGAGTATAGATGGACACTACTACAAAATAAGGAAAACAATTCAGATCCAAATGAAAAGTCAATAGAGATAGATATCATAAGAACCAAACAGATATCTTGGAGCTGAAGAATTCAATCAATGAAATAAAAAATGCAAATGAGAGCTTTCAACAACAGATAAGACCAAGCAAAAGAAAGAATTTCAGAATTTGAAACAAATCTCGATAAATATTTTTAAATCCACATTATATCATGTACCTTCTCTGACAACAATGTAATAAAACTAGAAATCAACACAATAGGAACTTCAAAAATTGTATAAATCCATGGAAACTAAGCAACATTTTCTTGAATGACCAGTGGGTCAATGAAGAAATAAAAGTTAAAGTTAAAAAATTTCTTAAAGCAAATGAAAATGGAAACACAACATATCAAAACCTAGAAGATACAGCAAAAGCAGTATTAAAAGGGATGTTTTCAGCAAT
Source organism: Heterocephalus glaber (assembly GCF_000247695.1). The sequence goes on along the minus strand of NW_004624849.1, from coordinate 5,045,897 downwards.
AAGCACTTACATCAAAAAAAAAAGAAAAAGATTTCAAATAAGTGACCTATTGATATAACTCAAGGAACTAGAAAATCAAGAATAAACCAAACCCAGAATCAGTAAAAGGGAAGAAATAAACATCAGGGCAAATATAAATCAAATGAAGACTAATAAATACAAAAAAAATAAGTGAAATAGAATTAGTTTTTTGAAAAGATAAACAAAATTGACAAACCTTAGGCTAACCAAGAAAAAAAAGAAAGACCCAAATAAATAAAATCAGAGGTGAAAAAGGAGACTTACACCAAATAACACAGAAATACAGAAGATCTTTATAGACTATTATGAACAACTACACAACAAATTGGAAAACCTAGATGGTTTCACTAGTGAATTCTACAGAACATTTAAAGAAGGACTGATACCAACTCTAAAACTATTTCCCAAAAAATTGAAAAGGAAGGAACTCTGCCATACTTATTCTACCAGGCCAGCATTACCAATACCAAAACATAAAAAAAGAAAATTACAGACAAATATCTTTGATGAATACAGACAGAAATATTCTCAACCAAATAATGGCAAAATAAATGCAACAACAATCAAAAAATCATCCACCATAAAGTAGGATTTATCCCAAGGATGAAAAGAGGATTTAAGATATCCAAATCAATATTTGACATAAAACATCACATCAACAGAATAAAGAACAAAAGCCATATAATCATCTCAATAGATGCAGAAAAAAGCATTTGATAAAATTCAACATCCCTTTATGATAAAATCTCTCAACAATTAGGTATACAGAGAACATACTTCAACATATCAAAGGCCATGTATGACAAATCGACAGCCAAAAGTGTTTCCTCTCTAAGATCTGTAACAAAACAAGGATGTCTACTTTCAGCACTCCTACTCAGCATAGTCTTAGAAATCTTAACCAGAACAATTAGGCAAGAGAAAGAAAGATTATCAAATTAAAAAGGAGGAGTTATCAAATTATCCCTGTTTTCAGATTGACATGATTTTATATGTATAAAACCCTAAAGACCACCAAAATCTGTTGAAACTGATAAACAAATTTGGTAAAGTAGCAGGATACAAAGTCAACATACAAAAAGTAGTAGCATTTACATATACCAATAATGAACTGGCTGAAAAAGAAATAAAGCAATCCTATGTACAACACACATACACATAGAATACCTAGGAGTTAATTTAACCAAGGAAGTAAAAGATCTAAAACACTGATGAAAGAGAATATAGAGAACATGTAAAAAATATATCCCATGTTCATTGATTAAAAGAATTGATAGTGTTAAAATGTCCATGGTACCAAAAGTAGTCTATAGATTCAATGCAATCACCATCAAAATATTATTGAAATTCTTTATAAAAACAGAAAAAAAATCACAAAATTCATACCGATGCACAAAAGACCTAGAATAGCCAAAGCAAACTTTAGCAAAAAAGCAAAGCTGGAGGCTTACAATACCTGATTTCAAAACATAGTACAAAGCTACAGAAACCAAAACAGTATGGTTTCAATAGGGCCAGGGATGTAGCTCAGTGGCACTGTGCCTACCTGGCAAGGGCAAGGTCCTGAGTTTGATTCCTGGTACAGGGAAACAAAACAACGATATGGTACTGGTCTAAAAATAGATACATAGGCTAGCCAACAGAACAAAATGGACAATTCAAAAATTAATTCATCCATTTATAGACAACTGATTTTCAGCAAAGGAGCCAAAAACACACATTAGAGAAATGACAATTTTTTCAATAAATGAAGCTGGGTAAAGAGAAGAATGACCTCTATCTCTCACTTTTTATAAGATTCAACTCAACATGGATCAAGGACTGTTATGGTTTAGATCTAAATTGTCCTCCAAAAGTCTCATGTGTCATGAAGGTGATTGGATCATGGAGGTGTTATATTCATCAGTGGGTTCATCCACTGATGACTTCAGTAGCTGAGTATGCTGTTAGGATATGGGGCCTAGACAGAGGTCGGAACACTTTAGGGCATTGGTATAAAGGGGGAAAAACCCTGAAACTATGAAACTACTATAAGAAACATTGGTATAGAAAGACATTGGCCTAGAAGAACATTGGTATAGGAAAAAGAAAAGCACAGGCAACAAAAATAAAACTAAACAAATGGGACTATGTCAAACTAAGAAACTTGTGAATAACAAAAGAAACAATCAGCCTAGTGAAGAATGGGAGAAGATATTTGCAAACTGTCTGATAAGGAATTAATAGCCAGAATAAGGAATTCAACTCAACAGAAAAATAAAAACCTCATATAATCCAATTAAAGTATGGTAAATACATATTTCTCAAAAGAAGACATACAAATGGTCAACAAGGATATGAAAAAGTGCAGAGAAAGGGGAACTCCTATACACTGTGGGTGGAATGTAAGTTAGCATAGCTATTACAAAAGTTTCTCAAAAAATGTAAAATAGAAAACCATATGATCCAGCAATCCCACTACTAGGTGTATATCCAAAGGGAATAAAATCATTATGTGAAAGTGATATCTGCACACTTTTATTTATTGCAGCATTATTCACAACAGCCAACATATAAAATCAACTGAGATATTCATCAAGAGGTGAATGGTTGAAGAATTTGAAGGTTCTCAACACACTGCCAGGTGTAGTGGTGCATGCCTGTAATCACAGCACTTGGGGGGCTGAGGCAAGAGGATCACCACGAGTTCAAGACCAGCCTGGGCTACATAGTGAGTTCAAGGCCAGTCTGAACTACATAGTGAGACCTTGTCTCAAAAAAACCCAAAAAACACACACATAGAAATGATATTTGAGGGGATGGAAATACTAATTCCTCTGATTAGATAATTGCCACACATGGGATATGTGTATATATGTATCCAATTGTAATACTGCACCCCATAAATATGTGCAAATTACATAAACTAATATATTAGCTATTAGTGGTTTGTTTGATAATAAAAATACTTATATTGTTAATTATATTATTATATTATATTGCAATAATATATTGTTACACTCCAAGAGATGGCGATCTTTTCTTTATCATTTTTATCTTGTTTTACTATAACAAAGCACAATCAATATAATATTAAGAAAAAAAGTTCAAGCTGAATCTGATGAAATCTCTAGACCTGCTTATCGATTACAGGAAACACAGAGTATGAGACACTACAATCTAATAACCCAGTTTCTTCAACACATAAACTCTGAGGAAGAAAAAAATACAGAGGCAACACAGGATGAAAAGCGCTCAGGAGCTATATCAGCAGATTGTGATTGTAGGGCCTTATCCAGGTCCTGATTCAAAGCATTCTTTTGTTAATTTTTAAAATATTGATTGATTGGTGTGGGGATTTAGCTCAGTGGCACCGTGCCTGTCTCGCAAGTGTAAGGTCCTGAGTTTGATCCCCAGCACCGAGAAAAAAAATATTGATTGATTGATTGATTGATTGCAGTAATGTAGATTAAATCCAAGGCCTTTACACTGCACTACATTCCTAGCCCTTTTCTAATTGTCTATTCTTAAAATTTTATTATTATTATTTTTTATTTTTTGAGACAAGCTCTCACAAAGTTGCTAAATTACCCAGACTGAGCTTGAACTTGCAGTCCTCCTGCCTCAGTCTCCCAGAATGCCAGGAGTACAGGTGTGCACCACCTTGCCTGGCTTTTTTGTTAATTTTTGACATATGTGAGACAATGAGAAATTTGAACAGAGACATGGTTCTTATTAATACTATTAAGAAATCATTGTTACATGTGTAAATATTAAATAATGATAATGTCATTCTTTGGTTAAGTCCTAATCTCCCAGAATTTGAATGCTTTGAAATATTTGTGGATTAAGTTATACCATGTCTTGGATGAATGGAATGAATGTCCAAATATTTGAGAGGGGGAGTAGGTAAGGGTAGAAATGAAGCATGACTCTGAGTTGATCACTTCTAAGCCAAGTGGTGGGTTCTGCAAAGTTTATTATATCACTTTCTCTACTGTTGTTCAAGCTTGAATTTTTAATAATAAAATCCATATTATATAATTTTTCACACAATTAAAAATTTGGGGAAAAAATTGGATGTAAGGGCCGGGGATTTAGCTCAGTGGTTCCAGTGCCTGCCACAGAAATGCAAGGTCCAGAGTTCTATCCCCGGTAGCAAAAAAAAAAAAAAAAAAAAAAAATTGGATATAAAAACAAACTGGGCAGCTATAAATCAAAATTATATAAATCAATTCTGGCACATGGCAGTGTAGGTAAGTTTTCTTTCTAAATTGCTTAATATGTTCTACAGTGCTATACAAAAATTTAGGAAAAAGAGACAAAGCTGGCCCACCACTCCCATGAGCAAAGCCTTCTCCCAGGCTCTGCAGGTGATGGGTAACTTGGCAGGACAGGGCCAGGAAGCCATTTGGCTGCACAAACTGTGGCCCTTACAGCCAAACGAACTTCCCCTACACCCCATTTCTTTTCTGGGAATTGTTCCTGAGGAAATCATCTAAAACCTGAAATGTCAACAATCCTACCTGCAAAAGGATGCCCGCACCAGGGTCATTTACTGTAGTGAAACTCAGAGTCAGGGGCCACATCCAACCACAGGAACTCTCTGGGTGATGCGTGATATGTCATGATGATGACTGACAAGCAGCCATCAAAAATGGTAATCACAAAGCTATGCCTGAGACTTGAGTTCTTGTGAAATGAGTATGCACATCTGTATGGCTGACAGAATTCCACTTCTGCCAATGCAAGCAGAAAATGAATGGAATCCAGGCACCAGCCTCATGGGATACCCCACTAGTACTTACAGTTTAAGTATACTCAACCCTTACAAGAGAAAGCTGGCATTTTCAGTGCTCCTCCTACAATTCTAAGGAGGCTCACAGATCCCTGAATCCTAAGTCTGTTGTGTTCTCAAGTTGGCCTAGTCTTTGCAGCCTTTCCCTCCATGGGCCTGGTGAGTCCTGTCCATACCCATCCACTGTGGCTGCTGTGTGTGTCAGAACACAGGCCCCGAAGTGAGGGCTCCTCTCCCACGCAGCTCCTCCCTGGCTACTTCTTGGCCCTTCCTCCTCTGACTCCTTGCCCCAGGATGCCCTGAACCACCAGCTGCCCCAGAAAAGCCCTGGGCTTCGGACATCCCCTTGCGCCATTTAAGCCCACCCTCTGCAAGAGCTCTGTTAAGTCCCCAGGATCCTCAGCATGCTTCCTTAAACAAAGGCCATTCTGTCTAAAATAAGAATCTTCTTCCTGCCTTTGGGTAACATTCTGCCCTCCCTACTTGTAGGAAGAGTCCCCCATTTCTAAGCCCCTCCCACTAGAGTTAGAAGGGTGTATAGAGGAGACTACATTTCCCAACCTCCCTTGCAGCCACAACAACCATGTGACTAAAAGATGGCCAATGGGGTGTGACCAGCATGGTGGCTACCACGTATGAATCCTGCCTTGCCCAGGAAAGGGATGTGCTGCCTCTTCTGCTCTGCCCATCCTGCCACCCAGGATATGGGCTTCTACCTGAGATCATGCACCTGAGATCATGCCACCCATGATATAGGCTTCCACCTGAGATCAAAGACCCTGAAAGGGTGAAGGAGTTCCATGGGAGCTGGCTGGCAGAAAAGGCAGTGTACAGTGAATACACACTGGGTGAGTTAGCTGTCCAGCACCCAAAACCCTTCCTATTTGGAAAGGAGCTCCTGTGTTGAGTCCTGGATGGGAAGTGTCCCATTTCCCACTGCAAAGGCTAAGAGAACCAGGCTGTGGTTTGGGACCCCGAAGCTTCATGTCTGGGGCCAACACTACTGCAAACTTCTGGCCAGATTTTCTTGGCTGCCCAGGTCCCTGGAGTTCCCTTAGTGCCTGAAAGTTCTTCCATCCATTTTGCAAGCCCCACAGTGAAGCCAAGAAAAGCCCCTTCCCCTAGGTTGGATAGAGCCATTTTCTGTTTTCCATCTCACATCCAGCCAAACAGAGCCTGGGGACCAAGGTAACTGCCCTCAGACCCAGGGCACCAAGTGAGCTCCAGTAGGTGCCTAGCTAGACTCTGCCCTTGCCATGGTCAAGCTCTGGGTCTATCTTCACCAGCCCAAATAGCCTAGGAGAACTACAGTCCCAGGAGAGATGCCTCCAGCTGCTGAGAACAAGGTTTCAGGGGAAGCCAAGCTCAGGCGTGGGCATGTGTCATGAAGGAGATTTGACTCTAAAAGCAACTGTGGGAGGAGAGCAAATGGGGGGCTGGCTTGAGGGGACAGGGGAGGCCAGAGGCCAGTGGGATAGGAGTATTGAGCACCAAGAGCGAGTGTAGCCACCTCGGAGAGTCTTGGCAGTTTCCAGTGTTGCATTCCTGCAGGGATAGTAGTCGCTCCTCGGTTTACAGAGCAGGGAAACGGGACATCTTCTAGGTCACACATGCTGAGGTGGGAGAACCCAGAGGGCTGGGCTGGTGGTGGGTGGGCCAGATCTTCATGTGGCCACAGAGCAGGGATCTAAGGGAAAAATGTCTCTGCCTGGAACAGATGGAGATAATCTCAGCAGAGTGGCCTGCTAATCTCATTTTTCTTTTTCTTTTTACCTTTCTTTCTTTTTTTTTCAGCACTGACTGGGAATTGAACCTAGGGCCTTTACAAGGTGCTACATCCCCATCTCTTTTTTTTTGGTACTGAGGATCGAACTTGGGACCTTGTGCTTGGGACCAGGTGGCAGAACCCCCTCGCCCTCTTTTCATTTTTTGACATAGGGTCTCACTAAATAACCAAGTTCCCCAGGGTAGCCTTGAATTTATGATTCTCTTGCCTCGGCCTCCTAGAGTGCTGGGATTATAGGTGTGGCCAACACACTCAGATACCTTTCTCTTAAATCAGAACGCATCTGTCTTCTGCTCAAAGCCCCTGGTGGGCTCCCTTGTACTTGAAGATCAGTCAAGCCTCCATCTTGCAAAGGGCCCATGCAATCCATCCTTGGACCTTCATCCTCTTCAGGGCCACCAAATTCCTTCCACTTGGGGCACTTCTAATTCAGACTTAAATAATTTAATTAATTCACAAAGCTGAGTCATTTGATCATAACTAAGCTTAATTAGTTTTAATTAACTAATTAATTCTAATTTAATTTGATGTTTCTCCTCAGGGAGTGATAATGGACCAAAGGCGGGGAACACTGTTTTGAGCATTTGAGTTTGCACCTGCTCACTCGGAGGCCCTCAATGAGACTGCTGAAGACATAGCCAGGGCTGGTACAGAGTAGGCACTGCAGAGGAGAAACCAGCCAATACCCTGCTGTAGAGTTCATGCATGGCCTCCTTTTCCTTTGGTGCCATGGGCAATAGGGAGTCATGGAAGATTGGGAAGCTGGAGAAGGGAAGAACTTCTTGGGTACATAGAGCAGCTCTCCTATTCCCAACCAGACAGTGTAGCTGCCAATATCTCTGCAAGCCTCCCCCAGCCCAAGTCCCCCACAAGGCTGGCAGTAACAGAAATAGAGCAGCCCACAGGTTCTGTGATGCCAGAGGAGATGGCTCCAGCCAAACCTGGCTTGGCAGGTAGAATACTTGGAGTGGAGCAGAGCTTTAGCCAGGGACAGGACACCTGGTTTCAGGGCTCTGCTTGGACCTGGCCTCCCTTGGGTGGCCTTGGGGAGGACCAGAACCCTGCTGAACCTTTGTAAGCATAGGAGGACCCGGCTGTGCTGGGCAGGAGACACACGAGCTCAGCTAAACTCGGTACAGCTGGTATATATATAGACCCTCCCACCTGACTCCCCAAGGATCCACAGCAGCTTTCACAAAAGGCAGCAAAATGAGCATTTAGTGTGCCAGAGTTTACACATGAGGCCTCACGTCATAGGCCTTGGGAAGCAGGATGTGAAGGGTCAAGAACATGGATCTCAGGTCCCTCCTTGAAGCTCTGGTGGGAGTGAGTTCCCCAACAGGGTGGCATGGAAGCAGAATCTCAGGTCTTGGTGGGGAAGTGGCTAGGAGGCAGATGCTCTTACACCCTCGCTGAGAGGTAAGGTAACCCTGCCTACCAAGCAGCCAGGGGAGCAGCCTGAGATAAAGCGACAGAGAGAGTTGCTTTCTGGTTCTTCCCTGGGTCAGAATTACCCAGGAGGGTTTAAAAACAGAGGACAGAGGGATTTTATGTTCTGGGACTGCACTGTTGAAGTCCACAGTAGCCAGGTGAACAAGAGGTCTCTCAGGGACCTTGCCCTCAGAGCACACTATGGAGCCAGTATGCAGAGGACCCCATTGTAGGCATTTGTCTCCCTGCTTTGCTGTCACCCACTGCCCATAGCTCCTTACTCCCCTTCTCTGGAATGCAGAGTCCCACTCACTGTCATGAAGGCTGGCTGGCTCTTGAACAGCCTGCTCAGTTCTGCCTAGCCCAAACTCTGGCACAGTTCTGGCAGTGACTGTAGGAGAGGGGCACCGCCTAGGTCCTGGGTTCAGCCTGGGGCCTTGAGGTCAGCTTTCGGATGCCTGTCTTGTTTCCTCTATCACCATCATGAGCAAGATGGACCCTTCCCAGTGCAGAACCACAGGCAGAGAATAGACAAAAATGCAAATGTGCCACACACCTATAGTCCCAGCATCCCAGCACTCGGGAGGCTGAGACAGGAGGATTGCCATGGGTTCCAGGCCAGACTGGGCTACGTAGTGAGTTCAAGGCCAGCCCAAACTACACAGTGAGACACAGTCTCGGAAAAAAAAAAAAAAAGCAAATGTATGAAGAAATCAGGGCAGGCCAAGGGCAGTCAGAGAGGCCTCTCTGAGGATGACCTCTGAGAAGAAGCACATCTCAAGAGAGAGTGTTCAGGGAGTAGAGAGCAGCTAGTGCAGAGGTCCTGGGGCACACCTATGGTTGGGGTATTTGAGCCCACGTGGATGCTGAACAGTGGGAGGGCTGTGTGTTGTGGGGCACTGTAAGCCACTGGGAGGATTTGACTGAAGGAAGTGGGAGCCACAGCAGGGATGTGAAGAGAGGGAGGGAGAGGTGGAGCTGCCTGTCCTGGCCTCCAGAAGGGAATTTGCAAAGTCTCCCTCAGAGGCAGCTGCCCTACTCCTGAACAGGCCTGTGTGCTGCAATTTTAATTCTCCTCCATGCAAAGGTTCTCATGGCTATAATTGAAACAGAAAAGTCCGCATGCTTCTGTCATCTGTCAGCCCCCAGAAACATATTAATCTAAGCCTGGGAGGGACACCTGTCCAAACTCTGCTGACTCTGCTGCCTGATGGGAAGCAGAGATTCTACACCAAGGCCTCCTACCTCAGGGCTTGGAAACAGGGAAATGCAGGGGCCTGCCACTTTGGCCTAAGAGCACAGAGAGGGAAACAAACTATCACTAAGGACTAGGGTGATAAACTGTCAAGGGCCCACACTTGTGCTTTGTAAATGTCAATGTGACCTGAACACTGGCTTTCCCACTTCCATGCTTGGACACCTTTTGTAAAAACTGAAGCATCCCATAAGTGGTAAAGCAACCTGAAAACAGCTGGTGTTCACAGTAAGATGCAGAGGAATATGCAAACTATAAAGTGCTGTCTAATTTGGCCAGGGCTTGGCAAACTGTTAACTACTTTGTAAACTTGAAAGTGCTTTGAAGTCCCATACACAGGGGATCTGCAAACTGTAAATTACTTTGCAAGCCCTGTTCGGTAGGGTGTCTACTGCTTCGTAAACTGTAGAAGCTGTAATAAGCTGCCCAGTGTAGAAAGACGTACACCACGAGAACATGTGCCCGGCCTCTGGTCCTGACACCTTGCTTCAGCCCCAGAGCCAGGCTCTGCGCCGGACAGGGGCATGGAGTGAGGGCAGGTTGGTCACTAATGTGCTTCAAGGGACTCAGCCCTGGAGAATGGTGAGAGCTCCATGTGAAGTCACTGTCTCTCCAGGACCCAGGCGTTCAGAAGCCAGGTGAGGATCCGAGGGACACGGTCAAAGCCAGGGCTCTGTCGCCTCCTGGTGGCTGCAGGCGAGGCGACGGCGGCCGCGCCCTTAGAACCCGGTCGAAGGTCCTGCGTGTGGGAGGATCCTGGGGGACCTGAGGGGAGGGACGCACGGACAAGCACAGGTGCAGTCACTCAAGCACACACACTTGCACTCCTTCGCGGACCAATCTGCGCTAGTCCTCACACACGGGCTTGTGGGAGTTGTCCTCCCCCACATTCATGCATTCATTACTCATTCAGTAAAGGTGGAGCCCATGTTAGGGTCTGACAGATACACAGGGACAATTCAGATCCATCCAGATTAAGAGGTTCTTGGCTCAATGAGCTGGCCAGGTGCGCACCCTTAGTCCGGGTGGTCCTGGAAGCCCTCCCTGAGGAGGTGACATGGAGCCAGGCACGCAAAGATGGAGGAGGGGTGTTCTAGATAGCAAGCAGTGAGTGCACACATCCCGCAGTGAAAACCACCCTTCCCAGACGAAGGATAGAGGGAGGCAGACAAAAGCTCTCTGAAACCCCTATGCGGCCGTACCAGGGAGGGGTGAATGGGCAGAGGCCTGTTGCAGACTAAGGACTAGCAATTGGATAGTGGTGGATGGAGGCAGAGGACACACCCCATGGGGACCTGTGACCACTTGGAACACAGAGCTCTCACACCTTGCTCTTCCCTACCCAATATGTGCCACACCTCCTAGCCTGATTGGCCTGGGGTGAGTCCATCACTAGGACTTTGGGTAGAGCTCTGGGCCTGTCTGGGGCGGGGCACACGGACAGACGGATGGGACCCTGTCTTGTCCTCATGACAGCAGTGTAAAACCATCACTGAATGAGGTCATTAAGTCCTCAGGATGTTAACCAAACTCTGTGTCTGAAGCCAGAAAATTCCTGCTTATGTGAGCAGATTCCCTTCTGCTTAAGTCTGATGAAGGTGTGTGCTCCGGCCCATACCTTGGGATCACACAGCCAGGCTAGACCCCAACAAAGGGGCCTTCAATAAGCTGCCTGTCTCCCCTCACAGCTTTCTCCAAGGTGCTGCTCCCTGTCCCCAAGCCTCAGTTTCTCTATTTTGCAGCCGTATGGCTTAGGCGAGTTACTTCAGCTCTCTGGTCACATCATGAGGGAGAACAGAGCACCATCAGTAAGGTGCATGTCCAGCCCTGGGCACAGCTTCTGGGGTGTGCTCATCACTCTATGCTGCTGGATGTCATCGATCTCTCTTTGATGATGGCGAGACAGGCAGCCCCCACCAGGGGTCTGGGCCTGCGTGTGTTCACTACTCCATTCAATGTCTAGCAGTGTGCCTGGTCACAGCCCTCCAGGAGCCTCCATGTCCTCATATGGAGGAGGACCTGCCAAGTGCAGGCCCTGGGGAGTCAGCAGACCAGCTCCCTAATCACACTGCCCTCTGTCTCTGAGGCTCACTTCCCTGAGGAGGAGGGGGTTCACCACTGTCACAGTCTTACACAATCTTTGCCTCACTTTTTTTTTCTTTTTATTGAAACAGCAACCAGGTACCTGCCCTAATCCACTAGGAAAAGGACCAAGGTGGGCAGGCCTTTCTGCAAAAAAATATATTTTTTCTTTCTTTTTTATTAAACAACACCGAAGCAAATCCACATCCCCTATGGAGCAGGTCACTCTCAAGGAGAGTGAGGGAACAGTTCCCAGGCATGCTCTGAGCAGAGACTTTAGGCTAGCCCCTATAACCCAGTCTGGTCAGAGGGGCAGGTCTCTGCCTGCTGGTACCCCAGGAAGTAGAAGAAAAGTGATTAGCTCCAAACCATGCAAGAAAAAAAGGGGAAAAAAAGCCAACCTCACAAAGCAAAAGTCAAGAGGATAAATTAAAAAAAAACAACAACAAAAAAACGATGAACCAACACCCTTAGAGGTGGCAGGTGGGGACCAGGTGACTGGTGTGCTCCTTGGAGGCCCTGTCTGCAGTGCTGGGGTGAAGGCCTCGGCGGCTCAAGGCATCTCCCTTATGGGAGTCTTGCAGGGATACACGTGGCTCATCCTCTTACTGTGTCTTCCGCAATGAGGCCAGGATAGAGATGTGGCTACCCTGGGCCAGAGTGTGCAAAGTCCAAGAGTTGAGATATAAAAATATACAGCTTGGTGGCATCCAGGCTTGGGCTGAGGCAGTGACCTTGACCACTTGCGCACTGGCTGCCTTCTCTGTGAGAGAAAGCAGCATCCAGCAAGGGACATCCATGCCCCTCCAAGTCCAGGGTCTGGGGTGGAGATTTGGGGTCCTTGGAGCAACAGAGGCAGAGGCACTAATGGGTCTCACACAGGCCCAGCTGGGAGCCCCTGAAGGTCTGGTTCTTTGGCACTTGGGGCAAATGGCTGGTTGCAGAGCCAAGTGGGACAGCCCCCTCAATTCTTCCCGGAACGCCCAGGGCCAGGATGGCAGTAGCTTATGACTTTAGGCATGCACTGCCCCAGCTGAGGAAGCTTTGGGGTTCTGGAGGGCCAGAGTGGGGTCCCAGGCCAGTCCCCTATGAGTCCTCTCCCAGGATCTCCTTCACAAAGGCAGCAATGTCCGTCTTCTTGGTTTTGTGCAAAGTAAAGAAAGGGTGCTCCTGGCAGGGACAGAAGGCACAGTCACTGTGTGAGACAAGAGGGAGGCTCTCTACCTTCCAAGCCACCCCAGCCCTTATGTGCTTTTCTGCATGGCAAACTTCTCACCTTCCTAGAATCCCAGCACACTAGGAAGGCCTCCATGACTGGCAGGGCATTGGTGGTTCCTCCTTGTACTCTTTCAGCTGCCCTCCAGCCACACAACCTTGCTTTTCCCACATGGCCAGGCCACTACCCTTGTTGGCCCTTGTGCTTGGAACACCCTCTCCATCCTTCTCTCCATCAGCAAGGTCTGATACTCATCCTTCCAGACTTAGTCCAAAAGGCTCTTCCTCTAGGAAGCCTTCCCTGATGCCACCATGGTCCCTCTGCCCTGCCGCATTGTGTACACACCTTAGCAAGGGTGGTGAGTGACTAAGAACTGAAATGCATAAGCACAGAGGCCAGGAGAGGGCACAAAGAGCACCACCAGTGGCTGCCCAGCCCCAAAGAAGTGTAGACACCTTCTCACCCATACTCACCATGAGCTCCAGGTAACTCATACGCTCCGCTGGGTTCTTCCTTAGGCTAGGAGAAAACAGGGCAGCTGAGGTCAGTGGCACGGAGCAGGTGAATCCAGGCAAGCTGGACTCCCCCATCAGGCAGCAGGGAACACGTGCTCCTGGGACTCAGGAAAGGAGGGGCTGGACCATCTGGGAGTCTCCCAAGGTAGAACAGTAGAACAGGGATCCATGCATGCAAACTTTGGCACGTTCCTCCTACCTCTTGGGGTCTTAACATAATGTTGTTCCCACAGTGATCCAGGGAATTTCCCTGATATGAACCCCAAGGCGTTCTGCCTAACCATCATATACCTGGTATCCTTAATCAGGAGCAGAGACACCTCATCACTGGTCCTGGGACAGCAAAGGCCCCAACTAAAAGGGGTCAGCCTGACCAATGACTTTTGTCTGCTGGACATGTTTTTTAGCTTTTCCTATTTTCTAGTAGAAGAAATGAAAGCTATGAATTTTCCTCCAAGTATCTTTTTGCCACACATATAACATAGATGTTGCTCTGTACATCTTATTTCCTTACTTCCTTTGTATCCTTAAACATTTTTGGGGGGGGGGGTCGGTACCAGGAATCAAACTCAGGACCTTGCACTTGCCAGGCAGGTGCAGTGCCACTGAGCTAAATCCCAGGCCCAAACATGATTAACTTTTATGTAGCTTCCATGGAGTGTTCCCTAATTTGATACAAAGTTCTAGTTTGTCCATAAAAACAAAATTGTTTATGTATTGGCATCTTCCATATGTTTTTCTTTCCTTTCCTGTCTACTTGATCCATCCTCTTCTAAAAGGACAGTACTAAGACCTCCCCAGGGGAAAATAGTTTGGTCAGATTTTCCTTATGCTCTATTTCTGCCTTCCATGCTTTGGATACCATGTTGTGAGGCAGGTTATTTGCTACAGGAAAAAGGTTGTGCTCCAAGAAGAGCCAGCAACTCACCACTGGGCAGTGAAGTCCACAAACTCGGGGGAGAAACGGTCAGCTGGGAGCTGAGGGGATGGCTCTTCCACCACCTGCTTCAGCTGCTGGAATGGGGTCCCCCAGGACTCATAAGGGAACCGCAGAATGGCCATCTCAATCTGTAATGGGGACAGTGAGGTCAGCAGGCTCAGCCCCAAGATAAAACCACACTTTGCACCCAGAAATGAGGTGGAAGTACTCGTCCACTTTGGCTCAGTACCCAGACCCAGGCCACAAGGCAGGCCACGGACTATGTCACTGACCTCCCTCACACACGACAGCAGACTAGGCATGAAAGCCAGGGACACCAGGGTTCGCGCCTCTGACCCAGCCGGAAGAACCAGCTCACAGGGCACGTCCAGCCAGGCTCTGAGCAGTTTGACCACCATCAGTTTTTCAGATAGTTTGAATGTGGAATATTTTACCTAATAAGCCAGGTTGTACCTGCTCTGAAAACTTTAGGGAGCTGACAACTGTGGGCACCTTGCTGTAAGGCAGCAGCACAGCACATCAGACAGGTCTCTGCAGTTGCCAAATGCCACTGCCTTCCCTAATGTCCCCCCAACACAGACTTGAATGTGTTCTGTCATTTATTCAGGCTATTGTTTTTACAGAGAGGCACAGGTGAAATGAAATGACTGTCATCCACATTTTGTTTTGTAGATGTGATGGTGTGACATTATGAAGCCTGCATCAGACTGGTTCCCTCTGCTCTGCACAGCCCACCTGTCCACATGGGAGTCTGTGGCTCCTTCTCTGTAGCCTCCCACCCCTACACCTCATGCTGCATCTTCCTCCTCTGCCCCATCACTCTTGCTCTGATCTCCCCCTGGACAAGTGGCTGGCACGGTCTCACCCTCCTGCTGAGCCTAGACCCTCCCATCCCCATCCCCCGAAGGCCATATAAGTCAACTGGTCTCTATGCCCACTTAGGTTCTGGCCCCAGCACTGCCTAAAGTAGGCAGAAGTCACCTCGGAATAGACTGGACAGCCTACAGCAAATCCGGTTCCAAGTCTGACTGCTGGGATGAAAACACAGGTCAGAACACAGGTCAGGTCAGCCCGGATCCAGGGCTGGAAAGCACCAGTACGAGGCCCCTCAGTGACAGGCTGTAATCACTGTGATGGACGGAAGAGACCTTGGCTCAGATAAATGCCTTGTGTCGGCAACTGGCGCCCAAATAAGCACTGATTACTATGCTGGAAAGGGCTTCCCATCCGGCTACAGGCTGTTCTCCAGCCAAGGCACAAACATGCCCTTGGCAGCAGGTGACCCACACAAGCTATTGGCAGTGAGTGTCATCCTGTGTGCATGCCTGTGTGCAGAGGATGAAACCATACAGACTTAGGGCACCATCCCTTAGAATGTTCACTGATTCCAACATGCAAAAAACCTCTATGAGCTGCAAGGGAAATACCATCTAGAGTTTATAAACAGAAAAACAGAAAAGTCTCCACAGTCTTGACCTTAGAATTCCTTTTTTAGTAATTTTTTTCATATGAGCTCAAAAAAACCCCTTAAAATTGCCTGTGTGTCACCTGTCAGAAAAAACATTTAGAAGCAGCCTCAGCACCAGGGAGCAGTCTCAGCCACAGGGGCAGCAGTCATACCAGTGAGGCCTCTACTGTGACACTGACCTGGCCAGTGCTTGGCCACTGCGTGTTACAGGCCAAGAACCTTCCCAAGTGTGGCCTGTCTGTTGGGGCATCCCCTCTGACATCCTGTGGTATGTGCAAGAAGTGGGTTACAAACACATGGTCTGAGCTCCCAGGGCCAGTGCCCACCTGCAGGAACATGCCACACTGCCTCGCCAGTCAACCCAGGGTTGCCAAGGAGTTCAGGAGGAAAGAAAATATTAGAGGGCCGGAACTATAGTTCAGTGGCACCATGCCTGCAGGGCAAGAGCAAGTCCTGGTATGGGGGTGGTTAGAAAGTGAAACATCCCTCATTACAGTCAAGTAAATGGCTGTGGAGTCTTTTTTTTTTTTTCCTTAAATTCTTTTATCGGTACATTTTAGGTATACAATACGTTTACATTTATCACTGGGTGCTTGTACCTGTACATGATGTATCTTGGTTCTTATTTTTTCCCCATTCCCTGTGTGCCCTTCCTTATTTACATAGACTTCATTTCCATTTCTTTCTTTTCTTTTAATTTTTCCTTTCCCTTCTTTCCTTTCTCCTTCCTTTCCCACCCCCACTACAGCTTTGCACCTTTTCTTCCTATTTCAAATTATCAATTATTCATTTTAATCCTTATTTATACTTTCAGTTTCTCACACTAGAGAAACTATTTGGTACACATGTGTGTCCTATTTATTTCACGTAAGAGGATGGCCTCAATATGCATCCATTTGAGGCTGTGGAGCCTTTTGAAGGAGATGCTGACAATGGTTTTTATAGTTCAGAGGAATCTGAACCATGCATAATGCTAAGTGGAAAAGGCAAAATTTTTAAATCTTTTTTCTTTCACAAAGAGGTAACACAGAAGTCTAGCAGGAAACGCACAATGTTGGCAGTTGGGAAACGGGAGAAAGAAGATCTCTAAGGAAAACAAACACAGTCATTTCCCCCCACTTTTTCTCTGTGTTTTACAATGGGGTTCTATTTCTTTTCCTCTGTGTTTTACAATGGGGTCTAACCTGTGTTCTGTGTCGGAGTTCTAGTCCATTTCCTGTTTTATACTGGGGCTCTATTCCATTTCCTCTATTTTACATTTGCAACTTCTGGAGAGAAGCTTCCCTGCGCTGGGTGGCTGGGCTCCTTGTGAGCTGCTGGTCCTCCAGATGCAAGGAGCCTTCCCTGCTTGAACCTGGGCAGCTCTCACAGTGCTGGAGCAAGGCAAGGAAGAAGCAAGACTCAGCCCATGCCAGGCCCACCCTGGAGAGTTCCCAGCTGGGAGCCAGCTACCATGCAAGCATTCTAGCCATACGGACTAACATGGCCGCACAGTGAGGAGGCCCAAGGGGCCTGATATGAGGAAGCCACGGAGAGGTTGCTCAGAGAAGCCAATGCTTATAAGGACTTCTAGGGAGTTTCCAGCCCAGCCATACCAGGTGCAGCATGAAGACCAGCAGTCAGAGAGCTGGTAACTCCTACCCTATCCAGTACCTTCCTGGAGGTGAGAGTAGACTGGAGATTGAGCTGTACAAAAATCCTCTATGAGCCTTTGGGCTGGTGAACAGATAGAGGCCCTGGGTAGTTACCCCTAACTACCACCACTCTTCCCTCTGACTACTCATGAGTTGCATCCTTTAGGAGACAGGAATAAACAGTGAGGTTTATTCCTGAGTTCTGTGAATCATTCTGGCAAGTGATCACACCTAAGAACCCCCAATCTATAAGCAGTCAGTCAACAATAAGGCAAGTCTGAATGCATGCTTGGCAGTGAACTGGGGGATCTGGCAGGGTTGAAGCCTCCGCTAAGGGGCCCAAGCCAACTGTAGGACAGTGTTCGAGTTAGGCTTGGGGATACCCCACTGGGGGCCCAGAGAACCCACAGGCACTCCAACCCCTTCTCACCACAGATCTGACTGATTCTTCCTGACAACCCCCTGTTCCCCCACCCCCAACAGTCAA
Organism: Heterocephalus glaber; assembly: GCF_000247695.1. The sequence goes on along the minus strand of NW_004624849.1, from coordinate 5,028,285 downwards.
GGGGACCAAAGCAGGAGGGGAGATACTAGGCAGGGAAGATACATTAGTATCTGAGACAGGGAAGATACATTAGTTCCAAAAGCTGGGATGGGGAAGGGGAACTAAAGACTACTCTAGTCAGCCAAGTCAACCAGACTGACCTTGAAGGCAGGCAGCTGCTGTGATGCAACATCCTTCCCCATGCCCTTGCCTCGGGCACACTGAGACCTGGAGGGAAGCATTCTAACCACTCTCCTGTCCCTGCAATCTGTCCTCCACATGGCTGTCAGAGTGGGCTTTCTCAAGTGAGAGTGTGACTTCACCCTGGTCAAGGGTGGGATTCCACCAGGCAGTTCTGGGAGGAGTGAGGGGCCACCCCTCCACCTGGAGCTTAAAGGTACCACAGCCACGCATGTCAGGGTCCCCCTCTGCCTCCACAGGCCCAGGGGTGAGAAGCCTCACCTGCCCAAGGAAATGTACCAGGTGCCCACAGGAAACACACTTCCTGCTGGGAAAAATATCTGTGAAGATTTTACTCCCTTGCTTTGGAAATTATTTGTATAGGAAGAGCTTGTTTCGGCTGTCATTTCTCAACATGTACCAAGAACTCTGGGACTAGCATAGTGGCTAATATCACAAAGCACCGAGACCTCTTGTGATGTGTAAACCAAGGCATCACCATGTTGCTTCCAGATGTTCCCTTACACAGATAGAAATTTCTGACAGCACATCTTCACCTTAGATTTTGAAGTTAACAATTTTCCAAGATTTAAAGTATTTTCCAGTCCCCACAAAGTCACAGCACAGCCCCACCCAGCCCCACCTGGCCAGCAAGGATGGGACTTAGCCTTGGGCAGTACCATGGTGATGCCAAGACTCCAGACATCAGACTTGACGTTGTAGCCCTTCTGGTTCAGCTCAGGGTTGATTCTCTCTGGCTGCAAGAAAGACCAGTGAGGCATGAGCTTCCTCTACTCCCAAACTGGGTGCACACCATGTTCTTCCTGCACTGCTACCTACCTGTTCTATCTGCCCATGTGACAGAGGAGAAAACTAAGGCCAGTGAAGGCCAGGCCCAACCAACACCCACCCCAATGCCTGAGGAACCCTACATCCCAAATGGCGTGCCCTGAGGAGCAGGTAACAGTGGTGCAGCGCCCCTCTGTGGCAGATAACGTAATGGGAGAGGCCCTGTCCCGATGCCCAGAGGCAGTGCTCTCCCAGTGCAGGTGGACACAGCCCCACTCACAGCCATGTAGGGCTTGCAGCCAGCATCCATCGTCTTAGCCACGGAGTCCACCAGGTAGCCGCTGATGCCAAAGTCACACATCTTCACATGACCCTCCCTGTTGATCAGCACGTTGGATGGCTTCACATCTGCAGGGCAGAACACACCTTTCTCAGCTCAGTACTATAGCCTGCCTACAGGCCAACGCCACATTCCAGCTGCTGTGCCTCCTCCCACGCCCAAGGCCTTGTGGGCTGATTCCACAAGGGCCCAAAGATCCCAGAAGGCAACTGAGGCAGCGAGGGGTGCCATGCCACAGCCTGGTCACATAGCTGGGGGACATAGCCAGGACATGCCACCCTTACCCTCTACCAAGACAGGAAGATGTGGCTGTGAACACATCACTCAGGGAGCCACCTAAGCCCATCCTCCCTACTCTGGACACAAGGTCCAGGGAGCACAAGGTGACAGGTATGCAGCAGAGTCAGCTAAGGCATGGGGGCTAGGTCTATACACGACAGAGTGGGTGATCAGCACAGCAAGGAACCAGCAGGCAAATGCACACATGACACACAAATCCCCCATCTCTGGTATTTGAGCAGAAACTGTGCAGAAAAAGAAGCGGAAGTTTCCATGCTGACCATAGCGATCTAAGGGCAGGGGCTGGGATGAACATCAATAACTCAAAGGCAGCTCAGCTTCCTTTGTTTTCTAAAAAGTGTAAATTAAGCCAGGAATGGTGGCACATGCCCGTAAGCCCAGCACTCTGTATGGCTGAGGCAGGAAGAGTGAAAGTTCAAGTCTAGCCTAGGAAACTCAAGGAGACCTTGTCTCAAAATTAATAATTAAAAAATCAAAAAGGGGGCCGGGGATTTAGCTTAGTGGTTCTGCCGCCTGCCTCACAAGCTCAAGGACCCCAGTTCGATCCCCGGTACCAAAAAAAAATCAAAAAGGGTTGGGGAATTTAGCTCAGTGCAAAAGCCCTGGGTTCAATCCCTGATATTAAAAAAAAAAAAAAAAGTAGTAAATTTGAGTGTGTGGACTGGAGCTCAGCAGTAGAATCAACTAAAAGGACCAAAACCTTGAATCTAGAACCATGAAGCCCATGAGAGGCTGCATGTTCAAGATCAGCACGAACCAACTCCCATGGGCACGGGGCACCAGGCAGGAAGGGGGACCCAGAAAGGGCTGGAGGGAAGTAGCTGAGGGGCACATGTATCTCGGCAGAGGTGGATCTACAGCTGTGAACACCTATCAGATTCAGGGTGGGTATGCCTGGTCCTGAGCTCTCAGAATATGTCAACTGTCCATCAAGGCAAGAATAGTCAGCCATGCCTAGGACACAGGTGGATCTAGCCTCAGGTGGCCACTGGCATGGGAACACTGACCTCTGTGGATCACAGACAGCTTGCTGTGCAGGTGCTCCAGGGCCCTCACGATCTGGGTAGGGACAGGAAGAAGGGAAAGACGGGACTGATGTTATTGTGGCATCGACAGTGACAAAACACTGTGGCCCACCCCTCTATGTATCCCAGCATCTGTCCTGGTGTTCTGGCCATCTTGGTGCAGACTCATTGGCCTCCTTCCTTTCTCTCACCCCCAAGTCTCATATGACCTGCTCATGACTCCTGCAGATCCCAGGCTGGCCCTCCCAGGAAACATCACCACAGAGTACTAGGCTCCGGCACCTCTGACTCCCTCAGCAGAGCCATCTCCCTGGGGCCTCAGCAGTAGGAGCCTGAGGCATGGGACATTTAAGGTGTCCAGATGCAGTCCAGATTGGGAACCACAGGAAGCCTTGATCCCATTTCTCTTTGTCCTTTGGATGCAAGGATGTGTGAGCCCAGATTTGCTGCCTTCATCTAGAACAAGAACATTTAGACTCCAAAAAGCAAATGTTTTTTCCCTTCTCAACTGACATCACTGTGGGCTGCCTCACAGCACCTTTAGTATGAAGCACTTATAAATACTAAGTTCTTTTTAAAAACATGGTCCCAAATGAGAGATGCATTCAAAGGCCTAGAGGCAAGAACCTGCCAAATCTGTGGACCCTGGAGTACCAGGGTCTCCTCGGTGAGAAGGCACTCATCTTGAGGAGAGGAGATGGTCCTCTGGGAGTAGTCACTCTGCCCAAATCAGTCCTGCTGGACAAGGCTGGGCCTCTGGCTGAGCCCCCGAAATGCTCACCTACCACCCCAGCCACTTACAGACACAGCAATCTCCCCCAGGATGTCCTCTGGAATTGTCATGCTTTTCTCCAGCACTTTCCGGTAGAACTTGTCCAGGGATGTGTCCATGAGTTCCATGCAGATCCATACATCTCCCTGCAAAGGACCCTGAGCTCAGCCCACCAGGCTGCCTATGCTTGGACAGCCTACAGGCTGCTGAAGGACAGCCCCACCCACTTCCACCTTTTAGAAGGGACAGGACAGTGTCCATCCACTCAGTGCTTCCCATCCTGCCTCTCACCTTCTCCCACCTACATGAACCTCACTGCCTGGCCCACCCAACCTGTCTCACTTTGCCTGTCCCTCATCACGTGGCCTACTCCGCTGGCTTCTGTGCTCTAATGCCTTGGTTTCCTCTAACTGATCCCTAATTCCATGGCACAGCCAGCAAGCTTGATGGTAACCCTCCAAAGGAGTTTTCAGGACATGAGGAGCCCAACTAGCCCTAGAAGCTGGCCCTGCTGGCCCTGATGCTTATCCCCCAGGCCAGCTCTGCCCTAGCAGATGGTTCCCGCTCCTGCAGTGACCTGCTCCCTCTTCCTGGCACACCTCTGCACATGTTCCAGGACAGCCTGTGGAAAGAAAACACACAGGCTCGCCCTTCACCCCAGCTTGGGCCTGGCTCACACAGGGTGCTCAGCCCCCCAGATGAGAGGAGGCTCAGACTCTCCAGGTCTCAGAGAGTATGGCAGGACATCCAGGGGCCACTCAATAGCTCTGTGAAGACAGTTAAGTCTCCACCAAAAGCTATGCCAGCCAACCTAGCTCTGTCTCCTCACCCCAGGCCAGCACGTCACATCACCTGCCCTGGCTCAGGGGTGACAACCCTGTCCTTTCACTCCCCAGGTGCTGCCCCCAGCCTCACCCTTGGTTCATCTCTCCCCTTAACACACAGCCCTTCCTGGAGACTTGGAATCCAATCCAGAATCTCATGCCTTCATGGCTGCTGGGCCCCACCCAGCCCTTCTGGGTGCTGCTGCCAGGAGGCAGATGGCCACAAAAACTGCAGCAGTCACTGAGTACCAGGCCCACAATGCATCACTTCACCTCCACGACAACTTCAGAAGTGTGCACAATCACCAGCCTCATTTTATAGACAAGGAAACTGAGGCACGGGGCAGGGTAGGAAGAGTTGGGAAGCAGAGACACCAGACAGCCTGGCCCCTGGACCTGTGCTCTCTACAGGTGAGCAGGAACTATTTGAAACCCCCCACATCCCCGTAGTCCTCAGCATCTGGCACACAAGAGGGGCAGAATGACAGTGGTTGCTGGTCCCTGCCCACCCCATTTCTCTGTAAAGGACCCCCTAGAAGGTGACAGAAGCCCCCCTGACCCCTGCACCTCTCTAAAGAGGGCTCCATAGAAGGTGACAGTGTAAAAGCAGTCGACTGTGCGCATGTTGATGTCCAGGTCCATGAGCAGCCGCTTCTGTTCCTGGGAGTTCACGGTGGCCCGGATCCGCTGCAGGGAAGGGTGTGGTTCAGGGGGTGTGTGCAGGCCAAGCACTCTCACCCTGACCTGGAGCCTAGGAGCTCTGGGGGACCCATGGCCCAGCCTGCTCTGAGCAGCTCTTCCCCATCACCCATTACAGCAAGTGACAAGTGACGGAGCCACATGGCAGGAAGTCACCTTGCAGGCTCAACCCTGTGCCTCCCTCAGGCAGTCCTTTTAGTCACCTCCTGCCAGGGCAATGCTGGAGCAGGATGAGCCCAGCTTACCTTCACGGCCATGATGGTGCCACTCTGGGCATGCCGCACCTTCTCCACCACCCCATAGGCTCCACGGCCCAGCTCTGAGATGGTCACCAGGTCATCAGCCTCTACCTCAAAGTTCTTGGGGGACAAAAAATAGAGAGCTTGGTGGCTCCCAAGGCAGGAGTTGGCCCTTATACCTCATCCAGTGGAAAGAACAGAGAACAAGTTGGTCAGGTCTGAGTTCTAACCCTGTACTAGCCTTTCCCTACTGTGCAACCTTGGGAAAGTCACACTCTGAACTTAACATTGTCCTCTATAAAAAAGACACAGTACCAACATCCAAGGAACTCCACAAGAAACACCCCACCCTGATGGAAGGAATCATTTGTTCAACTACTATCTACTGAGCACCTATTGTGTGCAAGCCCATCTCAGGCACTAGGGACTCAGAGAAAACAAAAGTCTGGCCTCATAAGGGCTCCTTTCCACTGGAAGAGGTGTATATGGGGCACAAGCAATTAGATGAACAGTACATTGGGCATGGGAAATGGCATGGAGGTAAAATCAGCCAAGGAGAGGCCCCAGGGAGAGTTCCAGCATGTCCCTCAGTGTCACATGATCCCTGAGCCAGACTCACTGCAGCTGGTACCCTCCCAAGCATCATGTACAATGTAGACTCCAGGCACAGTCCAGGACTCCACAGCTCTGATGGCTCAGGAGCCCACATGATCAACACACTATTCCAGACAACACAGGTCAGAGGAGAGGTACCCTTGGCCCCTAGAGGCAGGTTTGCTAACCCGCTCTAGGACCACAGCCTCCAAGGTGGGGACAAGCTCTTTGCCAGAGCCCAGACTTCCACCACCATGGCCACCTCCCAAAGGCCCCTTGTCAGATGAAGTGGGAGGTCCTACCCAGTGCAGCTGGTACCTACTCGGTCTCCAATAGTGATGAAGGTCCGGGAGTCCAGGTTCCGGGGGGGTCTGTGGAGAAAGCATACCTTATGAGCCTCAGGGAGAACCACTATCCCAAGAGAAGAAAGGACTAGAGGGCGAGGAGAGTCTTGGCCCCAGGGCAGCTCCCAGGGCCACCTTATTTCATCAGTTGCTAAGCACCTACACTAAGTCCCAGTGAGGCCTTGAGCAGAGTCTCCAAGAGGAAGACTGGGGGTGGCAGAGCAGATGGGCAATGACGGCTAGTTCCCATAGCCACCCACCTAGTCCAGTGCTGCCCAGGGTAAGGCAAAGAGCAAGCCAGAGCCAGCCCTCAGCCAACTGGGTGCTCTCTTCACCAAGCCCCCTCAGGAAATCTCTTTGGGCTAAGCTGGAGTAGGAAACTGAGGCAGACTCACGTGGGGTTGGGTGCAGGTGGCTTATACACACAAGATATTCGTAAATCCTTCCTCCTCTTGGATTTTCCTAAGATGGAAAGAAGGGGAGACATCTGGTCAATTCCTCAGTCCATCTATGTCCCCTAGATGAGCTAAAACTGATGACAGAGATAACTCAGGTCCCCCTGCTCATGTGGGCCCCCTAGATACCCGAGTATGAGTGCTGTAAGTGGACTTCAGGTGTCCCAGGCAAGTGAGCCCACCCAGGCTGGGGCATCAGAGAAAGGAGGGGCCAAGGCTAGACACCTACTGTCCAGGTAGCTGGCAGAGGAAGGGGAGCCCACACCCACTTGGCTCCCAGAGGCCATGCTACACTGTGAGTCGTCACCAACAGTGCACTTGGTGCCACAGCGTGCCTTGCCACAGGGCTGGGCTAAGCAGGAGTGACCAGGCCATGGTGCAGCTGAGATGGGGATGGAGATGGAATTTGGGAAACCACCCCCGCTCCACAGCCCACATGGCTACAGGGAGCAGTGCCAGCTCCAAGGGGCCAAGGTTTGCAGGTGCCAGGACTCCTAACCCTGCAGAAAGTCTGTGTCTCTCAGAAATTCTTTCTTAATTCTTAATCCCCAGGACCTCAGAATGTGACCTTATTTGGAGATGAGGTCTTTACAGAGGTAATTAAATTAAATGAGGTCACTAGGGTGGGCCCTAATCAAGTATGACCAGTGTCCTTATAAAACAGGAAATTGGGACAGACAAGCAGAGAGGGAGGACAAGGTGAAGAGCCACAGGCAGAGAGAGATGGCCACCTACAAGCCAAGGAGAGGCCAGGATGGGTCCAACTCACCAAGCCTCAGAGGAGACCAGTTCTGCCCACACTCCACCTCAGACTTCCAGCCTCCGGACTCCAGGAAGCCACAGAGTCTGTGGGCTTCACCACAGCAGCCCTCAGACTCACATGCCCACCACCTTGTGCCAGAGCCCAGACTGGCCCCCACCCATAGCCACCTCCCAGTGGCCCCTTTTGGGTGATGTCTGAGGCAGAGTCAGTTCCATTAAGCCCTGAGCTACACTGTCCATCCCCTGTTTCAATCTTCCTGTGTGGCACTCTAGAACACAGAGGCCAATCTCATGTGGCTGGAGGCTTGATGTAGCTGCAGGCCTGCTGCCACACCTGGGCCCAGCACCTACTCACGGGCCTGGGAGTCCCCACCCTTCTCAGCCTCAGCTTCCCCTCTGGGCAGCAGGGGCACTGATACCAAAAAGCACTCTTAAAATCATGACCATGGTCAAACATATGTGGGGAGCAAACTGCTAGCCCCAGTCCACATGGCTTCTAGGACACGAGGACACCCACATGCCTGGCATCCACGAAGTGAGGGGGCTGGACCAGGTGAGCTTCAACCGAGCAGCTCCCTGAAGTCAGGGCCAGGGCCAGCCAGGCTGCCCTCCCGAGCTGGCTCCAGCAGGACCTGATGGCCCCAAAGGCTAAAGCCAGTGCCCATCTTGCTCTCAGCACTGTGAAGCTATCACCTCTGCTGCCCAGGTCCCACATCCACACTTCAGGCTGGCTGACGGGGTGACCACGTGCCCAGCACTGGTTGGCATCAAGGAGGATCTGTACTTAAGGAGTGCACGGCACAGCTGGGCTGGCACATAAGGGGGATCCTGAAGAAGAACACCCTTTGACAAAGGCACAGTGTCATCTGAGATGGGAAAAGCCAGGACCAGGGATGTCAGAAGCCTGCCAGGTGCTCCCAGATCCATTCTCCTGAGGAATCTGCCCAGTGCGCCAAGCACTAGCCACCTACTCTGCCGTCTTCTGCACTACCATCACTACCCAACCCCTGCTGCTGCCAGGCACAGCTGGGGCCTGGGAACTACCCATGGCCCTGACACAGTGTGACAGGGACCCTATCTCTGGAGCCACCTATGAACCAGAATGGCATCTAGCCCCAGCCCTGGTACAACACAGCCTCGGAGCTTCATTTGTGAGCCAGGCAGGCGAGCCACGCGGACTCCTGAGTGTGCTGACCTGGAGGCCTGACAGGCCAGGCAGGGCCCACGATATCCTCCTGCAGGGAGCTCCCTGTGGTGGAGGGACAGGCCCGGGACTTCACGCTGAACAGGAAGCAGGAAGCTACCCTGGGGACCCAGAGGCTCCCAAGGTTTCCCTGGGCTGACACATTCTACAGGGCAAGAAAAAAACGCATAGAGAAGTCATAGTGTTCAGGGCTGCCAGCTACTGAGGCCCTTCTGCCTGCCTCTGGGTCAGTCTCCCTGTGTGCTTCAGGAGATCCTGACAGGGGCTCTAGCCCAAGGGCTGCATTGCAGTGGGAATGAGGCAGTCACAAGGAATCTCTGTACCCAGCTCTGAGACCAGGCTGGGCTGCCCCAGCACCTCAGGTTCCCTATCTGTGAGACAGAGGTAGGCAGAAATGCCACCCCCCCCACACACCGGGAGGTCAGAGGACTGAGCAAGCGTGTACCTGTGAGGTGCTTGGCACACAGGAGGTGGTGCTAGTAATGGCCCATAAATGATCACCATGGTTACTACTGGAAAAAAAAATCCACCCTAAAGAGAATTGTATTCTTGACTTGACTTTATTTAACCAAACTATAAAATACCTTGTGATAAAAAGTAAAATCCTGGGCTGGGGATTTAGCTCAGTGGTTCCACCAACTGCCTCGTATGTGCAAGGTCCTGAGTTTGATCCCAGGTACCAAAAAAAAAGTAAAGCCCTGCCTGGAGCCTCAGAGCCTTGGCTTTGACCCCAGCCCTTTACAAACCTGGCCTCCTCTGGGGGTCCCCAGGCTGCCTCTAGCTCTAACCTGCCTCCCACCTTATACTGTGGATTCAGGGAGGCTGCATGCAAGATATCCCCTCACCAAGAGGGGACCCCTCACGCAGTTTCCCCACATATCCAGGGCATGTCCCTGTCCACAGCAAGGCTGGGTGCTAAGGCCCGCCCCTCCTCCCAGGCTGGGCAGCATGTGGCCTGGGCTTGCCACCTGTCCTGCGGGGACATCATCCTTTGTCAGGAGTGACCTGGGCTCTGTGGGGCACCCACACTAGCTGTCAGAGGCAGTGGGTCAGGTAACCTTGGAGACAGCCCAGAAACAAGCCTCAGGCCACCACTGCCCTGATCTGCCATCAACATCAGGGCTGGGCCCAGATGGCTGGGCAGCCCAGGGCTACCCAGGTACAGCCTGAAGTGGTGACTGTAGCCACAACAAACATAGGCTCTCAGGCTACCATGGGCAAAGCCCAACAGGCCCACCACCCTCGACTCACAGAGCCCCTGTGTACATGGGTCCAGTGCCAGGTCTGTGTATCCTCGGCCCACACCAGCCCCAAAGCACTCTCAACAGGGAGTGAGGATACTGATAGCAAGAAGAATTCAGCAGCTGACCTGAGATCATACCACTGGCAAAGAGGCACCTACAGCCTCAGATCAAGCTCCTGCCACGTCTCCTCCCACCAGCCCCTCAACTCAAGCCTGAACCAATGTTTCCCTCACCACCCCTCCAATGAGCCTTTTTTCAGCACTGTACCCAGGGCCTGGGGCCTCAAACATGCCAGGCAAATGCTCTACTGCTGAACTACATCCCCAGCCCTTTCTTTCATTTTTATTTTGAGATAGGCTCTCACTAAGTTACCCAGGCTGGCCTTGGACTTGCAATCCTACCTCAGCCTCCCAAGTATTTGGAGTTACAGGTGTGCAGCACGGCTTAAATGAGACACCTGCTTTTCCACCTCAGTGCCTTTGAACATGCCATTCCCGCTGCCTAGAATGGCCTTCCCTGAAACTTTATACAAGCAGGGACATGGTCCTGCCAGTCGACTATGCAGAGGCTCCTGGACTGCCCCAGCTAAGTCCTCCTGTTACTGACTCTGAATCCTACTGGCCCCTCTCCTGCCCCTTCTCAACAGTCATCATTGTGTAGTTATACCTCAGAGAAGCTGCTCAGGAGCCAAATAGCCTGGGTTCAACTGTGACTCTGACACTGCCTAGCTGTGTGGCCTCAAGCAAGTGACTGAAACTCTTTGGGCATCAGAGCCTGTGACATGGTGATAACAGACTGGCCTCCAGGATTATCAGTGCCATACCTGAGCAATGCCTGGCTTAAGAAGATTAGATAGGGCTGTCTAGAAGCCCACAGCTGAGGCCGCACCAGGCACTCTGCCCTAGGGGACCTCTCTGCAGCTCCTTGAGGGAAAGGTTTGCAGGGGTCTGCAGTGCTGAGCAGGTTAGAGAGGAGAGACATGTGGTAGTGGTCACACGGTGGGCATCCAGTGGGATGTGGATGCGAAGGCAGGTCTGTCCTGCTCCGACATCCAGCTGGCAGCAGAGACATCCTTAGAGCAGGCTGCTCTCAGAGGCTCAGCAGACCAATCCCACATAGCCCATCCCAAGGTCCCTATGACCAAAGCAACACCTGCTCCCCTGCCTGTGGGTATTTCAGAGCTTTCTCACAGGTGTTGATTCTGCGAGAGACGTCCTAACCCTGAATGTCCTCACCCATCAGGGAAGGAAGGACCCAATGCCACCACCGCCACCCACTCGGCTGGTCACCTCCACCCTGCAGGGTCCTTCAGACAGGGTGCAGCTAAGCTAACCCCTACTTCCTGAGGGGAGGGGTGCTGAGGCTCAAGAAGGGGATGGGGCAGGCTTTTAGGCAGGCAGCTTTACCTCCGAACCTAACCCTTACTGGCTTCAATGAGCCAAAGCCCATGCTGAACACCTGATACTCTCTCTGGGACCCAGATGCCCTCAGAGAGGTCCCCAAAAAGCCAAGAATGCACAGGAAGCAGGGAGAGGCCCAGAAGGGGCCCTGTCCTGGGCTCTGGAGGGGAAACCTGGACCACAGGAAGGGGAAAGGTTCTCTCACTGACTAAGCACATGCGACACACCATGCGGACCCTGCCCCATACAGCCTCATAGGCCTCCCGCAGCAGCACCATTTGTCACAAGTAAGCAGCAAGCCAGGGCTATGGGTAAGCAGCTTGAGGCTTCTGATCCTGGCCCTGCCCTCCCTGCCTAGTACATGTGGCCACTTGGCCATGCCTGCCTCTGAGCCCTGGGCACCTCCGGGTCTCACAGTGCACAGGGCCTGCTTTCCTGTCAGGACTTCCACACCACCCTCCCTCTGCGTCCATGCTCCTTCACCACAGCCAACAGGTAACCCAGCTGCCTTCTGGGGTCAGCCCCAAGCTGGGCACCGTGGCAGTATCCGAGGCACTTTGACTGTCACAGCCAGGGGAGGTAGACAGGCATCTGGCAGGCAGAGGCCAGGGTGCTGCTCAGCAATTCCCAGCACACACAAGCCCCACCACAAAGCAGTGGTCTCTCAGCCAGAGTCGCCATTTTGAGGGGGAGAGTGCCAACCAACACCCAGAACCTACAGGCCAGAGGTGGATGTGGGAAGAGAGTGCCAAGGCACAAGAGGCAGAAGAGTGTGTGCAAAGGGGCTAGAGCAGGTGGGAAGGAGGGCAGAGGCTGGGTAGGCAAGCAGCAGGCGAACCCACCACAGGGGGCCTGGAGGCTGATAGGACACAGATCAACTGCCATCTCCTTCCCCATGAGTAGACCTCCCTGGGCTGGACCCTTCGTCCCCAGGAGCCACTGACATGCCCATTCCCCTTAACCAGAAGCTGTGTCTCCACTGGGCCACCCCTGCAGTACAGCTCCCACTAACACCCAGTGAACAGCTACTATAAACCAGGCCTGGACCATTCACTGGCTAACAGCAATGTTCCTCAGCTACCTATCTACCTTCTGATTATGCCCAAACTCCTCCAATGACATCCAAGGCCCCTCACAGCTCCACTCCAGGGAGCCTGGCCTATTACTTCATGCCTACTGGCTCATGCACTCCTCAGAACAAGCTAGTGGCATGAGCACAGTGATGCAGGAATGCTGATACAGTCACAAAGGCTGGGCACTGTACAACTTGCATTACATCTCATTTGGTTCTTTCAGCAACCCTATGAGGCAGAAACTGACATGATCTCCATCGTACAGACGAGGAAACTGAGGCCCAGGGTTTACAAAATCCAAAGCCTGCCACAGGGGATTTCGGACGCCTAGGCAGATGCCAGGAGTTGTCTCCTAGGTAGTAAGTGCCAAAAGCAGGTTTTTTTTTAATTTTATTTTTTTTTCCAAAACCAGTTTTTGAAAGAAAGAAAATGCTTGTCTCTGTGCAATACACTCCACAGAGAAGCAAGAAATTATCCCTTCGTCCCTTTGAGATTTTTGACCATATGCTTCATTAGCTACTTAAATGTGCACTATTTAAACACAATAAATAAGAAAGAAAGAGGACTGCTCAAGCCCCGGGTCTTGCCACCACTAGGAGTCTGAGCCCATATCCTTGTTCACAAGGGGCAGCCAGGCCCACCTCATGTGACAGGGAACCCAGGAGCAGGCTGCTTAAAAATTCAGTGTCATCAGGAGTCCAGCACAGACACTGAGGCCAGAGCCCCAGGGCTCATCTGATGTCACACACAGGGCAGCAGCAGAGGCAGGGCCATACCCCTGCCTTCTCCACCCCCCAGCAGAGCAGCCGCGACATCTGCTCCAAACTACTCTGGCAGAGACCGACTAACAGGGAGCAGATGTGTAACCATGAACAAGACACTCTGCCCTGCTGAGCCTTGGTTTCCTCAGTTGATATTCTATGCATGGATACAGAGGCCATGATCTCTCGGACAGGACAAGCAATGCCAGGGGCTATTCAGACAAAACCATGGCCCCAGGACAGACCTTCCTGACAGAGGCCAAGTCATGCCCCCACTGTAGACCTCAGTTTACTCATTTATAAAATGGAGTGATGACCACATCATGTTGCTGAGTAACCATAAAGGCTAAATAAGATTGTCCAGATAAAATACCTGGACAAATGGTTCTGGTCAAATAGATATTGGGAAATGGGAAGAAAATGTTCAAATGAGAAGGGGAGGCCGGGTGTTGGGGCGCACACTTGTAATCCTAGAACTCGGGAGGCTGAGGCAGGAGGATCAGGGCAAGTTCGAGGCCAGACTGGATTACATAGTGAGTTCAAAGCCAGTCTGAACTACACAGTGAGACCCTGTCTCAAAAAAAAAATAAAAAAGGAGAACAAGGTGGAGGGCAGAAAGGAAGGAACAAGGAAAAAAGGGAAACAAAGTCTTTATAAATAAGGAGGGGAAGAGGGATTGAAGGGAGGGAAGGGGAATGAGAAAAGAAAGAAAAGAATCAAGATATATCATGTACAGGTACAAATTCTCTGTGATGAATGTTATCTTTATGTACATCCAAAATGTACCAAAAAAAAAAAATAAACGTAAAACCTTGTTACTTATAAAAATAAAAAAGGTTCTGGTCAATGACCACCTTGGCCCTGGATCCAACTGTGGGACGAGCCCCAGTACTCCAGGCTTTAAGAGACTGAGACTGGCAAAGTGAAGGAAGGGGCTTTCCCGAGTGGCAATGACCCTTTCCAGGACCCCACGAGGGCCTTGGGCTCAAGCTATGGAGCAGGCCCCCAGAGGACTCTGCCTGGCGTGTGGAGAGCAGCCAGGCCATCCAGGCCACCCAAGCTGCCATTCATGCAGATGAGTCTAAAGGTACATCTCAACTAGTGCCCTCTGTGCTTTTTTTTTTTTTTTTTTAATTGTAGTGTTGGGGATAGAACCCAGGGCCTTGCACATGCTCGGCAAATACTCCACCACTGAGCTATGTACCCCAGCCCCTACTTTTATTCTTTTTACTGCTTAGCAAAATCTTACAAATCATGGTATGGAGAAAGAGACCTAAAAAGGTATTCTTGGTAATAAAAACACTGAGCTTAAGTTCAAGCTTGGTGTTATGGTTCAAATCTAGATGCTCCCCAAAAGCCTCAGGCACGCAGGCAGGGCTTTGAGAAGGTGACTGGAACATGGGGGCTCACAGATGATCGCTGTTAAGAGATGGGGTCTGGTTGGAAGAGGTGGGTCCCTGCAGGAGAGACCCAGAAGGGCTTATCTCCCTCCTTGGCTTCTTCCTTCACGCTCTGCTTCCTGGTTGCCATGAGGTGAGCAGCATTTCCTCTACTATGCTCCTCTGCCACACCATCTTGCTTTGGAGCCAGTGGACTATGGCCTGAAAACCACGAGCTAAAATAAAGCTCCCCTCCTTTGCACCGGGTATTTTGTCCCAGTGACAAAAAAGTGACTATGGCATTCAGCACTGAGCGGCACCCTGAACATCCCTGAGCATCCCTGAACTTGATAGATCTCATCGCTTCTCACCCTTAGCAGCAGCCCTGAGAAATGGCTGCTTCTTACCCTTTCATTCAGAGGGCACTGAGGCTGAGGAAATCATCGTAGGGTCAAGGAAGAGCTGGGTCTACAGCCAGCCCTGTTACCCAAAAGTCCCCACAGGTTTCCTGGGTGGGGTGGGCAGTGCCAGCAGGGTCCACTAGAAGGCCAAGCCAAGTCAGACAGGGAAGAGGCAAGGCAGGGACTCTCCAGCCTCACATTAGAGCAGTCTGGAACAGGCCTCCAGTCACATTGAGCAGAAGCATCCACCACTCTACAAAGCACCCACTTACTGGGTGCCCATAATGCTCCTTGGCCCCCACTCACCTCCTGATGAGGCCCAAATCCTTCCACCGAGGCCCTACACAGCCCTGACCCAAGGAGCCTGGCCTGTCACTTCACATCTGCTGGTTCAGGCACTCCTCATGGCAAGCCTCCAAAGCTGGTGACACTAGCACACTGACGCAGGTGAGGGAAGTCAGGACCACCAATACAGTCGCACAGGCTGGGCAGTGCCCAGCTTGGGGGCCAGGTGGGAGGAATTCACTTAACCCAACAGCAGACACAACCATACTCACCCTGGCCTGGCTCTGGTACTTAGTACTCCATTAACTGACACTGAATCTTCATGACAGCCCTGCAATTTGGGTTCCAGTACCATCCCTACTGTGCAGGTGAAGAAACAGACCATACAGCTTGAGTGGAGGACAGAGCTGTGTTGTGGACCTCAGCATGGATGCCAGTCTGAGGATTCTACATGATAGTGAGCTAAACAGCACATGCACAGTAAAGCTCAATTTTTAAAATAATAAAGCAAAACAAGCAAGAATTAACAGAAAAATTAGGATGGCTGTGGAGGCAGAGGACAGGAGAGGTAGGCTCAGAGTTTGAGAGCCACAGTCATGGTGGATTTCCATAGCTGAGGACTGTGCACCCTGAATTCATTTAACCTTTTTTTGTAAATACAGAGATACGTTCTACATATCTTTTTGGTGTCTGTGAATAATTTACAACTTATATGTACAAATACAATTAAATACAATTACAATTTTAAGATGAGGAGGGATGGCAGGCTTGCCTGTAGGAATGGGACATGACAAGGAGGGGTCACAGAGCAGGACACAGGCCTGGCCATTGGCCCATACATGGCAGGAGAATCCAACCAAGCTCCCTGGGGCAGAAGACTAGCTAGGAAGGCACAATTTAGACACAGCCTCTCTTCCCCCCAGAGAAGCCAGGACAGCCCCTGGAAGGCTAGTTCAGTCATGACACCCCAGAGAGGAATCCACAAGACAGGAAGAGGATGGATGCAAGGGACGTGGGCCTGGGAGTGGGAACATGGTGACCCTCCTCAGATTGAATGTGACCCAGTCTTGGTGTCTGTGACCCCTACAGGGGTCAGCAGGTTGCTGGTGCCTCTGCCTGGCCCTATTTTGACCAGCAGCTTTTCCAGGCCACTGCCAGAGAGGGAACATCTACAGAAATCACTGCGCAAGTGGGGGTGTGAATGCCGTGGGTGACACTGGGGGCACGGAGAGGAGGAGGCACAAGAATGTTCAGGACACATGTTACTCTTCCCCATCTCCCACCAGCCAGCACCATGCCTGGGACGGAAGAAGTTCCACCAACGGAGTAGCTGGGCCAGGAGGCTATATCCTCATTCCTGTCCTACGCCTCCCCCACTTGCCCTCACTCATCTTTTTAATGCGGGATGCCAAAGCAAGGGATGGGGGCATAGAGGGGTGCAAAGCTCTTGGGGAACAGAGGGGTAAGTGGTCCTAAACCCTGACAAACTCTAACCACAGCATTAAAGGACCCTATGGCCAGAAAAGCCTCACGTCATGAAGCCTACAAATACATTATCAGAAGCCTGGTCCTGCTTATTCACCCACCACCAATGAACAGTAGCCATAACCAAAACAATAACAAAATAATAACAGATGCCATTCACTTGACAAGCACTATCTCTGATCTTCACCACCACCCTGAAGGAGGGATGTTTACTCCCACTGCACAGAAAAGGAGACTGAAGGTCAGAGAGGGCACATTATACTTGCCCAGGTGAGGAAGCAGACAAGCCAAGATTCAAACCCAGACCTATCCCACCAGAGCCCAGGGTGCACCCCCACTTCCTGCTCTGATGAGGGGTTCTTCCACCGGGTTCCTAGCCACAGAGGCAGCATTGCTATAACCAGTACCCATCCTTAGCCAGTACCTACACTTATCCTTAGAATAAGGCTGTGTCCACAAAGAACGCACAGTCCCCTTCCCATTCTGCAGGTGAGGAAACAGGCTTCTTTGAAAGCTAGGCCATGCTCAGGAGACTGAAACACTCAGAGTGCAGAGATATACCGATGCAACTTGTCTGATATCACACGCTGCAAAAGTGGCCCAGCTGGGATCTGACCCCAAGCAGTGAGGCTTCAGAGCCTGAGCTATTTAACCTCTCCACATTACTGGCTTCCGGGAGCTACGCCCAAGTCCCGCCTGAACTGACCCGGCTGACCCTGTACTGCCTCTGCTCCTGGCCATCCTGGAGCCCCCAGCTGCAAATCGGAGCCTAAGTAGTCCCGTGGGCCAAGGGCAGTAAACAGCTGCCACCTGCTCCTACTTGGTGAGTGAGAACAAGCAGGGCCCTTTGCCCAATAGAGGAACTTCCTGGGCTGACACAGGAGGCCTGCACTAGGGTTCCAGCCCAGCCTGCGTTCAGGATGGGCTACTTTCGGTGTCCATCCTGCAGGAGCAGGATATAAAGCCCCCTCCTAGCCATCAGGCCAACAGGCATTGCCCCTTTAAACTGTTGGTAGCTGGCTGGCATGCCCAGTGGGTGAGTCAGCACCCAGTGCCCGCTGACTCACCCACCGGAAGCCTGGCTGCCTCAGCCCGCTCCCCACATGGCCAGCTGAGAACTTTGCCCCATTCAAGGCCTGAGCCACAGGTTGGCTGATAGAGAGTTTCCTGTGCGTCACACCAGGGGTGGGGGAAGTCCCTGAGGTGCCACCCTCTAATCTTTCCAATAACCAGAACAGGAGGGGGCCTGCAACCACAGCAAGAGGGCCAGGTTGACACAGTGCTTCCTGCAGCTTTACTGGACAGCCGGAGCAGCCATGCTAAGATCAACCATGCAGTGCCGAGCAACTGGCTTCCCAGGCAGCAGGGATAGCAACATGACACAAGGACAAATGTGGCTTGCAGAACAGGACCCTGCTGACCACATTTGCCCTTGTGCACTGGCCCCAGCACCAGTTGCCCTTGGCCTCTGATCCCAGCTAGAGATGGCATGTGGTCAAGGAGACCACAGAAGCAGAGCTGTAGGTCTCATGCACTCAGGAAAAACTCCCCAGGCCTGAGACACAGGGGATAGGTTAGGGGCCTGCTGCCAGGCAGGAAGCTCACAGGTAAAGCTCCGAAAAGGTCAAGTGCCAGCCACTCCCTGCTTTGTTCAAATTCCTTTGAGAAGGTAGAGAAGAGCTCCAAGCTGAGGCTCAGTGCCCAGGACAGGGAGAGCACAAGTGCCCTGCTCTGTAGATTCAGTTCAGCCACTCCCCGTGAGACCTTGGTTTTCCAATGGATGGGACAGTTATGAGTATGCAACATGCCAGTTATAAAGGGCTGTGCACACAAGAGGCAGCACTTCTGCCTCAGTCTACCCTCCAGGCTTGGCTGGCCTTGAGACACTCACTGGGCATGGGTGTGATGAAGGGAAGGGATGGGCATCCTACAGCTCAGCTCGAGCATCCAGTGCAAAAATGGGACAAGGGAGCACTGGGAGGCCACTGTGGGGACCAAATATGGTAAGACCCTACCTCCATTTGTTACAGCTGTGTGGTTTTCAGCAAGGCATATAGTTTCCCAGAGCCTCAGTCTTCTTACCTGTCAGTGAGGCTCTGAGGAACAGATGAGACATGGGATGGCACATGGAAAAAGCTTGACATGTGGTAGCTCTTAGGAATTTTGGTGACGGGACATTGTGACTCCCCATCACATCCTTCTCCATACTCCAAGGAAGCTACAGGGTCCCTAGATCTTGAGGAAGGCCCTGGTCTCCATCCAATCCACCCAATATCATCTGTTATCCGGCTCCGAAAGTATAATTCATCCTGGCTCTCTCTGCAGAGAAGCCCAGGGAGGGCAGTGCTAGGCCTTAAGTCACCCAGCACATGGGGGTCAGCGGCACCCCTCAAGCCCCATAGCACCTTTCCATCACACCATGACCCCCTTTCCCTTCACCACCCAGAACTGCAACTTTTGTTGTGATGAGGCATCTCCTGCCTGGAAGAGATGAAATGCCTTCAACAACAAACACTGCTCCCAACCCCTTCTCTAACTCTCCCAAGCAAAGTATCTGATTTCCCGGTTCCCAAGTTCCACGAGGTCTGGGGATGGCGAGTCCCTCCCCACCACCTCCCCAGCAAGTGCCTCTGAAGTTACTCACAGTGGTTAGGCAATGGTCAGGGATCCAGCCTCCCACTTATGTAAGACGTAATTACCCTGCCCACCCAGCTCAGCCCACAGCCACCACAGCCGACGGCAGCAGCAGGGGCCAGGAAGGGTTCACACCTTCCCCAGGACCCCTAGTTTCCCCAGGTCTGAGCCCTCCAAAGAAGAGGAAGAGGCATAACCCGTGCTGAGAAGCCCTCTAAGTGTCTATAAGCTTCTACCCTCTGCAGCTGCAGTCCAGAGGCAAGGCCCTGACCTCACTTGACTGAGGCCTTTCCAGCAAGAAAAATGGTAACAGTAACAAGATTTGTAGGGGCAGCCCCTTCCTGACCACCTACTGTGTGCTAGGAGCATGCTGAACTCTTTTTTTTTTTTTTGGTACCGGGGATGGAACTTGGGACCTTGTGCTTTCGAGGCAGGCGGCAGGCAGAACCACTGAGCTAAATCCCGGACCCAGACATGCTGAACTCTTTACCAACCTCACCCACACTTGCTTAAAGCATTTCTACAGTCACAATCTCATGTCATATTCCTGATGTTCACTTTACAGATAAGGAAACTACGGCCCAGAGACATCAAGAGGCTTGGCAGGGTGAGGCAGCAGCAGGTTGAGAGAGCCGAATCAGCCCATTCATTACAGCTATGTCCGGTTTGGAACTCACAGCCCAGCCTACTGAGACTTCGACATGCCAAAAACATCCTTTCCTCTTCCTGAAAAAAAATCCTCCCATTGCCCTCCAAGTCTTGTCCTCCCCCCTCTGCGTGACAAATCCTGCTGCTTCGGCTGCCCCAGCCACCACCACCACCTCACAAAAATTTCCAGGAAGACTAGTTACTTGGAGAAGACGAGCAACCCCCTTGCACAGCCCCCTGGCAGCCAGCCCAGGTCCTGGGCAGCAGAGACAGACTGGGGGCAATCGGCCCAGCAGACACGGTGGCACAGCAGGGGGTAAGCTCCCCAAGTGCAGAAAGAACCTTGCAACTGAAGTCAAGGAGAAGCCACTGAGGGGGCTGTGCTAGCGAAGGATGGGAGGCCAAGCGACCAACGGAGACAGAGCTGCAGGACGGGGTGCAGGCCAGCCAAGGAAGGCAGTGTAGGACCTGCAGAGATGGAGAGACCTTCAGGAGGATGGGGAGTTCTGAACTGAGGTGTAGCCAGGGCACCCACACTGTGGGCACGGGGAAGTTCCCAAAGGCAGTAACATCTTTGTGGTCCAAACGGAGAGTAAGAGTTAAATACCAACTGGATACAGCTGGAAGGGGGGCTGGTGCAGCCCAAAGACCCAGGCGGGAGTAAGAGCGAATTCACCCTGGAACCAAGTGAGTTTCTGCCCAGACTGCCACCCCAAGGCCTAAATGAGGTGATCAAGGTGAGATTCCTGACCTGAGGCGAGGTGAGCAGAAAGAGGTCCTACCCTGAGTCCAACCTGGGAGATCTCGGCCTGGGTACAGTCCCAAGGCCTAAGCTGGGGGTCTAGGTGAAGTCTCGGACTGGGGCCGAAATCGGGGCCCAAACAGAAAGGGTATCTGGGCCGGAGTACTGTTTTCCAGTCCTGGCACAAGATAGGGAGGGACCACATGGAAGTCAGTGATCACAGCCCGACCCGACCCGGCTGGGCGCAGGGGTCAGGCCGCGGTGCCAACGGCGCGCTTACCTTTGGACTGGGGCAGACTGGCAGGCTGGCTTGAGGCAGGCGACTCCATGCTGCAGACGGATCTCAAGAGGCGGCGGCGACTAATCCAGAGGGTAGCGGGCTCCACCGGGGCCGAGCGTGGTCATGGCTAAGGGCGGGCGGCCCGAGTACGGAAAAAGAGCAGAGGCGACGGCGGAACCCAGAACGCGTCCCCGACAGCCAAGGCCAGACCCAGACTGTAAAGCGCCGCAGGGGCCCGGGCCCTACAGCGACGACGCAGGCTCCGCCCAGGCGCTCCGATTGGCCTTCCCGTCTCCAGGGCCCGTCCCCTGCCTATCATACGCCGGCCAGGGGCTGCCTGTCAAGCACAAGCCTTACCGTCCAAGAACTCAGTATCCGGCCCCGCCCTCTGTCTGTCAAGCCCGCCGGCCACTCAGAAAACCCAAACCCAGTCAGGCTCTGCCCCTCCTCTGCTAGAACCACTTCCCTTCGCCTGCCGGTCAAGACGCAATCTCCACCCACTCCCCAGCACTCACTGCGCCCGCCTCCCGCCTGTCAAGAACAGGCCTGGCCCCTTACACGCCTCCAGGCTCACAGTCCCCCTGCAGGTGACCTGCGTGAACGAGTCTCGGTGCGTCATCCGGAAAAAACCCTGAGATCCCGAGTGTACCCGACTGGGCGGATGCTGCGGCAAGGTTAAAAGTGCGCTCCTGATACCTGGATTCAGGTTGGATTTGACATTGTAGCCCGGGTGACCTTGGGCAAGTTGGTGACACCCTGTGCCTCCGTTTCCGCCTGTGAGAGCAGCAGCGATGACAATCCTGCGCCCCCCCCGCCCCCGACCGGTCCCCGCACAGCTCTTGAGAATGGGAGCCGGGCGTTGGCGGGAGACGGGTAAATGTTTGATTGACTGTTGTAAAGGGTTTAGCACCTTGTCTAGTGTGCACGCATTTATTCCTGCATCAGCAAGCATCCACAAGTGCCTGAGTGTGTCGCGCACCGTGCCAGGGTGGGGACTCAGGGGTAAGTCTGGTGGTGATGCAAGTAGCTTTCTTGATTATGTCATTAGTGCCCTACACAGGGGGAAACTGAGTCGCAGCTGATATAAGGTGTCATTTCAACACATTTCACACCCTTTGGCAAGCCACCCTGGCTTTCCTGGGCCTTGTTTCTCTCCTGTCCACTTGCTTATCTGTATAATGCCATTAACTATTCTGGCGCTGCAGTCAGGTGACTGTATGGAAAGCCTGGGTTAGCAAGGCAGGAAAGGCAGAGCAAAGGTCAAGAGACCAGCCCCTGGCATCCAGGCCGGTATGAGTATGTGCTCTGTCAGGGACCTCACGTGAGGGAAGCAGATTTCACCACCTGCTAGGAATGCTGGTAGCAAAGGCTGACCTCTGCTTGCCTTTGTGTAAAATGGGGACCCTCCAGAGCCCCACCCACTCAGCAGTGGGAAGGACCAGATGAGATAGGAGGGAAAAACCTTATAATTAACATTGTTCTCTTCCTGCATCTCTTGCTCACTCTCTCCAGGCAGTGGAGTGGAAATCATGAGTTTGGGACCAAAACAGGCATGGGTTTCAATGCGAACTCTCCTGCTCACTAGCTGAATGACCCTGGAGAAATCACTGAACAGCTCTGAGCTTACTTATCCTGTGGAACAATGAGGTCTCTGAGAACATTTCATGAGTTCAAGCTCGGAAGTGTTTGACCTAGGGTCTGGCACATGTTACATGGCCAGGAAATGAGTTGGTAAACACATTACGGACCACCTCCAGCAGGAAACCGTCTCCACTGTACTACTCCTAAGTGTCCAGAACACCTTGGGACCTGCACTTACCCATCTTTAACATGGGCACCTGGCTGCAGCTACTTCCTTACAAAACTGCAAGCCCGGTCTGGGAGGTTTTCTGGGTTCAGGCCCCTGACAGCTGCTCTGACTTCTGCTCCTCCCACCCTCCCCCTTATTCACTAAATTGAAGGGTCTTAGTGCTGCCCCTTGAACATACCAGTGCAGCCCATCTCAGGGCTTTTGCCTTTTGCTGCTTCTTCTGCCTGGGCCGTCTTTCCCATACTCTACCCCATGTTTCCTGAGGCTGATTCCCTTTCATCCCTCAGATCTAAATGAATGCCCAAGAGGCATTCCCAGTCATGGACCCAAATCAGCCTTAATTCTCTCCACGGCCCTCATGCCACCAATGACTTGCTTACTGACTGTTTCTCGTGCAGCTCTCCCTCCAGACTGTCCGTTCCCCCTGAGCAGGAATTCCTGCCCATCTTATTTCTTGCTGCATTACCGAGGCATAGCCCAAAGCCACACATACAGTAGGTGCCTAATAACTATTTGAGGAATGAACAGAGGAAGTAGGTAAACATGCTGCAGATAGGAGTGAAGCGACTCTAGTCCCATGCTAGCCTCCCAGGCCCCAGGATGACTCAGACATGGTCCTCACATACAAGGAGTTTGTGGCTTAGTCAGGGATCCTGACAAACAGCCCAAGAATCACAAAACTCTTATGTGGGGTGTTATAAATAGATGCATGAGCAGGAGTCCCAGGAAGGGGCTTGACTCCACCTGGGTGGGGCCAGGGAAGGCTTCTCAGATGAGGTGACCTTGACACAGGCTCTTTAAGGCCCAGTAGAGGCTTGCCAGGCAGAGACAAGAAAGAGCATCCCTGGAAAAGCAGCAGAGCCTGGCTCAGTGTAAAGACCACACTGAGGTCTGGCTATGCTGCAGTGCAGAGTGCTGGAGTGAAGAGCACAGCTAGGGTGCCATCAGCTCTCTTCTCTCAAGGGGCACACTCAGGCCAGGGAATGCCACAGATTCTCAGAAAATGGAAAAGCCATTGGACATGGGTTCCACTAGGCTGCCTGTTGCCTTGCCTCCTAGGAGAATATTTACAAATGCATCTCTCTGCAAATGGTGGGAAACTGAGGCTTGGGAAGGGGAAGGGTGTGGCCCAAAGTAGGGTGTGGGTAGGACTGGGAAGGAGAAAAAGGCTGATCAAACCCAGGACAAGGGTACCTCATTCATTCATTCGATCATTGAACAAATACTCATCGGGCACTTGCTGTGCCCCAGCACTGGGGGAACAGCACTGAACGAGGTGGAGACAGTTCCTTGTGCTCAGGGAGGGATGACCCGGGGGACAAGGCAGACATGCAAAATGCCTAGGTGAGGTACAGCATGTCAGGGCATGACAAGTGCTGTGGGTAAAAATAGAAGAGGTGCCAAGAAATGTGGTGAGGGCTGTCATTTTAAAGAGAGAGATCAGGAAAAGCTTCCTAGAAGGTGGCATGTAAGCAGAGACCCGAGGAGATGAGGGAAAGGAAGAGCACTCCAGGCAGAGGGACAGCACACGCAAAAGCCCTGAAGTGGATGACTCTTGGGGGAAACAAGGTAACCAGTGTGGCTGGGTGGTGGGAGGTGGGGAACTGTGTTCTCTCCTATACACACCATGCCCATGTCTCACTCCCATGTGGTGGCGCATCCCAGGTACACACACACATGCTTATGAACGGAATGGGGTGCACAAGCAGGTGCACCAAAGTGGAGTGAACATATGGTGTGGGCACATACACAGACAACCCCATGCACAGCCATGCACACGTGGCTGGGCCTCCACAGCTTGTTGGCCCACAGCGCCCTCTGGTGCCCAGGCCCAGCACAGCAGTGCTCTGGGGTGCTCTATGTAGGACTGGCCGCCTCCTAGGCTAGACCATCCAGACTCCTCCTCTCTGTGCTCCTTGCCCCCAGGCCTTCTACCCTACAGCCAGAGAGCCTTTCAAAACAGGGCTGTCTGTGCTCCAAACCCTGCTGTGGCTTCCTAGGCTGGGAACTTCCAACACTCTGGCCCTGCCAATGTCTCCAGACACTGCAGTCCAGCAGCTGCCAACCTGAGCTTTCCCCTTGAATCTTTCCTTGCAAAGGCTGTTTGTTCCCTTGGCCAGCAATGCCCTTCCCTGTCTTCTCTACTTGACATATTCCCGCCCTGCTTCTCACCCTCCCAGCACCCCTACCCACTCTTTCTCATCATGGATCATCTGTGTGTTTTGTCAGTGGCCAGAAACCCATCAGCCTCTCCTATAGGATTTGTGCTACTCCTAAGCAAAAGCAGGGGCTGGTTCCTCCCAGCCCAACATTGGCTGTGCTAGAGGTGGTACCCTGGGAAAGAGAGCATTGTCCCTATATGAGTTTGTAGGCATGTTGCTCAAGGTCTGCTTCTGAAGCTGCAACAGATAGGAGAAACCGCAAAGGGATCACCTGCTTCTTTATTTTATCTTATTTTATTTATTTTGCAATACTGGGTATTGAAAAATACCCACATTGGCCTCACACATGCTAGGCAAGTGCTCTATCATTGAGCTGCCTTCCCAACTTTATTGAGATTTTCATTTGAGTCAGGGTCTCACTGAGTCACCCAGACCTTCAACTTGCAATCCTACTGCCTCAGCCTTAGGAGTAGTAGGGATTATACCACTTTACCTGCTTTTTTAAAATGGCTGCCAATCTTGAATATCAAAGGATGAATTCATGTAAGTGACATGGCCCTACCTGCAAAGCAGCCGATACCATGTTCACAGCACTTCCTATGTGCTGATCTCTTAAAGTGCATCCTCTGTGGGCTCGCTACAGTGTCTCCCACACAGTAGTTTCGTAGCAAACACTTGTGGGATGGAGGAACTCACAACTCCCCAGCAAGGAACATGCTATGATCATGTCCATTTAGCAGAATAGAAAACAGAGGCTCAGAGAAATGCTGGAATGTGCACAAGGCTGCTATTGTTCAAACTCCAATCTGTCAGATGGGCCCAGTTTCCTGGGCCCTTTGTTGTACATGCTTCCATTAGGATGGTTTGCAACATTCTGCTTCTGAGCGGAACTAGCTGCCTTTGAGCCTTCTCTGCTGCTTTCTGGGAAGACACAAGCTCCCTACCTCTGATGGAACCGTGTGTCTGGCCTGCACTGTTCCCTGCAGGGTTACACAGAAACGCTGTGGCCCCCAAAGATGCCTGTCCAGGGATCCTAGGAGCCCTGAGATGATGCCCCCTGCCCCTGAAGTCCTCAGACATGGTACTTTCCTGCCTGGGAGGTAGAGGACAGACACTGGCCAGGCCTAGTGAAGCCAGTATGAATCTACCTTTGTTTCAGAGTTGAGGAAACTAAACCCAAAGCCAAAACCATCCTACTCAGGTCTCACCACCAGAAGGATGAAAGAAGATCATGAACCCAGAACATTCTAATTATAATCTGCAGTACTGCATACTGGTTGTCTACGGACAGCTTGAGCTTGGTATCAAATCCAGGTCCTCAGTGGTGGTTTTATTTTGTTTTGTTGTACTTGGGATTGAACCCAGGGCCTTTGTCCTGAGCTACATCCCCACCCCCTTCTATTTTGAGACAGGTCTTGCTAAATCACTAAGTTGCCAAGACTGGGCTTGAACTTATCCTCCTGCCTCAGCTTCTCAGATTGCTGGGATTATAGTCATGCACTACTGCACCCCGCTTTATAGGGGTGTTCTTATCACCACGTTCTGAGTCAGAAGTGCAGCAAACACAGACAGGCAACCTGCGCAGGATCACACAACCAGGGAGAAGATAGGCAGACGTGCATCTGTACAGTCCTGACTCTATAACGTAGATGCATCCCAGCAGAGGGCTGTCTTCTAATCTGAGCCAGGAAGTAGGCGTGTCTCTACCAGCCCTCAGATACCATCCTGTCTATTTCCATCATTGCTACTGTCACCTTTAAGCCACGTAAGGCTGAAGTTTGCCTCACAGAGAGCCAAAGCTCAGGTCCATGTATTCCACATGTGCTTCCTAAACATCTGCTTTTGCCTGATGTTTAGGCAAAACAACTCTGTGAAGCAGCTGACAGACAAGGTCCCTGCCTTTGTGGAGCAAACCTTTCAGGGGTTGTGGTTGAGGTGGGGAGTAGGAACAAACACATCAGTGAACATAAGTAGAGAAAATAATTTCCAAATAGTGGTAAGGGCTATGAGCAAAGGAAAAGCAGGATGATGTGGCAGAGAATCCCTGGGTGGTCAGGGTGGTCCCTGAGCTCAGACTTGGTGACAAGAAAGTGGAGGGTGGCACCCGTCTTAACATAGTCTATGGCATCTAGCAGTGGCTCAGAGAGAAGGTGGGAGGGGCTTCTAGTTAGTCACAGACTAAACAAGGATAGTTTCCTCCTTATTGCCCCAAACCCCCATGAAAAAAATGGCATTGAAATTTAAACAAACAAACCAAAAACATACAAACTCTCAAGGACAAAATAAATATGAAAGTCTATAACAGAGACATGTGGAGTCTACAAAATTTTCTAAGCTAGGAAATGAGGAGAAAGACGGTAAACAGCCAAGCAGAATGCAGAATGGAAGAAGCTAAGTCAAGTCTGCAGGTGGGGAGCTGATTAAGGCCAGACCACCTATGTGAGAGCCCGGGAGAAACACATCCCCAGATATCCCCAAAAACACATCTCAAGGGCCCACCGGCTCCCTCTGGAGGTAGAAGACTACCGACATGAGAGGCCCCTAGAAACACACCAGGAAGCCCCCAGAAACGCACCCTAGGAAGCCAAGAGACTCCTATGCAGGTGGAGGAGCAGGGAGGGAAGGAAACAAAATGAAGTAAGGAGTTTCATTTGTTTCTTTCTTGCTGTGCTGGGTATCAAACCTAGGGCCTTGTGCATGCTAAGCAAGTGTTTCACCGCTAAGCTACAGCCCCAGCCCCTAACTAAAGGACTTTACAAAGTGCAGTTATGCTTTCTAGCCTCCCAGAACCAAAACTCTTGAGTCTAGTTTTAAAGGATGTACTGAGTGCCCAGTTTGATGCAAGAAGAAAACAAGGCAATTAGGAACTGGAAAAGCAAATAACACAAAATAGAATATGTAGTCGTAATGCACTGCACAGCTCACAGGGGAAAAATATTTACATAACCATGGTAATATAAACACCAAATACAGTGGACCCTCGAGTTATGACTGGCCTGGCATACGAACAACTTGGGTTATGACTGGAATTTTAGTTTTAACTTACAACCACAGTCTTCAGTTATGACCCAAATGCCAGCTGCTTGTGATCCCAGATGGTCTCAGATACAGACTTAACCCTTAAAGATTTCTGGAAGGAACATTACAACATCCTTTCTTGTGTGGGGTTAATTGAGAAATCCTGGGCCAATGTCTCTAAGGACACTGAGATCTGCCTGTATATAAGACAGAGACTTTGAGGACTGTGTAGAGGAGCTTGAGCCTTCAATTGACCAACTTAAGTTACAACCAGCCCTCGTGAACAAATTGAGTTCCTAAAACAAGGGTCCACTGTGCTAATGTATCCCCAAATTGTAATGAAATGGGATTCGGACTTGTGGAAGGCAAAACATAAAAATCTGTATGTAAGGGAACTAATTCCATGTCTTCCATGTTAGGAAGCCGTTAGATACTCTCCAAAATTCAAAAGGAAAAGAAGGGAGCAATATAAGCATGTGCTGGAGAATTACAGAAGAGTTAAAAGGGTTAGAGGAGGTTTCCCTAGAAATTCCACTGTGGGAGGGTAGGAACTTGGTTCATCAGCCCAACAGCCTGACACAGAGCTGATGCTCCATTCTGTTTTTCCACAAGTGGGAGCAGGTCTGGGGACAGGTAGTTGCTGGTTTATCTTGTATTTTTGTTGTAAGTCTTGCAGGACTGTCCATGTGTTGTTTTAATTAAAAGTAAAAGTCCAAAATGTCCAGGGTACAGGAAAAGCACCAGTAGAGGAGAAGAGAGGAAGGGTATGAGGTTAGGAGGTTAATGGCCCAGGTGGTAGATGGCCAAAAGTATTTTTAGCGTATCTTGAGTCATTCTGAGACTCTGTCTGCCAACTACACACTCAGAAAAGAGCCACAAACCATTTGGCAGAGCCACATGGGATGAAGACACCACCGCATCTGTGGCCACTAGTCACTGAGCCACAGTTCCTCAGTGAGGTGGGCATTGACCTGGCCACACCCCAGGCAGGTATCCTGTACCTTGGCCACAAGCCTGGGAGAACATAAGAAAGCACCTCCGTCCAGGAGCCGCAGACCCAGGGACTGCACCTGTCAGGAAAAAGGGGGACACAAATGTATACCAAAGGTTCTTGGGCAGTCCTCCAGCCTTGGCTAGGAGCATAGCCTTTGACCTGAGGTCTGCAGGGGCAACCTTGCTGGCCAGGCCTCTGGGGATCATCAGGACCCAGGGAAACAACATCAGGCTAGGCAGCCAGCCACACCTGAAGATAATCCCCATATCTGTTCTGGCCATGCAGCACAGCCCAGGCAAATTGTGTGCAAGTGTGTGTGTGCATGCGTGCGTGCGTGTGTGTGTGTGTATTACTAGAGATTGAGCCCAGGTCTTTATGCATTCTAGGCAAATCCTTTACCACTGAGCTAAATCCCCAGCCCTTTCTAATTTTTTATTTTGAGACAGGGTCTCATTAAGCTGCCCAGGCTGGCCATGAACTTACCATCCCCCTGAGTAGCTGGGATTACTGGAGTGCACCACTGTTCCAGGGTGGCAAATGCTTTTAAACAAGAAGTGTTATCAAATGCTAGTTTTTTCCTTCTAAGTGTCTTCCAACTTACCCATTCAGAGAAGAGGTGTTGTGTCCCTGGGATGCACCAGCTCTAGGCCCAACCCTTGCCTGCTACCCCTGGGGTTGTTCCAGTGGTCGAAGGCTCCCCCCACTCCACCTTTCCAGCACAGAACTGGTCTGGACATTCAAGCAGCTAACCTTGGGAGACTGCCATAGCAGTGCTGGGAACATTCTTTGGTGGAGAGAAGAATCTGTCCCTGGTGGAGGAGGGTTGCTGGGAGCTCATGAGCTGCTGAGGAAGGGAATTCATTTCCTCTCCCTGGCACCCAGCACTCAGATGGATTCGGATATCTGTTGGGCATGTAGCCAAGACATCCCAGCCCCGGTTAGAGCAGTGGCCTCCTAGCCCTCTGAAGGCAAGTTCACTGTCCCGAGTCTGTAGGTTATTTTTTGTGCTTGGGGATTTTCAAGCCAAGAACAGTCTGTGGTCATAAGGAGGCACAGTTTCCAAGGCCATCTCTACCCACCAGGGCAGAGCCATGCTGCAGCACAGGAAGATGAAGGGGTGAAGAAACCACTGAGATGATGCTGTAGGGTGGAGAAGGTGCACAGAGGCTGGGAAGGAGCAGCCTTGGGGTGTGGGGAGCACTGGGCTGGCACAGGCCACATGCCCCAAATAGGGCTCTTCTGCTAGTGGTGAGATCTCTCCCTTTTGCCAGCTGGTCTCTTTCCTGTTTGAGTCAGAAGAAAACGTTGCTAAAAGTTTTAGCCTGGCCCCAGTGGCATGGTGGAAATGTAGGAAACACAGGAATAGGTTGGCCATGGTAATTTCTGGACACTGAAAGTGCAAAGAAGGTTTTTCTCTTCTTTATGCTTTTTCTGTCAAACATACTGCAGGCAGTATGTGCTATTTCCAGGATACATTAAATATATAAGATTGTAATACGTTAATACAACAGAGTAATATAACCAATGTTAATATAGTATTTAAACATAGATAGAGATGACTGTTTTAATTCTGTTTGTCCTTTACAATACAAATCCTGCCCCTTACATGCAGGATTCCAGTATTACCCAAACTAAGATCATCTCATGGACATCAGGCCCAAAAGGGACTCAACACCATCTAGTCACTCAAGCCCCCCCCCACAATGGTGTCAGGAGCTGGGTGTAGGTAGTGGGCTGGGGGAGGGCAGGGTCCCAGCAAATGCTCCCTGCTTCTAATCTTGCCCCACTGCTTTGCTGAGCTAGCACTGCTGCCACAGGCCTCACCTGTCTAGGTGCCAGCTTGTCTATTGGTAAAGGAATGAGATCAAGATGAAAAAGTCAAAATCACTACTCTGCTTCTGTCCTGCTGTGGAACAAACTGGTCCACACTCACTGGCATAAAATGACTGGCACAGGCCAGGCAGGGAAGTACATACCTGTAATCCCAGCACTCTGGGAGGATAAGGCAGAAAGTTCAAAGTTTCCTGTCCTGAACAACTTACTGACTTAGTGAGAGCCTGTCTCAAATGCTTAAATAATTTTTCAACCACCAGCACAGTGAGGAGGACACGTCTGCCCCACAGGGTCCAGGCCCTAGGCTGGATTTATCAGAAGGCTCTGTCACCTGCAGGTCTAGCACCTGAGCCTGGAAGACTCCAACTGCAAGGATTGTGGGCTGAGCACCTCTTCTAGCCTCGTGTGTCACCAGCACTTCCGGGGTGGGGGGGCAGTATACCGAGTATCCTGAGAGAAGCTGGTGACACTGTGTGGTCTTTTCCTATGCAGTGTAAGCCATCTTCTAGTATCACTTCTGCTTGATTGGGGGTCTAAGCAGCCCACCCAGATTCAAGGGGAGAAGCCATGGGCCCTGCCTCTCAGTAGAGGAACGTCAAAGAATTTATAGCCCTGTTTTTAAAAACTTCCACACCTCTTCTGAAATTTGTCATAGTCAGTGACCATTCACAGGGTCTCCCGCCATACTTCCCAGTTTGTCAGCCTGTCTCCTAGTGAGATGGGTCTCGCAGGGGCTCCTCCTGTGCTGAGAAGGATGGAGTAAGCCTGCCTTCTCAGGTGAGAATGGCCTGTGCCAGTGGGACCTGAGAAGGAATCAGCAACCGCAGTGGCTGGTCGGAAGGGGTGGAGGCTGAGGGAGGAGGCCTGGCGATAGTGAGGCTTGCGGCCTCCTCTGGCTGCCAGCAAGGAGCCTGCTAATCACAAAATAAAACCAGGCAGAGCAGTAGGTGTGGGAAGAGAAGATAGTGAGCTTGGCCAGATCTGGAGGACTTGATGACCACCAGAGCCACCTCCCTGGATTCCTCCCCTGGCACTTGGGGCAGCTTCCCTGTCCCCCCTCAGCTCCTGCAAACCCTGTGTCACCTCCTCACACAGGCCCAGGCCAGACTTGTCTATAGATTTCAGCCTTGTCTGGAACAAAAGAGAGGAACCCCCAGGCTGGGGGCTCTCAGGGGACAAGGAAAAGACTTTCGTGGCTAGTCTCCCTCTGGGACGGAGGTCTGGCTCCCCTGTAGGAGGAGGGCCTCAGGCAGTTATGGAATCTAAACTGTTCTGAAGCTCAGCTTCTTCATCTTTATGGATGGGGTTTTAGCAGTCTTTTCTTTGAAGAGTCAGGGTGGGATTAGAATGTGGCCGGGAAAGGCATGGCTTCTAAACCAGCCCACTCCTGAGGCCAGGGCAGGAAGAGGCCTCACAGATCTGGGGGATTTATGGCCACCAGAGTTCTGAGCAGGAATGTGGGTTCCCCTGAGGGGCAAACTGCACTGGGCCCTTCCTTTGGGACATCCAGTCTGACCCAATGAGGGCTAAGGCCAGAGATGGCAGGAGACACCTCCAAGCAAGTGGAGGACACCCAGATTTAGAGAGGAGGCAACAGGCCCCACCTCTAAGTCACTTAGAGCCAGTGACATCAGAGAAGGCCTTCAGGAGGTAGAGGAGGAGGAAATTTCTATTTAAAATTCAAAAGATGGCAGGGTATAAAAGTGTCCAGCCTCTTGGCATCTTCCCATATCTCAGCCATTGTTACCAGCTGCTTGTGAGTCCTTGCAGAGACATGTAAATATCTTTTTCTTCCTTCACTGTCCTGCACATTTTTGTTCACTTAACATTCCCTCTGTTCACTGCATCCAATTTCAGCACAAGGTGAGCATTCTCACCCTTTCATAGGTTCATAATTCTCCAGTTCTTGACTCCCCATGGTATGTGGCAGGCATGAGGGCCACTCCAGTACTTTGCACTTCTGGTGAATATCCTTGTACAAACATCACTCTCCACATGTGCAAGTGTGTCTGAGGAAGACAGTTCTGGAAGAGGGCTGGTTAGGATAGAAGAACTTGCCAAGTCACCCACCAAACTCAGGGCTCCAGCAGGCTCCAGACTACTTGTGTCCAGGGGAGGTTTGAACGAATAAGGGCGATGGTTGCATGAGAGTTGAAAGCAACACTGCATGACATTATGGGAGCCAAAATGTGCTTGAAGGGGGAATGAAAGAGGGGATGTCATGGGTGAAGTGGGGTCTCTCATGGAATTGCAGTTAGTGAGGAGGATATATGCACACCATGCCTGGGACCCGGACCTGAGAGCCACATAGGTTGGACAGGCCTCAGTAAAGACAGAGGCCATCAGCTCGGCCCAGCCCAGCAGGCAGGCTCTCGGGCTGCAGAGACAGTCCCTGGCTTCCTGTTCTGCTCTGCTTCTAACTTATCCACTGAGTCAATGGGATGATAGCACAAGGACTTCTCTCTGTGGATGAATTCCTGCAGCGCCTGGTGCTCTGTTTCTATCAGGCACTCAGCACTCAACCTCCAGTTGTCTCTCTGGCTGGGCAATTCATGGGAGCTGGAGGAATATGAGCTGAATGACAGTGACATCCTCAGTTCAAGGAACCTGTGACCAGATCTTGGTAGCACCTCATCAAGCTGTGGGACTTTGAACAGCCATATCTCTTGCAGCCTCAATTATCTCATCTGGCAAATGGGAATCAGATCCCAGGCCAGGCTGCCATGGTGTGGCTCAGTGAGGGGACCCGCTGCATATACCCAGTGTGCCAGGGCTGTGGATGGATGCCAGGAGATAGGGATCCGCTGGCTCTGTCCCTTGGGGAGGGCAAGGAGGGAGCGGTCCATCTCTGAGGCCTTCCCTCCCTCCTACACAGACTGGCCAGGCTGCCCAGGCCAGCTGGCAGGTTTAGATAAGTGAGTATCATAAACAACAAACAACTCAGAGACCAGGTCCAGGGGAGGCTGAAGGCTGCAGCTCCCTCAGGGAGGTCTTACTGGTGGGGACATGACTGCTGGCTTTGTGGCACTGAGGAAGCTTGTGGGGAGGTGCTACTGGCAGTTCTAAACTGGGAGGCACATAGCTTTAGCCACAATCACACAATGGGGTAATAAAGTAATAACAACAGTAATAATATTGATCAATGAAATCAGCAATAAGAAAGCAAACAATGAGCAAAAAATCTGAACAGCTGCCTCCCCAAAGGATGGCAAATAAGCACATAGAAAGAGTCTCAGCATCATTAGTCATCAGTGGAATTCAAGAAAGAGCCACAAGGCGATTCTACTACACACCTACAAGAATGGTGACAATCAAAATGATGGACAGTCCCAAGTGTTGGCAAGGATATGCAGTCTCACACATCACTGGTGGGAGTGTAAATACAGTACGACCAGCCAGAAGGCAGTTTGGCATTTTCTCATATAGTTCAATATACACCTACATCCAATTAGGCCATTCCGTCCCCAGTAGAAATGGTAACTATGTTTACACACACACACAGACATGCACACACATGCACAAATGCACATGCATATACACATACAATGTAAGCAAATATTAATAGCAGCTTTAAAGAAAAAACCTGGAAAGCCAGACATGGTAGTGCCGGCCTGTAACCCCAGTTCTCTGGAAGGCTGAAGCAGATGGATTATAATTCAAGCCCAGCCTGGCCAACTTAGCAACTTAGTGAGACCCTATTTCAAAATTCAAAAAATAAAAAGGGAACTGGTGATATAGTTCAGTGAGAAGGCCCTGGTTCAATCCCCAGAAACACATACAAAAAAAAAAAGGAAGGAAGGAAAAGAAATAAACAGAAAAGAAATTAAATGTCCATGAACTCAGCAATGGATAAGCAAATTGTGGACATGAATTAGTGGGATATTACCGAGCAACAGAAAAAGGAACAGTCTGGGTACACACAGTGACACGGACAAATTGCAGATCATGCTGCTGAACGAAAGAAGCCAGGTAAAAAGCCTGCATTCTGTACCACCCTACTCCTGGGACATTCTGGAAAAGGCAACACGGCAGAGACACAAGAGAGTTCAGTGGGAAAAGGGCCTTGGGGTGGGGAGGGATGCCCCATAAAACAGTGAGAGAGAAATTGTGGAGTAAAGGAAATGTCCTGTAGGAGGACAGTGTCGCACGACCACACACCTTTATCAAAGGTCATCAATCTGCGCACTCACCTAGGTAGATCCCATTGCGTGTAAATTGTACCTTGTTAAAGCCAAAGGCAGAGGATGGAAGCCAGTTCAAGGAAGGGAAAAAGACCTGAGAAGTTGGAGCAATTATTGCCATGTTACAGATGAGAAAACTGAGGCTCAAAGGGATGACATGATGGGCCCAATATCAGGGAGGAAGTGGATGATGGGACTGGGATGTGCCTGCTCTGAGGCCTATATGCCTGGCATCTGATCTCAGTTTTCCATTCTGTAAAATGGATAGGGGTGAACAAGACCTAGGCCTTCCCAGACAGACCCACTCCCACATAATAGTGATACATAATAGTGAGAACCACGGAGCGGTGCCTAACCCAACCTGAGCTGGAGAAAGCTTCTTAGGGTGGGTAGCTTCTTATTTGACCTGGGCTTCAAAGGAAGAATAAGTGTTTGCCAATGGAGAAAAGAATTTTCCAGAGGAGGGAAGAGAATGTCCCATATTATCTCTCCAATCACTGTGTCTCTTGCTGCCTGAAATTTTCCACGAGAGTGTCATTTCTCGGGGCTAGAGCCTCACCGTGGCAAGTCCTGACAGGAGGGAAGACAGAGGTAGAAGTTGAGACTGGAGGAGAGGAGAAGTTAGGAGCACCTGGGGCTGGGGAAAAGGAAAAGTTGGAGGCAGGGGCACCATAAAGAGATTCTGAGAGTTCAAGGACTACAGGAACACCTGACAGACACAACCGTGTGCAGAACAGCAGGACAGGAGCCTTCTCAGGAGCCACTTCATTAACTCCTGACCCAAGAGCATTTAAAGAGGTCAGGTGAGTCCCCTGGGGTCACAGAGCAAAGTCAGTGGCAGAGCTGGGCCCGCCTGTCTAAACCAACGCTCCTGCTCTGAACAGGGGAAGACGGGAGGCCCGTGGATCACCCCACCCCCAACTCAATATGCAGCTCAGCCAAGTTACTTCTGCTCTTTGGGCCTCAGTCTCCACCCACGTAGCATGGGGCTGTAACAGGACCCCCTCACAGACCTTGACTGGGAGACGACAACAAAGACAAATGTATGAGGAAGAGCCCATTGTGGTTTAGCCAGCCCAAATGACACCTGCGCACTTGGTGAGGAAAGTGGAGGCGGAGAGGTAAGTTAGCAGTAAAAAGGACCCTTCCTTCATCTTTCTGCTCCTTAGCCTTCCCATCTTGGGAAACTGAAAACTGAGTAACACTTTGCAGATGGGGGCCATTTCTGGAGGAATGTTTCTCTCTTGCTTTTTTTTCCAATTCTATAATATTTTTTCCCTCAAAAATTTTATTATGAAAAATTTCAAGCATACAGGAAACAT
This sequence comes from Heterocephalus glaber, assembly GCF_000247695.1. The sequence continues at coordinate 4,992,127 of NW_004624849.1, read as the reverse complement.
CCTCTATTGTCAATCTGCAGCCTGGCTGGACATTGCTGTCACCCAGTCCCCACCCCCCACCCCCCATGCTGCTGGGTACCACCTTCTGAGTTGCTGGACAGTATGTCCTGGCATCATTATGTTTTGTTCCTGATCCTCAGTGTATACCCCCAAGAATAGGCACCTTCTCCTATGTCAGTACCATGACTCCCTGACCTGAGAATAAAGCTGTGATCCCACAAACATCTAATGCAATCTGCATTCCAGCCACCTGATTATCCTCAAAGTTTCTCTTATGCCTGCTGTTTGTTTCAAGCCAGGAACTAACCAAGATGTCAGTGTTTTGTTTTTGTTGGTTGGTTGGTTGGTTTGTTTTATGTTTTGGGGAGAGCAATTTTTTCTTGGTGGTCGTAGTAGTATTGGGGATTGAGCTCAGGGCTTTCATACTGAGTTTACATCCTCAGTCTCTTTCTCTTTTTTTTTTAAATTGAGACAGGATCTCATTAAGTTGCCCAGGCTGGGATTGAGCTTCCAGTCCTCCTACCTCAGCCTCCCAGAGGCTGGGGTTATGTGTGTCGGAATGGGGTTGGGGATTTTTAACTCTGAAAAAAATTGACTTCTCCAAATGACTGGAATCATGCAATAAATATACACATGCCCTTCACCTGATCCCAACAATTAGCAGTTTGCCAGACACCCTTCCAAATTATCACTCTCCTAGCTAGTTTAGGTCCTGGCAGACACAAACAAGTGCTCTTTAATCAGTTACCATCACTTACCCACTGGGAAGTCTCACATTATTTGATTTCAGCTCCTACTGACAACACAGGAGACCTAGAAGAGGTCTCTCTCAGGGAAGAGTTAGCCAGTGAGTAGCTTTCCCTTGGGCAGGGCAGGACAGGCAGTCCCCACTTTGCCACACTCCACACCACTCCCTCTGGTCTGACACCCAGCCAATTCTTCTCTGGAGGAGGCTGCCCTTGCCCTTGGGGAGGCACCTGTCCATTAAACCCATCTCAGCAGCATGACATGCCCCAATTGTGTAGCCACTTTTCCTCAGCTCAGGACACCAGACTCTGGCTCAGCCCCATCGGGGTTTGAATCCCAACTCCCTGAGCTACCACCAAGAGACTTCACATGTGTGGCCCCCTCCTCTCAGCATGGGCATGAAGATCAGATCGTGCACAGGGTGCGCTGGGCCCAGAGCCTGGCACCTGAGGGCCCTTTGATGACCGTTGTTGTTGGCATCTTCTGGGAACATAACTGGGCCAGTAGACAAAAAGCTATGTATGAACACACTCATCTCAGTGCGGTGATCCAGATGCTCAGCAGCAGGGAACTGGTGAGTTAGTGTGTCCTGTCCCTGAGATGAGAGAGCCAAGAACTGGGACAAAGATGCTACATTTTTAGATACCATCTAGAAGCCATCAACAGGGAACTGTCAGACAGAATGGCTGGGGTCTGGGCAGCTGTTGGTGCTCAGGTAACTGTCTCATTAAGGTGCCTAGGCTGGCCTCAAACTTTCAGTCTTTGTGCCTCAGCCTCCTGTGTAAATAGGATTACAGATGTGGGCCACCATGCCTGGAGTGAGCAGGGGCTTTATCTGCCCCTGCTTATTAATTGTTGTGTTCCTGGAGTCCAAAACACAGATGCTCAATAGATATTAAACGAGTGCACACATGAATGAATGGATGATAAATATAGATCAGGAGCTGTTTGAGGATGTGTGGCCAAATTGAACAGTGTTAATCTTAGAAGACAGATTTAGGAGAGACTTTTATCTTGATATTTTTCTATCCATTCTGAACATTTTAAATGAGCATCTCTCATGCTTCTAATTGGGACAGAACAATAAAGGCATTAAAAGGGAAAGGATGGACCAGGGAGGGATGGGGTAAGCTCCCTGGGAAGAATGCTAGCTGTGGAGCAGGGCAGGTCTCCCAACCCCACCCCTCATCCCACCTAAGCCTGAGCGTTGAGCTGCCTAGTGGATGGGGCACACAGACTACTGAGGGAGCAAAGCCAACCAGGGAGGCAGGGGTAGCCTGGATGGAATAAAATCGGAAAGAAGAAGAAAGGCTCGCTGCTTGCCATGCCATGGGCATGCCACCCTGTTTTGGAGCCAGCCAACTATAGACTGAAACCTCTACAAATTGTGAGTTAAAATAAACCTTTCCTTCTTTAACTTGTGGATGTTGGGTATTTTGTCCCAGCATTGAGAAAGTAAACTAAGACACATGGTTATCTTGATGATAATAACAAATGTTGGTGAGGCTGCAGGGCAAAAGGAACCTTTCTGCATTGTTGTTGGGAATGTAAACTAGCACAACCACTATCCACTATGGAGATCAGTATGGAGATTGCTCAAAAACTAAAATTAGAAATTCCATTTGACCCAGATATTCCCCTCTGAGATATCTTTCTGAGTTAAAGTCATCATATTACAGTGATACACACATATCCATGTTTATAGCAGCACAATTTATAATAGCTAAATCTTGGAAGCAGCTTATATGCCTGTCAACAGATAAATTGATAAAAAATATGGTATGTATATACAATGGAATACTACTCTGCCATAAAGATGGATAAACTTCAGGCATTTGTAGGAAAATGGATGCACCTCAAGACCATAATGTTATCTCATAGTTTCTCTTCTTTGAGAAACCCAAAGTATAAGTAAAGAGCAAAATAAAAGATAGATAGATAATAGGAAGTAAGGAGATATTTTTCAAATGAGAAGGTGAACAAGAGATGGGAGAGAGAGGGAAGAAAAGGAAAAGGGATTTAAAAAGAGAGAGAATTGAAGAAAAAATGGAAATGAGCATTTGCAAATGAGAAGGGAAACAAGAGTTAGAGGGAACAGGGAAGGATGGGACGGGGAGAGGAGCAAAAAAATAATTAAGATGTGTTATGAGGGCTGGGGATTTAGCTCAGTGATTCTGTCGCCTGCCTTGCAAGCTCAAGGTCCTGAATTCAATCTCCGGTACCAAAAAAAAAAAAAAAGGATGTATTACGTACATGTACAAACTCCCCATGATAAATGTAATCGTTATGTACTGCAAATACGTACTAATAAAAATTTTTTTAAAAGGCCATTACAGCATTTCCTGGAATCCTATGCAGCCATGAAAAGGGACAGGGGAAAAAAAAAAGAAAAGGGACAGGGTACTGATCTGCACACTCTCCTGGAAGAACCACAGAGGCATGGTACAGAGGGAAGGAAGCCAGGCCCGAAGGCCATATACTGCATGGTTTCTTGAGCAAAAAGACAGGGACAGAGAACAGGCCAACTGAGTGAGAGAGGGGTTGAAAGGGGCCTAAGGGCCCTGTTCGGAGCCCAGCTATGTAGAGTGCTAGGTGGTTTGAAAGCCAGATGTTTGTCCAAATTTTCAGAGCAACATGGTGAAAGGAGGAATTTTTTTACTGTATGTAAACACTCCTTTAAACTTTGTTAAATGAAAAATATCAGCCATAATTCAAACTTCATTTTACCATCCCATTTGTAGGTTTGAAATTTTTAAAAATTAAAAACAACACAACAACAATGATGACGTCCCCCAAATCTTCCCATGCTTTCCTCTTGGTTCAATCAAATCCAAAAGGCCCTGAATTTGCTAGCTCTACCTCTTGGCCTCATTCCACCTCCCCCAGGTGCTCTCTGTTCCAGCAACACTGGCCTCCCTGTAGTCTTTAAACATACCCCAGGGGGTTTGCACCATCTGTTCTCCTTGGCTGAACAGCTTTTCCCCATGTCACCTGACCCATTCCTTTACCTCCTTCAAGTCTTTCATAAGGACTCAGCTCTGCTGAGGTCTGTCCTGAGGGCCATGTTTGAAATCATGATCCCCTCCAAGAGCACACCCATCTCCCTCCAGGTTAAATCTCACTCCAGGCACTTACCTCCAGCTGACAGATCCTGTATTTGTTTCCTTCTTTGCTTACTGTCTCTCTCCCTCTCCACAGAACGGTGGGCTCAGGAATCGCAGGAAGTTTTGTCTATTTTGTTCATTGTTGTATTCTCTTAGAACAATGACTGGTACACAGTAGGTGCTCAGTGGTTGCTAAATGAAATAAAGACAGGCTAAAAAGATGATACCTCATATCTATGATCTGGGGGCTTTCAGTATATATTCATTCGGCAGTCCCCCCCCCATATATATTTAGTTTGTGTGTGTGTGACAGAGAGAGAGAGAGGAGAGAAAGGGAGAGAGACAGAGACAGAGACAAAGACAGGGTCTCTCAATGTAGTTCAGCCTGGTTTTGAACTTACTATGCAGCCCAGGCTGGCCTCGAACTCATGGCAATCCTCCTGCCTCAGTCTCCTGAGTGCTGGGATTACAGGTGTGCACCATCACACCCAGCCCTAGGAAATATTAATTGCTCATTTTATTCTTTTATTTATTTTTGTTTCAGAAAGGATTTTTGTAGGGTTTAAACACCCCAACAAGCTAAGAGACACTAAAGTAGAGGAGCCTAAGAAAAGGGAGAGCTCAGCTCTTATCTGAGCTTGGCATGCACTGGACCCTGCAGAGACTCAGACAGGAATCTCGCCTGGGTCTGTCAAGGGACAGACACTATGTAAATAACTGTGACTGCAAAGATGAGAGGTGATATTTGGGCAATAGCGCATGCAAAGTCCCAAAGGTGGAAAATGGCATGGCCTGTTCATGAAATTTCCAGGAACATTCTGGCCTCCCCACTCACTTAAATTCTTGGGTGACAGAGAAGTCACCTGAGACACATACCATGGCAGGAGGGCTTTTCTTCCTCACAGGATCACTGCCAGCCATGACTCAGCGAAGGTCAAGGCCCTCTCTGACCTCTGGATCCTTTTCTATTTCCTTGTCTGTAAAGGCTCACCCCAGCCTCATTTGTTTCCCAACTCCCTAATACAATTATCTTCTAGGAGAGAATATTCTCAGTTAATGTATCTCACCAAGGACTCATAGCAAAGTACCCACAACCGAACAATAAAAAGAACTCTAGTAAGTCAAAAAGAAAACAATTTGGGTGCAGTGGTGCACACCTGTAATCCTAGGTACTCCTGAGGCTTAAGCAGTGGGAACACAAGTTCAAGGCCAGCCTGGGCAACTTATTGAGACCTGTCTCAAAATAAAATTTTGAAAAAATCAATAGGCAAAAATGGATATCCAATTAGCTGAGAAGCATATGAAAGAAGGCTCAACACAGCCATCAGGTAATTCACACACCTCAGAATGGCTAGAAGCAAGATTGAAAACTCGCTGAGGTGATGCACACCTGTAATCCCAGCACTCCGGAAAACTGAGGTGGGAGTGAGTAGGATAGAAGAAACAAAGTTAGGTAAAAAGGAGACGAGAAAATCAAAATTTTAAAAATTGATTTTTAAAGAAAAACTGCAGCTTCAGACTACAGACCTGGTTTATTTACTTTTTTCCTTCTCCCCAAACAGCAAACCTTTCAGCTGCAAAGGGGTCTGCCCATTCCCTTTTACTTGCAAATGATCCTCTTTCATCCATGAAGGGACCAGTCTTTTGGCATTTTCCCTAGAAGTAGCTCACTAAGAGTGGGCCATCCTCTCCCATCCTCCAAGATTAGGACTATAGATTGTCCCATTCCACATATGTCTACCTCCCAAAACACATAAAGGATCCCCACTTGCCAAATGTATTGTGCTTCATTTCTCTGGACACTTGCACTCCACCCTTGTCCTGTATTTTGCTCTAATAAATCCTTCTCACTCCTGTTTTCCTGGCACATCCTGAAAACACTTTTTCTGTGACCAGAGTCAGTGAGCCCACATACTTATGTTACAGGGATGGGCTAAGTTCCCTATTTCAGCCTTGGGGACACTCAGACCCAGCCTATGACAGGAGGATCACAAGTAGGAGCTCAGCCTGGGGAATTTAGCAAGACCTTTTCTAAAAATTTTTAAAATTAAGTTAAATCAAGAGGGCTCAGGATGTAGCCCGGTGTACACACACACACACACACACACAGTACACATGTTTTGATTCTGTGTATAGGATGTCTAGAAAAACATTTGGCCACTCATCCTAAAAACCAGGGATAGCGGCATCCTCAAAATGCTAAAGCTGACCAGAAGGGGGCTTCAGCGGACCACAGTGGCCTTTATCTCCTAAAGCAACTTGTATCTTCTTTCGGCTGGTGGTCACATGGCTGTAAACATCAAGTTTACAAGTCATTAACAAAACTGTAAGAGTAGACTGCAACACTGTGATTCAGCTTGCAGCTATGGGTGGGAGGGGCAAGACTTCGAGCTGAAGGAAGAGGGTGGGGTGTGAATCTGAGGCTGTGCCTGAGGGGTCTAATTAAGCCCCTTCCAAGTAATAAGTCTGGGCCCCAAGAACCTTGTGTCCGAAGGCAAGTCCCTGCCTTTTTCTGGGACTCAGCCTCCCCGACTGTGGAGCTGGCCTAGCGATCCAGAGAGATCTTGCGCTTTGGCCTCTCTAGTGGCAAGGTGGCATTTCGCCTCTATCCTCAACAAGCCTTCCGGGGCTAATCCCTCCCCAGTAGCCACAGCTGTTCACAGGTAGATGGACAGGCACAACCAATTTCCACCCCACAACCTCCTTTCTGGAGTCCCAGCTGCTTGGAACATTGAGCGTGTCTTTGCCCCAAGCCTCGATGTGCTCATCTGCACAATGGTGCCAGGCATACCTATTTCTCACCCTTGTGAGAATTTTCACCAAGAGTAATATGCCTTACTGAGTGCTTCCTGTAAAACAGAACTTAGCTATGCACAGGCCACGCACACTGCAAGTGCTTCATAAATGAACCGTCGTGGGGACGGTGAGAATTTCCCTATAGATTGTTACATCTTTTTTTTTTTTTTTTTTTGTACCGGGTATCGAACTCGCGACCTTGCGCTTGGCAAAGCAGGCGGCGGAACCATTGAGCTAAATCCTCGGCCCTGTTACATGTTTTTGAGAAAGATCCGTGTAACAGTCCCAGAGTTGTTCACAAGGCAAACGGAAGAGGGCAAAGCAGCGCTGGCACCAAAGGCCCGAGTTGTTTTGTTGTGGCAGCAAGCAGAACGCCGCCAGCGCGGCGTGCGGGCCCTTTAAGAGCAGAATGGAATGTATCAAAACAAAAAGACCGCGAGCTCATTGGCAGTGCGCTGCACGTGACTCACAGCTGATTTCCTGCCACCTCCCCCCCTCCTTTTTGTTGCTGTCGCCGCGCCGCCGCCGAGTGTCAGTTTCTGCGCCGCCGCCTGCGTTCTCCCCGCTCGGCCCGGCCCAGCCGCCTGTGCTCCCCGGTCCCGGCGGCCGCAGCCCTCGTCATGGCGCACTCGGCGCCCGCCGTGCCGCTGGGCGCGCTGGAGCAGGGCTGCCCCATTCGCGTGGAGCACGATCGCCGGCGCCGTCAATTCACCGTCCGGCTCAACGGTAACGCGCTGTCCGCCCGCCCGCCCCGCCTTTTGTTTGCGAGCGCGCGGGGCCCACCGAGGCTGCCTCCACCTACTAGCCCGCCGTGCGCCCCAACCCCGGGCCGCAGGGAATGCGCGACCGCGGGCCGCCTCCCTTGGCCGCTGGAGCTGCGGGCTGAGCGCAGGCCAGGTGGGAACGCGGCCCGGCCGAGCTGGGCGGGCGTCCCGGAGAAGGCGGCGAGCGCCTAGCCCGGGGCTTGCCGGGGGAGTGGGGGGAGGCAGAGGCAGGAGCACCCCCAGGACGCGCACCTGCTGGGACCGGCTGTTTTTTTGGCGTGGGGCACCAGCCGAGGGCCGCCCACGGAGGTCCTGGAGAGCGGATCACCCCTGACCTGCCTGGTCCCCAGGTGCTTGGGAAGCGCAGCTCTTCCACTCCGGAGGCTTTGGGAAAATCCTGCGGGTGGGCCGGTGGCTGACAGCAAGAGAGGCTTCTGCCCCTTGTTTGGGGGGCAGGGGTGGATGACTGAGACTTTAGCCAGTTTGCCGCATCTCCGTGTGCCTCAGTTTCTCCATCTGCTTCGGGAATAGCACCCGTGTACAGCACTTTGGCTGGTGGTGAGAATGAAACCTGTGATAAGCGTGGAGTACAACCACTTGTTTGGTACATAGTAAGTGCTGACAAACATGGACTCACCATTACTTTAAAACCGGAAAGCAATGTCAAGTCCTCATTTCCTGTAGAGAAGTTTTTACCAGGAGGTCCAAGGGGTTGGAAATAGAATTACGAAATCGAGGACCACGAGCTCCTGGTAGCACTCCCTTCTCCTGCAAGCTGGGCCCTCTGTGGGAATGTCTCAAGCCCTTAGAGCCTAAGGTACCCATTTCCCCCATTTCCGAGAAGGAAAGGTGGAGGCTGGGGAAAGGGACAGGCTCGTCTTCGGTCAGCGGGCGAATTAGAGGAGAGCTGGGATAGCATCGTGCTGGGTATGGCTTCCCGAACCAGCTTCTGTAGTCACAGTCAGAAGAGCCTGGAACTCCTCTTTGGGATCCTGGGCATCCCAGGCCCCACCACTTCCACAAGCTCATGGGTGCACCTGTCTCACAATCTCCAGGTGATGTGTTGTGACACACCAGCTTACATTACAGGTGAGTAAGCTGAGGCTAGGGCTGCAGGAAGTGAGTTGCTGGCTATCACCAAAGGCCTGAGTCAGAACTCAAACCTAGGCTTAGCCCCTCCTGCACTGCATTCTTCCCTTATAGAAGCAAGTCCTTCTGTGGTGGTGCTGGCAGTGACCTGGCTGGTGGTGATATTCAGGGCCCTGGTCATTCTTGTGGGGAGAGATCGCATGGCTTCTCAGATCCTCCTCTGAGGTTTCTGACTTCCATGGAGGCTCTGTTTTTTGTTTTGTTTTTGGTGTTCAGAAGACCCACTGGACTCAGAGAAGAAAAAGGGAACACTTGGAGTTTGGGAGAAGTTTTTACTTCCAAATGGGTACAGCTAAAGGACAGCCCTCCAGAGCTGGCTGGACCATATTCTTAGACTTGCTCCCTTCTGGAACCCACTGCATTGTGGCTAACCATAAAAATGGGCAGGGATCCTCCCACCCAATCTGAGAAGAGGGAGGCTGGAGGTGGCTGCTCCTCTCCGGCCTGCCTCCCTTTGCAGGCTTCTCTAGGTGTCCATGTCAGGCTGGGTCTGGGTGTGGACCTGAGGGCTGGGAGGGATGCTTGGTGAGCTAGGAGGAGAACAGGTGCTCATGAGATCTCAGACCTGCAAGGAAGCCTAGAAGCTGGTGTCACTGTGCCCACCATGGATGTGAATGCTGAGTCTGGGCAGGAACACAACAGGGCCGTCATTCCTGTTGTCACAGGCAGGTGTGTGCCTTGACTGTCCCTGTGGCAGAGCTAGAGTGTTCTCCTGCAAGCTTAGGACCTGAGGGAGGAAAGATGTGAGCAACTGGAGTTATTAAGCACTTGCTGTGTTCCAGGAGGCCCTGTCATATGGAGTCAGTTTATCTCATAGCCAAACCCAGGTAAGGCAGTGAAAGTGCTCCTCCATCTACAGATGAAGTAGCTGAGGCACAGGGGAGTGAAATGCTTTGCAAGGTAGAAGAAGTGAGATTCAGTCCACAAGTACTCATTGAGCTCCTACTATGTGCCAGCATTCCTCAAGGTTCTAGAGACTCTTGAGGCTGCTAGTGTAGAGGAGAAATGGGCAAAAAGTACATTGTAAAGTAACCTAGAAAACAAAGATTGGTGAGAGATGAGTTAGGGCTTATCAAGTGTCCAGAATCAGCTGTCCAGAAAGGCCCTCTTCAAAGAAGGTGGCATTTAAGTAAAGACCTGAAAGAGACAAGAAACAGCTACAGCCTCAAAGTATGTTCCAAGGGAAGGCAGCAGGAAGAGCAAAGGTCCTGTGGTGTCTGGTGTGCATTTAGAATCGCAAGAAGCAATGGAGGATGGAGTGAGGACAGCAGGTGGGATCAAGTTAAGAGGTCACAGGAGAGGTAGATGGTGCAGGGCTTGGAAGTGTGAACTTATGTAATCTGACTTTGACCCTGAGCAAGGTAGATGCTTGGAAAAGTACTCAGCAGAGAACAGATGGGGTGGCCTAGGCTCCCCTTAGCTGTGCTGAGGGGAGCAGACTGTGGGGCCAGGACACTTGGTGGTGTGTGAGCAAAGATGAAGAGAAACATCCAGGTCCAGGATGATGTGGAAAGAGGTATGGACAGGACTTGCTGACATGGGATGTGAGAAGAGGCTCAAGCTCAGGCTGGTCTCACCCCAAATCTGGGTTCTGAGATGCTAGTTTGTCACTATTTTATAGGTAGGGACACCAAGGCACATGGCTTTTGGACAGATAAGCCACACGGAGCCCCCACCCTCTCTCAGAGTGGTGTCATCCAGAGGTTGGAGGAAGCTAAAAAAAAAAAAAAAGTCCCTGCCCACCAGCAGCCCCTTATTTCGTCTGCTCCCTCCTCCACCTCAGCTGCCAACAGTTTGGCCTTTTCCATATTCTCCCCGGCCCCTGTTTTGCAGATAGGAAGACCGAGGCCCTGGAGGGCCAGCAGCTACCTTTAGCCTACTCTAGACCCTGGAGACAACAGGGCTGAGTAGAGCTGGGTCTCATAGGGGTCAGATTCCAGCCCTGTGGGTAGCCCTGTGAGACCCACCATGCCTCCGCAGGACCCCCAGTCCCCATGTGAACCTTCTACAGGCTCCCTCTACCTGAGCCTCTGACCTCTAGCCCCTCCCCGTCACCACTCCTCACTGCCTTAGTACCCCCATCTGTACAGTGGCATCTTGATCTGCCAACTATCTTCTAGGGCCGGTGCAGTGGTAGAGGTGACCACCTTTCACTGAGATTCCCCATCTCCATCTTACAGTATCCCTGCTGCTCTCCAGCTTTTGTCTTTCTCGTGATCACCTCCTCTGATGGCCTCCTGGGTTCTGTTGATACTGTGGCTGTGAGGAGTGCAGGGCCCCAGGTTGGAGAGACACCAGGGAGAGACAGCTTCTCTCAAAAGTAGTTACAGTTTGTGATCTTGATGTGATTCGCAGGCCCAGGAGGGTGACATGTGGTAGGATTGTCCCAGGCCAGGTGTGGTCTCTGGGATACCTGGCAGAGCTGCAGCCCTAGCCCAAGCTTGTTTTCCAGGCTCCTAAGGGACAAGTTCTGCCCTTTGAGTCAGTATGAGGGTTGGGGTGCTCAGAATCGAGCTCGGATAAGAGCCTAAGCCCCAAGCCAAGTCATGCTCGGGAGCTGTGCCTGTGTCCCCGGGTGGGGATGGACGCAGTATAGGAGCTGAGAGCCTAGCTGCCAGTGCTGCCCCTCATCCTGCTGTCCTATGAGGGGCAGTGGGTGGTCGGGGAAACATCTGGTTAGGTGTCACTTGGGTGACCTGAGAGGCCCTAGGAAGGCACGTAGCGAGTGGTGGGAAATCTGCTGCTGTGGGAGACAGGGAGGCTCTGGTGAGTCAGGGAGGCTGGTGTCAGGCATATCTGGAAGCTGTGCCCCCAGGCCTGTCACAGGTCAGACCAGTCAGCGAGCCAGACAGGAAGGCCTGCTGCTGGGCACGTTGGTATTCCACAGGTCCACCTAGAGTACCGGTGTAGGTCTGCTGGAGAGAACAGTTTTTTGTGGGTCAGATGTTTCTTAGGTGTCTACCCTGGGCTGGGTACTGGGGATAGGGTGATGACTGAGCTCAGGTTCAGGTGACCACCAGCAACCAGGGGGAAGCAGAGAATTTGTGAAGTACCTTGGGGCCCATTACAGCCCCAGTAGCCACTCCACTTGATGGAGGGAATGAGTGAACAGAGAAGCACTAGCAAACTTGTGCAGCTGGAGCCCCACCCCTCCTTCCTCTGTGGAGGCTACTGAGCCAAAAGCTGGGGTCTTTTCAGTGGCCTGCAAGACGCTGTGTGGTCTGGGCCTAAGATCCCTTGACGTAACTCCTAACCCCCTGCCTCCAGCTCATTCAGGCCTAACCACTCAGCTGTCTCACTAGTCCCTGAACATCCTACCCCAGGTCCTTTGCATGTGCCACTCTCTCTACCCAGTCTGCTCACCCCCCAGATCTTCCCTTGGATCCTTCATTCCTTCAGATCTTTGGCCAAGAGTGGCTTTCCCTATACACACTCTTTACAGTAGCAGCCCCCACTGCCTACCTTTCTCTGTTGTGTTGTCCTTAGAACACACAGGTGCCCATAGCCTGAGAATCTTGTCATTTATAATACTGTTCACTGCCTGCCTGTCCTACTGAAACAGACCCTCCAAGAAGGAGGGTCTCCTCAGTTTTGTTCCTTGCTGCCTGCTCAGCACCACAGACCTTGCCTGAACATAGTAGGCTGTTGGTGAGTTTTGGGTAGTGAAATGGTCAGGGCTGGTGGGTATCTCCTTCAGTGACCAGATCAGTCCCCAAATAGCATCCCATCTCACTGGCCCATTCCAGGTGAGCCAATTCAAACCCTATCAGGGTGGAACTACACTTAATCTTAGCCAAAAGGCTGAGAAACAATAACAGGGTGGAACTGAGAACCGAGTTGCCTGTCAGGGGCTACAGCAGGATGGTGGTCACATCACAAAGAGAGGCCTGGAGGTGGGACAGAGGCAGAGATGTGTGTGTGTGATCTCTGTCTGCCGGAGCACTCAGAGAAAGGAAGGGGATTGGAGGCCGAGAGAGCTGCTCAGGCAGAGGCTGGAGGCCAGAAGTAGAGGACATGTTCGGTGGAGCAGAAAGAATGAAACCCACTATGTGACTGTGTGGCTTGGATCTCTAGGGGCTCAGTCTCCATCTGAAGATTGGGAGCTGAATCATGGCCTCCTTCTTGGAGGTTGGGAGAGACTCAAGGGATCTTGGGGGCCAGAAAGCCTCTTAACTGGGGATGAGTCCTGTGCTGGTTTCTGACTTGCTGTGCGACCCTGGGCTGGTCATTTGGTCTCTCCATCTGTCAGTCTGCCTCTTGGGAAATCTAGTACAGGCTGAACCGTAATAGCATGTAGGAAGAGGTCTCTGGTACTTCAAAGCATGTCAGGTACAATTTGATTTTTGCTTGCTTTAAAGTTAAAATACATGAAATACACTTTGCTTTTAAAAAGTAGAGAAAGACACTTGGCATTGACATGCCTTCTTTTAAGGCCAGGGAATTGTATCTTCCAACCTTGAGACCCTAGCCCTGCACTGCCCTCTGCATGTCCTTCATCTGCTGGTACTCAGCCACTTCACCTCTCAGCTCAGAGGTCTCCTGAGAGCCCAGCCCCTGCCACCACCACCACTGCATGTGGCTTAATGGCCCTGTCCTTCCCTGGACCTTTCTTATTTATTTACTTCATATACATATGTACAACTCCTTGAGTTTGCCCTCGACTTTTCTTTCTCTGATTGATCACATCCAAACCATTAGCAAATCCTGCCAGCATAGTCCGCCTCTTCTCTTACCCACCCTGCCTCCATCATTATTCCCTCCTCCTGCCCCTAGCCAGTTCCCCCGTGGCGGCCAGAGGGACCCTATGAAGTCACAAGTCACCTCCATGTGTTCTCTGCTGAGGACCCTCCTATGGCTTACAGTTTCATAGAAGGCTTTGCAGGACCTGGCCCCTGGCCTCCTGGCCCTCATCTTTTCCCTTCCCCCTTGCCCCTGCACTCCAGCTACCCTAGTGTCCTCACTGTCCCTCCTGCAGCCTCACTCCTGCTTCAGAGCCTGTGTGCTGGTTGTCTTCTCTCCTAGAACACTCTCCCCACCCAGTGTTTTTCACGCCCCTTCCCCATCCCCTCCCATGCTGTACATTCTCTTGCTCTTCTTGTTTATCTTCCTCTCCTTCTAGTCAGTTTCATGAAGGCAGATCTCCTTGTCTGTCTTGTTCATTGCTATGTGCACAGCACCTGAAACAGTGCCTGGGGCTCCAAAAACACTGGGTGGGTGGATGAATGGCTGGCTGGCTGGCTGGATGGATGGGTGAGTAGACAAGTGACTAGATGGATGGGTAAGTAGATGATGGATAGATAAGTGGATAGGTGAGTAGATGAATGAGTCAATGGATGAATGGATGAATGGACAGATAGATGGGTAACTAACAACTGTGATTGGAGGAACTTCAGTTAAGTATTTTCCAGCAGGAGCTTGGGGGTGGCTGGTGGCCTTTTTTCCTGGCAGGCCTAGGAGGGCGTAAAGACCTGTGTGGGCCCAGCAGCTGTTTCTCATAGATGCTTGTGCCTCTGTCCTGTGACCTTCCTTGCTACACTGCCAGGGTCCAGTGGGTTCTCCTGCTCCACCTGGTGGCAGTGTCTCCCCTGTCTTATTTTCTCTGGCTTGGTGGTAGATTTGCTGGGCCTGCTCTGTGTCCACTGCTGCTCCTTGAAACTCCTACTCCCTGAGAGGTAACTGAGGTGAGGCACAGAGCACAAGGCTCAGAGCTGGGGGATCTCTGTGATGCTGAGGTGGGGGATAGTAGCAAGGGTGCAAGTGTTGCTGGCTCCATACTGAGCATTGCTCAGAGATTGCCTCATTAAATCCTCCAAGTGACCCTGGGAGGAGCGTTTTATTGTACCCTACTTTATGAACAAGGAAACTAAGACACAGAGAGGATGCTTAGACTTCAGCTCAGGTACCATGGCTCCAGATGCCTGGCCTCTCCCTAGTGCCTGGGCACTAGGCCCTGAAGAACTCTGCTGGGGCCAACCCCAGACCCTGGAGTCTCCACAGCTCACCTATTTCCACCTCTCTCCCAGGGTGCCATGATCGTGCTGTCCTGCTGTACGAGTATGTGGGCAAGCGAATTGTGGATCTACAGCACACAGAGGTCCCTGATACCTACCGTGGGCGTGGCATTGCCAAGCACCTTGCCAAGGTAGGGAGGGTGGTGGGCAGGGGACCTGGAGCTACCACCATCTCACTCAGGGAGATATGTGTTTCTTGGCCATGCACAGATGTACAGGCCCACCTTGTCAGCAGGTTACAGTGGGCAGTGGGTGAGTGCTGGGCAGCATGAATCATCCCCTAGGTCCTCTCAGGGCAAATGACAGCCCATCTGGCTCCTGATCGGCAGAGCCCTGGTGCAGCCTAATCCTGTCCTATGGCTCCAGGACCCATAACATAGTAGGTTCACAGTAAGTCCTTGTGGAGCAGATGGGAAAGTGTTAAAGTCAGTGGGATACTGCTGCATCCCCTCATTCCCAGAGTCCTGACCAGGCTGCCTGGGCAGCTTCCCAGGGCAGTTATAGCAGGAACAGAAGAAAGCCTCTGAGCTCTAAGGGCTGCTTGAGGGGGCTAAGCTGGGCCCTGGGCTAGCTTTTTCTCTTTCCCCACCCCACCCCAGCCTCTGCTTTGTGCCTGGGGTTGGCTCGGGGTAGGCTCCTTCACCAACCCCCTAGTGCCTTCTGGGGCCCTGTGGGGCTCATGTCCTTTCATACAGGACCAGACTGGTCTATGGGGTTATCCTGGTGTACCAGGGAACTCAGAGTTACTGACCTGGGCATAGTAGGAGGGTGGCCATGGAGCCCGAGGGCTATGGATGGAGCCCACCACTGCCACCTTCTCAGGCTGAGAGTTCTGACCACTGGCTCTCCCCTCTGCCCTGGCCCCCAGGCTGCTCTAGATTTCGTAGTGGAGGAGGACCTGAAGGCCCATCTTACGTGCTGGTACATCCAGAAATACGTCAAGGAGAACCCCCTGCCACAGTATCTGGAGCGCCTGCAGCCGTGACCTCCAGGCAGGCACCCTGCGGCCCTCCCTCCACGCGGACTCCCTAGGCCGCGTCCTCTCAGGACCCTGCTCCCACCACTGGGAACAGGCTCAGAGTTATTTTTGTAAGGATGCAGCCGGGTCCAGGTTCCTGAAGGTGCCTGCCTGAGGCTAGGCGGTGCTGCGGTGACTGAGAGAAGGGGAGGCCAAATGGTCAAGGTCCCCCAGCCCCCTCCTGCAGAGACCCTCCAGCTTTGCACAGACCTTCTGTGGGCACTGCAAGGAGGCCTGGGGGCAACTGGATCCCTGCTCTGTGATCAGCAGAAGGCCGGCGTGGGACCCCGGCCACCATCTCCTAGAGCTGTGTCCTTTCTGAAGATGAGGAGGATGCTCCCTGGAGTCAAGAGGAGCAACAAGAAACTTCATGTGCCAACTTTCGAAGATGGTAGTGCCAAGCCTCAGCTACCACCAGCACTACCCCCTTCTCTTTCTCAGACTTTGGTGCCCTGGCACAGGTGGCAGAGCCACAGTAAAGGGCTATGTACTTGATGTGAGAGATAAGAGTGCTGGATGGAGCTCCAGCCCAGGCTTCCAGGCTTCACTGCACACATGCTCACATCAACACATGGGTGTGGACAGGCCGGGGGCAATGAGTATCTTCCTCCCCTGGTACCCTCATTTTCTGTCTACTCTGCAAGAAACCAAGGTCACGCCCTACCCCAGGAGGTACTCACCTCCCCCCCCACCCCCCACCCCACCCCCCCCCCCCCCCCACCCCGTCAGGACCCAGCCCTGGACACCCTGAGTGGCTGCAGCCTGATGAACATAACAGGGTCCTCAGCCCTCATTGGCCTTTTTGCCACCGCCTACCTGGGCTTTCTCAAGAGGGCTCACCTTGGAACTGGGTGGAGTAGGGAGGCATGCTGCCTCCTAAGAAGCACCATTGTCACCCAAGAGGAAGGAGTATTTCAGCCCAAGGGATTTCCTTTGCTGCCACTAGACACCAGAGTGTTGTTCTCTTTTGTAGCTGCTGTGCCCAGCCCTATCTCGAGTCCCAGGGCCCCTTCCACACCTGCCTTCCTGTTGACACCCTTGGGGAAGCTCACTGAGTATACCTTGGCCCTGGGGTACCCACCTTTCTGTGACCCTGTGGCTTCCCTTTGGGGACTGGTTGGGGCTCAGGATCTTGACCTCTTTGCCTCGTTCCCCACAAGGGTTAAGTCCAGTCCTCCATAGAGCTGAAGGGTGACCCAGGAGTCAAGATTGCTTTTGGGGTGAGGTGTTAGTCAACAGCAAATCCCCTCCCAGACCTCTGGGGGTATCTCGAGTGTGCTCAGGGTACCCCAGCAAGAGGCTGTCAGGCCCCCACACCTCCCTCCTCCAGTACACAAGCCCTGAGCAGGTGGATTCTGGGGGTGCTGGTTGCCACCATGACTCCTCCCTTTGATGCTGGCCTGGCCTGTGGGTGTCTTTTTCCATTCTTCTCACTGCCCAAGTCTTTGTACAGAGACTCCTCCCAGCTCTCCTTCCCTAGCCACAGCAGCTCAGCTGCCTATCCCAGACATATACATTCAGATGGCTTCTCACCTTCACCAGGAGCATCAGCATCTGCACACAAAAGAAGGCCTGGCAGCCTCTGAATCCACAACCCTCATCCCCTACTGTGAATCACAGGGTTGGCCTAGTGGCAGTCACTGTCCTTAGCACTCTTACACCTCTTGTACTCTGGGCCCTTGCCCTATGCTATACTCCCCCCCCCCCCCACCACCACCACACACACACTTTGGCCACCAGGAGTCCTCAGGAGAGCCTAGGGCCCCCATCCCTTCCACCATCCTTAGCTCGGTTTGCTAAGTACCTTTAAGGGCCAGAGAAGCCAGGCCCTCTAGGAAGAAATTGCCAGCAGGAGGGGACTCAGCAGGGCTGTGTCCCCACACAGCTGGTGTCCTCCATTTCTGCACTGGTTGAGAGAAGAGCAGGTTATAGGCCCCAGAGTAGTCACTTGGGCTGGCCAAAGTCTGCATTTTCTCTTCCCTCCTGGCTTGTGCCAAATTGGGGGCCTCAATTCCCTCCCTCCCTAAGGCCACCTCTCCCAAGTTCCCTTACAGATTGTCCTGCCTCCAAGCATTTGGTGAGCTGGGACCTATAGGATGAAGTGGCCCAGGGGCTCCAGCCTGCACACAGGAGGGCCCAGAGAAATCGTGCCCGGAGCCAGCCTCTAACCCCACTCTTTCTGCCTCAAGCAGATCCCACACTGTTCTAACAGCATGGGCCTTGCTGTGAAGGCTGTGTGCCCACAAAACAGTACTTGAATGAGCAAACTTGGGGTGGTAGAAGCCCTGGCTCAGGAAGAATGGCTGGGGCTTCCTTGGTGGGCTTGTCCCACATTCCTACAGGGTGACCCAAGCATCCGTGGCTCCTCAGGCTGCCTTAAAGTACCACTGACCCCATTCTGGGGGCTCAGCAGAGCTGTGCCAGACTCCCCAGTGGGCATTGTGTTAGCAATAACCACATCACCCACTCTGCAGCCCCAGCCCACCCCTCTGCCCACAGCCCAATTCAGCCTCTCTGGTGCTACCCCATCCACCTGGTTCCAAACCTCACCCTATCTCTGTCCTGAGTCCTTCCAGGATCTGGTTGTTGAGAACTTGGTGAAGCCTGGGTCACAGGGATCCCTGCCCACCCCAGCATGTTGCCACAGGCTTTATGCTCCCCTGCCAGATCTCACCCTGGGGTTCTTTTTCCTGTCCCAGTCTATAAGGCAGTAACTCATGTGCCTTTCCCACTCAGGACCTGTGCCTGTGGTATTGGGGCCAATGCCAGTCTCTAGACCTCTTTTGTCATTTTGCAGGCTTCCAAACATAATAAGACACATTCAGTGACAGGCATGGGCCGACAGGACTGCTCTCAGGCTCTGCACATGATCTCATGGTGAGTGGATGGGCTGCTGATCTTTTTAACTGAAGAGACTGGGCCAGAATGAAGCAGTTGGGGAGCCCTGGGGTAAGAAAGGAGGCCAGACAGGCTGTGTAGCTGATCTTTGCTCTCTCCCTTCCTGATGTTCATCCAGCTTTTTTTTTTTTTTTTTTGTGGTTCTGGAGATTGAACTTGGGCACTCTTACCACTGAACTACATCCCTAGCCCTTTTAATTTTTTACTTTAAGACAGGGTTTCACTAAGTTGCTAATTACATAGACTTGTTTTTGAACGTCAACACTATTTGTGTGAGGGGAGCAGCTCCACTTTTCAGGAGAGGAGAACAAGGCTCCAAGGGACCCAGCAAGCTAGTGGCAGTGGCATTGGGATTCCAACCCAGCCTGTGCAACTTTGCTAAACACAACACCCTGGTTCTTCCTTACCCCCAAGGCCACAGTCCAGCCCTGAAACCAGCCTCTGTTGCCTGGGCAGCAGCTTTAAGGAGTTTCCTGGGAAGAAGCCCTGATGTCATGTCAGCCTCTTAGAGGAGAGCTGCATTTGGCCCTAATGAGTGTCTCCTTGGGGGACTTCTGGTCCAGAGCAGAGAGGTGGGGCCGAGGCTTGCTTGAACACGGGCCCATCAGGGAGTAGTGGCCAGGTTTCCAAAACCCAGAAGCACAGGAATTGTCACCACTCCAAGGCCCACATCCTTGCTCTCTGGCTGCCAAGATGGGTCCAACTCCTGAATGGGAATTTTTCCTCCTAGTTCCCACTGGGGTTAGATGGCTGCCCTGGCAAAAGGGGAGGAGACAATAGTTACTAAGCCCTTCACAATTTTATCCCATTCTCAAACAGTCCAAGAGGTACTAGTCACGGGCCTGTTGAGAGAGTCAGGGTGAGGGAGTTTCTAATCTGCAGTCACACAGCTGGAAGACCTAGGATCCAAGCCCAGTTCCTGTCCTCTCTAAGTGATGGTACCAAGCCTGTGTGTTGTGGTCTTATGTCTACTTAGATGACAGATGGCCTCAGAAAGCAATAAAACTTCCAGCAGCTTCCTGCTCCTTTGGAGGGCTGAGGTGGGCCTGTGTTGAGCTGTCAGCTGTAGGCTGATGGAGCATTTCTGGCCAGTGTAGAGACAGCTAAATTGCATGGGAAGCTGGGGTTGGAAGCTGGAATATTCTTGGAGCACTTGGCTGTGTACTCATACTGTCCTTCCTCTGTTCAGTTTTGCTTGCGTCCACCCAAACATCCTTCTACTATTCTCAGGGTCCCACTCCTTTCAGATCAGTGCCCTAAATTTCATGCAAGAGATCCGGCAAGGCTGTGAATTCAACTCATGTTGTAACTGCAACCTGCAGGATTAAATCTAGGATTATGTTTTCAGTTGTGTGCTCACTTCGGCAGCACATATACTCAAAATGTTTTCAGTTGTATCTGTCTTATGGCTACAAGAATTAAAGATGCTTTTGGGTTGTTAAAGATGTACTCTGGTTTTCTGTCAGTGCCTTGAGCTGAGTTGTTGATCAGGTTCTGCTTAATCTCCAGTTGTCAGAAGCCACCCACCACACCAGTCTTACTAGGTATCCCCGTGGCCACAGGTGGGGGCAGCACCCATTTTGTCTTCCAGGTTTTGCTTTCAAAAGATGCTTCACCCAAGCACTTAAAATAGGTGGGTTTTTGTTTTTGTTTTTTGAGACAAGGTCTTCCTATGTAGTTCAGACTGGTCTTTAACTTACTATGTAGTTCAGGCTGGCCTCAGATTTGTAGTGATCCTCCTGCTGGGATTACTGGTGTGTGCTACCTCACTGGGCTAAAATAGGTGCTACTGAAAGTGCCGGTTTTGTTATTGTCTCAGTCCATTTTGTGTTTCCATTACAGAATACTCAAGAGTAGGTAATTGATAAAGAATGGAGGTATAGTTCTAGGGGCTGGAGAGTGCAAAGCCAAGGAGCCCATGTCTGGTAAGGGCTCATCATACCATACCAGGAAGTGAAAGAAGAAGAGAGCCATGCTCATCCTGTATAAGGATGCCACTTCTGCAATAATGACATTAATCAGTCCAAAAGGGTAGAACTCTCATGACCTAATCACATTTTAAAGGTCCCACTTCTCAACACTTACATTGGAGATTAAATTTCCAACACATGAGCGTTGGAGGGAATATTTAAACATTAGCACCAAATGCTGAGACTTCCAGAAACCATTTTCCCCCTAACAATGAGGTTATGCCTCCTGGGTTCCAGGTCAATAGGGGCCAATAAGTGATTCCAGGTTTCTAGCTTTCAGGGACTATTTTCTAAGAAGATATTTCTACTACTGAGAGCAATATCAGCCAGGGAAGGGTTAGGAAAATGGAAACTTCCCAGGTGCTTCAAACAGGGAATTAGGGTTGTAACGGACCGGTTACAGCAACTGTTGAAAAGAGCGGAGCAAGGAGGTGGGGTTTCCAGAAGCTGCCTGTACATTGAGGCTGGAAGAACAGAAAGTGTCACCCAAAGCTATGATCCCAGAGTTACTGATGGTGTTAAGGCTTGCAGCCTTACAAGCTGCAAGGGCATATCTGGTGGTCACTGCTGCCACCTCCGAATCCAGAAACACCACACTGCTTCTAATACCTGCTAGTGCTTCCTACCAGGCACAGTGTCTTAGTTACATTTCTGGTTGCTGAGGAAAAATATCCAACACCAAAAGCTAAAGGAGAAAAGGTTTATTTTGGCTCACACTTTGTAGAGGTTTCAGTTCATAGTGGGCTGGCTGCAATGCAGGGCAGCATGGGAGAGGGGCATCACAGTGGAGAAACAGTTCACAACTGGCAGAAGGCAGCAAAGCAGTGAAGCAGTAAAGCAGCAGCAAGACCATCAGCAGCCTTCTTTCTGTCCCTTATATTCTATCCAGGCTACACACCCATAGTGTGGGTAGCACTCACACCCAGGTTGGCTCTCCCATTATCCACACCCAGAACTATGCCAAACCAATTAATGGACTAATTTAGTAATCAGACACCTTTGATCCCAGCATCACACACTTCATCTCAGCATCGCACACTCGATCCAGCCACCTCTGAAAGGCCCCACCTATGACCACATGAGGCTTTGGGGGACATCCAGACACAAGCTATAACACACAGGTTCTGGCAAATATAGTTTGCATGCTTTCAATCCCTGTGTGCTGCAGAGAAGGGGTGTAGCAGGTCACAGGTAAGAATAAGCAGCAGTATTCTTCCCTGCTATGGGTTATACCATATGACATAATGGCAACACATTAACATAGAAGACAATGTGCAATAGACAGCGATGGGTCTGGAAGTGTGACTCAGTGGCATAGCTAGCATGTGTGAGGCCCTGGGTTCAATTCCTAGCACTGGAGACAGAGAGGGTGGGGGGCGGGGACTGAGAGACTAAGAGTGATTATTAAATAGACCAGTTTACCTGTTGTTACTAACTCTGACCCATCATAGACTGAAGTCCTATAAGAAATAAAAGCTTTCTTGTCTGTGGGTTCTGCCTCATGGACAAAAGCTGCTCACAGTACAGCCAGGAAGCAGAGAAACAAGGGAGGAGTTGGGGAGAGGAACATACCCTTCCAGGTCACACCCCCTAGTGACCCACCTCTAAGCAGGCCCCACCTCCTAATAGCACACTCAATCACTAAACTCACCAGTAGGTGAATCCACTGATGAATTCAGCATCCCATGATCCAATCACCTCCCCAAGCCCCACCTCTGAACACATGAGGTCTTTGGGGGACATTTTAGGCCTAAACCATGATATTCCACCTATGGCCCCAAAGACTCATGTCTGTCTCTTTAGGCAAAAAGATTTAGTCCCTCTCTAACAGTTGCCAACATCGTAACAATTCCACTATTGCTGAAAAGTCCAAGTCCCAAGTCTCCGCTGACACTCAAGGCAAACACTTAGCTATAAACCCCTATAAAAAAAGAAAAAAGAAAATTAAACACTGCCGGTAGGTCTACAGTGGCACAGGATAAATAGTTCCATCCCAAAAGGGAGAAATGGGGGATAGCAAGCAATGAGACTAAAGACTGAAAGCCGGCAAAGCAAACATTAAATCTTGTAGTTCCGCATCTAGTACCTGAGGCAGGTGGTGGTGAGATGTGAACTCCAAGGGGCTTGGGCAGTCCCACCCCTACAGCATTGCTAGTTGCAGTTTTAATGGCCTTTCTCCTGGAGCGGCTTTGCTCACTGCAGTTTTCCTCAGCAGATGTTTCATGTTCCTGACTTCTCCAACTTCCTGGGGTCTTCACAGCACTTTTGGCTTCGCTCTCAGAGCTTCATACACTGTCCTTTCAGGGCTACACTGCCTGGCCCACCAGGCGTTCTTCTGAAATCTAAGTGGAAGCCTCCCTGCCCTCTCAAAACTCTTGCATTCTGCATGCCCATAAAACCAGCATGACATAGATGATGCTATGATTGACGGGCTCAAATACAAAAATGGTGCGGTGGGAGGGTGTGGCTCATTGAGAAAAGTTGCTCACATAAGTGGCCAAAAAGCAGAGAAAGTAGCAAAGAAATTAAGGATGGTATTATAACTTTCTAGGTCGCATCCCCAGTGACCTGCCTCTTCTGACAAAGCCCCACCTCCTAATAGCACACTCAATTGCTGAACTCATCAGTGGATAAATCCACTGATACAAAGAGCAGCCCCATGATCCAATCAGCTTCCAAAAGCCCCATCTCTGAACACATGAAGCCTTTGGGGAACATTTTATAAATAAACCATAATACACACATGGGATATTGAATTGGGTAGGAATAAGCCTCTCTACAGTTATTCTGGAATCTAGACAAAAGTGTGTTATGATTTGGACTTTATACATTCCTGTGATAGTTAACTGTGGTGTCAACTTGAATAAGAAACACCCAGCTGATTGGTTTATTGTTCTGGGTGTGGATGGTTTTTGGAAACTAAGTGTGAGGACTGAGGCCTGGATTGATCTCTCCTTGGGACATGAGGGAGAAAATAGCAAGTTGTTCCTCCCTTGGGCTATGTGCTGGCACCAGCCAGTTCCAAGGAGAAAGTCAACTGAAGCTGAAGTCCGATTAAAGAAAATACACATTTGGGTACAGTCTACAAATGATGAGAACCTGATGACCTTTCTAAGAACCCTAGATCACATGTTTTCTTGCTTCTTTGTGTGACCCTAATAAAAGTGTGTAGTACTGCCAGTTCAGGGCTCTTCATCCACTAGAGGCAGGACCCCCTGACCCCCTCTTTCAAATTATCTTTGTGTCTTGTGTCTTTAAACCTTTATTGCTCCCTAATCAGGACAAATTCATGGGATGGCTCTGACAGATGATGGATTTACTGAAGAGGGAAGATTCACCCTGGATGTGGGTGGCACCAACCAATAGGATTGTATCCTGGATAGACTAAAAAGGGAAAGAAGAAAGAAGTCTAACTTCGGGTTCTTTAGAGGAGCTCCAGTCTTCACCATCACTTTTGGGCATTCATCTCCAGGCATCCAGCACAGACTTCATCCTTGCAGGGCAGACTCTTTAGTCTTCTAGCACAGACCCTTCAGCTTCTTGATAGAGACTGGCACAGGGCTCTGCAGTGAGCTCAAGGCCTTTGACTGTTTGTTTGTTTGTTTTGAGGCAGGGTCTTGCTATGTGGCCCAGGCTGGCTTTGAGTTTATTATATAGCCCAGGCTGGCCTCAAACTCTCTGCAATCTTCTTGCCTCAGCTGCTGAGTGCTGGGATTACAGTCATGTGCCACTACCCCAGGCTGCTATCACAAACCCTTAAAGTCCATTCCCATACTCGTTCATCAGATCTCTGCTTGTAAGAGTTAGAAAACCCAAGAAGGTCTTTGGGAATATAGCAGACCTCCTCCTGGGTACATCACCATGATGTAAAGGTATGTATATCACCTTCAGGAGTCTTCTGGGCTACCTAGTAAATTCAGGATCTCCCTGCCTCAAAAAAGGTGGATGGAGGGGGGGGGGGCTTGAGGGAGGGAATGGGATAAAATAAAATAAGAAGAAAAAGGTGGATGGAGTGGGATAATGGTGGCAAAAACACGCCTGGATCAGGCCAAGCTTGTCAATATAGGCCCATTAAGTAGAGATTCTGAATTTAATACTGCAGCTTGTGGAATTAAAAAAAGTGGTAGTAGGGCTGGGGATTTGGCTCAGTGGTCCCGCTGCCTGCCTGGAAAGCAAAAAGTCCTGAGTTCAATCCCCGTTACCAAAAAAAAAAAAAAAAAGTAAGTGATAGTTTATTTGGTTGGTTGGCAGAAGTATGAATCAAAAAATGGCCCACTGGTGAATGAGTTAGAGATGTCTAATTTCCCTTGGTTTACTGTTGATGAGGGGATTCAAACGTTCAGGAAAGTGGGAATGCTGGAATGGATTTGCCATGTTAAACCTAATCCTCCACATGGGAATGATCCAGAAAATGAAAATGTACCCTTCACTAATACCCTAAGAAACAGATTTGTGAGTGGAGCATCAGTGTCCCTGAGGAGCCTTGTCATTGTTCTCTATATGCCAGACTGTTATTGGGTTCTAGGGTGCTGGGGACTCCTTTTAGGGATTTTTTTCTAGGTTCTTCTTGTCCTGAACAAAGAATTAGAAAAAACAAGTGCAATAGGTAGCAAGGTTTTACATTTATTAAAGGCAGGAAAGGAAACATTCTGCAGAGTGAGTGCAGGCTAATTAAAAATATAAAAGTACACTGTGCAGAGTGAAAATGGGCCATAGTGGACATAAGGTTAATGGTGACCATCTTTTGTATCTCCCCCTCCTTAGGCTGACATCAGGTCTGGGCTTTCCTATAGAAAACCTGCTTGAGTCCTCTCAAGAAGAATTAAAGATAGCATTCTTTGATTAGTCTCAGGTGCAGAGCATTGGGAACTGTTTTTCTGAGCATTTCCTGGATTTTCATTATTGACAGATCATGCCCATTTGCTCAGTTGATTTGCCACACCTAAATCTTCTGCTTAATTTCTCCCTGAGGGACATAAATCCCCATAATTCTTTATGAGGTGCTGAAGATGTAGAGGTCTCCCTCTTCAAATAGCTACTTCTGGCTGAAAGGGGCTGTAGGTCCTACTTACTGAATGTCTTACTTTTCTCTCACTACTGAGACAAAATATTCAACATCCTAAGTTAAATGGGGAAAGATTTATTTAGCTCACAGTTTTTGGAGGTTTCAGTCCATAATTGGCTGTTTCCAAGAAGGGTGGTTTGCTAGAGGGGCAGTGCAGAGGAGAACTAGTTCATGACAAGGAGAAGACAGCAAAAGCAGAAAGAGACCTTAACAGTGTCTTTCTGACCCTTTTATCTTATCAAGCTACTTAGGGCAGGTAGCACTCACACCATTAATCATAGTGCTCTTGAGCCTAGCAATGCACCATGAATCAATTCTGGCAGCACACACTCTAGATCCAGCCACTTGAAAAAGAGCTCCACCTATGACTGCATGAGGCTTTGGGGGAAGATCTAAACACAAACCCTAACATTGGGAATTATGTGCTTTCTAGCTACCTCAGGATGCTGTGGCCCACTGGCTGTGTTGAAAAGAAGCCTATCAGAAGACAATAAGAAATGAGTTAGTGTCTATATGTGAAGGACTATTGAGGGGCCTGTTCAATGAAAGAAATTTTGGTAAATTTGTCAGGAGAATAATTTTACTCTTAGGTTGGGGATGTAGAGCACAAATATGATAAGGGGCAAGTCAGAGTTTCACATCTCCTGTTGAGAAAGTATGGCAAAGAGGGAAGTTAGATAAATTATCAAAGCCTAAGAGCCATAACTTTAGTAAGATTACTCACATTATGTATTTAATTAAAAACAGGACTCTAATACAGTGCTCATTCAAGCTGTGATGAATTAGGAGTATCTGCCCTCAGAGGAGTGCTGGAGTCTTGCTTTTTGAAGAGGAAACTCAGATCTTCCAGAAGATCACAGGAGTAGCCTAGTCCTGTGAAAATTTGAGTGACAATTTTCCATGTAGGGTTTTTATAGCTTTCCACTGCATCCCCTGAGGAAGGATTAGTTTAATGGTTTCTCAAGAACTGGGAATAAGGGTAGGGTCTTAAGGGGCTCTAAGACTGCCCTTCTTGCCTTTCTACCATCCTTTTGATTTCACAAGGAAACTTCAGACTTGTCTCTTTGGTGTCCCTTGCAATGAATGACACCATCATGCTTGGGAAAATAGACTGCCTCTAGGAGTTGTAGAATTTTCTGTTTGTGTGTCGTAGATGATTGTTTATTAGTTTCTGTTTGTTTTATTTTGTTTTGTTTTTGATATAGGGTCTCAATTTGTAGTGTAGGCTTGCCTTGAACTCACTATGTAGCCCAAGCTGGCCATGAACTCCCAGCAATCCTCTTGTCTCAACCTGCTGAGCACTGGGATTACAGGCATGCACCATTATGCCTGGCATGATTGCTTATTGGTTAGTAAGTGGCCTTTTTTATAGATTGTTGCTTGGACATGTAGCACCAGAAAGGCATATTTGGAGTCTATATAGATATTTAGCTTTTTGCGTGTTGTTAATATCAATGCCTAAGTAATAGCTATGAGCTCTGCTTTTTGTGCAGAGGTCCCAGGGGGAAGGTGTTTGGCCTCAATAACCTATTGTGAACTGATATCTGCATAACCTACCTTTTGATGTCCTTGGACAGCTACTTTCATCAGTGAACCACACCTCCTCAGAGTCTTGGAGAGGCAGGTTACTGATGCCCTGCCTACTTGCATAGGTCTAAGAAATCACCTGTTCAGAGAGTGGCTAACCTCTGAGCCTGTAGGCTTCAGTGAGGCAGGATTAAAAGTATTGCAAGTCTTTAGGGTAACCTCAGGGATGTCTAGAAGCATGGCTTGGTGTAGTCCCAACAGGTAACCTAGTAAGGGAGTAGGACGTTATGAGACAATTAAAAACTGATGGTTAAACATTTGAGCTTCAAACTGATATGTCAAAGCAGGAGTAAAGAAGCTCTGACTAGGACTCTCCTCAGCCTCAAATATGGGTGTTGATTTCCTAGTTTGTACTGGACCAAAACAATATTACAATAGAAGATAAGTTGTTAAAGATAAGAGTGGAGCTTGTTCCTGGGGCACCAACTGTAAGGTCAGGTTTGAGACCACTGAGGCAGGCAAAGTTCAAGCAACATGTGAGTTTATTACCATCTGGTTGCAAATGGGCCAAAGGTGAAGAGGGCATTGGGCCTGAGAGGGGGGTCTGTGCAGTTGTTATAGAGGAGTTTAGGCAGAGAATGGGGCACTGGTCAAGAGGGTGGAAAATTTTAGAGTCCTATGGGTGATGGGCCTGGGGCTGGCTGATAAACAGGGTGGTGGTAGGAGCAGCAGGGAGGCTGCTGGCTTTCTGTTATCTCTGTGCTCCTGTGGATGTGGGTAGTGAGTCTGCTTGGGTGGGGGTCTGGCTGAGGGGCCTGTCACCAACTAGCTACCTTCAGGGTCAAACTGTTTCCAATTTTAAAGAATACAGCCTAATGGTGAGGTGGCTGGGATCTGAAGGTTATCTCCCATGGTGCACCATGGGGCCTAAGGGAGAGAAGATGGCATCCTATGCAGAAAGATGCAGATCCATTGAGTTCCCAATGTATCCTTTATGAGACTCAAGTACTACTAATGAAATGTCTGAAGCCAAAGAAGCACTGGTGCCTTCTCATTTTTTCCCCTTAGACTGTACCACACACTCTGCCCCAATGATTCCTTAGACAGAAGAGTAGAACCTCACCCAGGGGTCCCTTAGGTAATCCCAAGAGATCATTAAAACCCCCCAAGCCTCCCTTAGAAACAGTAAACTTTTTACAAGGTCTCCCTATGTAGTTCAGACTGGCCTTGAACTCACTATGTAGCCTATGCTGGCCTTGAACTGGTGGCAATCCTCCAGCCTCAGCCTCCCAAGTGCTGAGATTTTAGGCATGTGCAACCACACCCAGCTCATAAATAATAAACTCTTAGAAGATCAGGGTGGAACTCCCTTAGAGGACTCCCTTAGATCAGGGTGGAGGCCCATGGTGGGGGAAATCTCTTAGGCCCTTGAGAAATAGTATCCCTTACATTTAATCCTGATAATAAAAACTTTGGTACTTTGTTTAAGGCCTAAGAAATAGAAATGTTTTTTGAGCATTTAAGAGAAAAAATTATAAGGATAGCTCTACATACTCACAGCCTCCTGACTTGACCTTTACTGGTGATTTCCTTTGTTTCACTCAGGCCCTCTGGCACATCTTTCTAAATTAGCTGAGTTTCTGTTCGAAGAAACAAGGAGAGGATTTAACCCAATTCAGAAGAGAAGTGGGGAGGAGGCTTATATGTTTCCTAAAAACAGAGGCTTTAGCCCTTATCTATAAGGGTGAGATTTCCTGGTGACCACAAGGTGAATCAGAAAAAGAAAATAGTGAGCAAACATGGCAGAACCACATGACTGATCCACACAACTGTTATCAGGTAACCTACTTCTAAAAGTGGCCCACCAACTAAATGGGTTCTGGGTTGCTAGCCTCTCCCTCTGGAGTTAGATTCCAGGTTCTTCTCTTGAACAATGAAATGGATAGAACTAGTGTAGATAGATAAGTTAATTAAATATCTTGTAAGCAATTAGACAGGGCTGGCCCTGAGGAGTCAATATGAGGGACAATTGAGACACATTCACTGAAGGTCAGCATTATAAAAAGAGAAAAACTACTACACCCACTAACCCTAACTTCCCCTAGGGAAGAATAGCAGTGATTGGTATTCTAAACAGACATCAATGGGCCCTGGATTTAGCTCAGTGGTTCCACCACTTGCAAAGGCATAAGGTCCTGAGTTCAATCCCCGGTGCAAGACAAAAAAAAAAACAAAACCAAAAAACCACCCCCAAAACCCAGACATCAATCACCTGAGTGGGGGACAAAGACCTTAACCCATCTCTTCCATGAAACGACCTTGACTCTTCCCTTACTGAAAATCCTTGTTCATTCCTTATACACTTGCTATGTGACTTGTTTCCCCATTTGATCCCCCATTTAAGCAATATTACCTAATTGACTCCTTGTTTTAATCTTATTGGTCAATCATAGTTTTGTTCCACCTCACACCCACTTTATAATTTCCCATGGGATCAATATTGCCTCAGCAACTGTACTTGTAATCTTATTGGTTGATGATAGTTTTGTCCCACCTTGAAGCTGCCTCACCTCATGGCTTTGCTCCATTAAAAACCCCTGGGAAACAGGATTCCCCAGGCAACCCACTTTCAAGTCCCTCTTCTGTCTCTCTTAGGCAGAAGCTGTCTTTCTCTTAATAAATTTTTCCTATTCTTAACCTTTGTTGTTCCTGTCAGGCAAAAGAGTGAAAAAGCAAGACCAGACCAGAACCACATCAAGCCTTTATTGCAGGGACAATCTGCCGGGCTGTCTCTGAACAAAGGAGTGCAGCAGCATAGCCAGGGTAGGGGGAGCTTTTATGGGAGCTGGGGAGGGGTTTGGGGATGTGATGGTTAGGGATTGGAGGGGTTGAAAGGCGTGTGACCGGGGATTAGAGGAGCCTGTGACATCACTAGTTACTAGGAAGAGAGCAAGTATCAGGTTACTCTTTTGGCGGGAAAAGGGCATGTTGGGAAGAAGAAAGTTGTCTTTTGGTGGGAGAAGCCATCTTGGGGTTGGGTTTTAGGTGGGGAGCAGGGTATTATGGGAAGAAGGCCAGTTTGGGTGGGAAAGGAGCCATTTTGGAACTGGGTTTAGGTGGGAAGCAGAAGGTAGCTATTATATATAGGAGCCATCTTAAGATGAGGGAAAGCTATCAGTTCCTAGAATTCATTCTTCAGTTTTAGAGAACATGAACTCAAGTTTCGATATCTAGCAGGTTTGGGAGCTACACTGATTTCCCCTATATCAAAGAAAGCAAAAAGCACAGTGACAATGTTTATTCAAGAAAATAAAAGTGAAGAGTAGGGGAGAAACTGGGTCTTCAGAGAGAGCTTGGGCTGAGTAAAGAGAAAAAGAAGGTAAAAGCAAAATTAAAAGTACATGCTGTGTATGGGAAATGCAGCATGGGCTCTTGTGGAAAGTTATGATAGCAATCTTCATGGCTTGCCTCTCCTTTTATGCTGTCCAAATTTCAAGG
Organism: Heterocephalus glaber; assembly: GCF_000247695.1. Next base: position 4,961,580 of record NW_004624849.1, on the reverse strand, counting down.
AAATCCACGAGAATGTCTACATATGGGGTGGCATTATAGACAGCTAAATTAGGTAGAAATATTATATGCAGTCAGACAGGGCTAGGCCCTCGAGGCAGTCAATGCAGATGAGAACATACATGGTTGGAAGTACTTCTGACAAATATTAAAGTCATAATGACCAGATTTGCATATTTCCCTAAGGAATAAACAAAAACTGAGATTTTTGGTACCACTCTTTTCAGATTCCCCACTTAAATAAATGATTATCTCATTAGGGTTGGGCCATCCTCTCCCACACACTAAGCTACTAAAACTAAAGACAAGACTAAGATTATAGATTATTGGTTAATAATGTCATCCATATCCCCTTGCTACTACTGGATCAATATTAGCTAAGTGGCCATACTTGTAATCTTATTGGTTGATTATAGTTTTGACCCACGTTGTACCTACTTCATGATTTTACTCTATAAAACTTTCTCAGAGAAGTGGGTTCATTGACAACCCATTCAGGAGCCCCCCCCCATCTCTCAGGAGCTATTTCTGTTACCCATTCCTATTCCCCATTTTTATTCCCCAATAAATTTTCCTACTGTTAACCTCCATTGTCCCATAAAAATTATTCTTTGACTTTGGGGAACATGAACTCAGCATGTCTGAGTTACATTTTCTCCTCTATATCCCTTGGATTTCTTGTCTCTGGTTAATATCAGATCTAGGCCATCCTATTGAAAACCTACTCAAATTCTCTCATTAAGTCCATGTACAGGGCTTTCGGAACTGTGCTGCGCATGTGTCTGGGATCTTGTAATTAACAGGTCACACCTACCACCTCCCAGCCAGCTTTGCCATGCCCTAATCTTCTGTCTCACAACCAACCAAAATGACAGACATGGCAGATCCATGGGACTGATTCACATGATGAACCTAAATGCCCACCAAATATGGTGGAACCATCTGAGTAAAAGGATGAAACTAAAATGGCTGCCAAAAATGGCAGAAAGGTGGACTGGGATGAAATAAAGCCTTGGGAAAGCAGCTCACTAAGGATATCTAGAGATAAAAGGCCATCTATGGGAATAGTGCAGATGAGATTTTGAGCACAAAAGGGGGTAAACTGAGGCAAGTGGCTATATTATAGGCAGCTAAGTTAAATAGATATTAATAAGCAGTCAGATAGGGCTAGGTCCTCGAGAGAGTCAGTGTAGAAGGTGAGAACACATCAAAACTGTGGCTGGAGGCACACTGAAGAAGGCAAGACCTCGAGATTAAAGTCACAAAGGGCAGATTTACATACTTCCCTGAGGGATAAATGAAAGCTTGAGATTATACTGTAATTGTATCCTCTTTGGGGGATTTCTCATAGAAATAGACCATTATATCACTTGGGATGAGCCATCCTCTCCAACCCACTAAGACTAAGACTACTAATACTAAAACTAAGGACAAGACTATGCCCTTGCTATGTGCCCTGTTTCACCACTGGATCAATATTAGCTAAGCTGCTATATTTATAATCTTATTGATTGATTATAGTTTGACACACATTGTATCTACTTCCTGATTTTGCCATGTAAAATATTCTCAGAGAGATGACCTTGGCAGCAACCCACTTGGGACCCCTCCTATCTCTCAGGAGCTATTCTTTTTTTGGGGGGGGTTATGGGGGATTGAACTCAGGTCCTTGCACTTGTGAGGCAGGTGGCAGAATCACTGAACTAAATCCCTGGCTCTTAGAAGCTATTCTTATTTACCATTCCATTTTTTTTCCCTTGAGACAGGATCTCACTGTGTAGTCCAAACTGGCCTTGAACTCACTATGTAGCCCAGGCTGGCCTGGAACTCACAGAGTTCTTCCTGCCTTAGCCTCCAGAGTGCTGAGATTATAGGTGTGTGCCACCATGCCTGGCCCTATTTCCCATTCCTATTCCCCAGGTTCCCAGGTATGTGCCTCATTCCTTTGAGGACCCACACTCCACTCTTGAACACCCATGCTCCACTCTTCAATGTGTCTTATCTCTCACTCTCAATAAATCTTTCCTACTCTTAACCTCTGTTTTTCCTTGGAATTCATGTTTTGATTTCGGAGAACATGAACTCAATACATCAGATTAGGAGTTATATCTCTCCTATATCACTACTCAAGCAGGAGATCAAGTTACAATAGGTATTTTTGCCAAAAGTGAGGAAACTGAGCAAAGCATCATGGAGAAGAGAAATGTAAGGATAGACAATCATAACCAACATGTATGCAAAAGCCTTCTTGGGCTCAGTGGAGCCTTCCACAACTGGAACTGATGCCCTGGCACCTCCCCAACCGATTCATACTCTCACTGAGTGACTGAAACTGGGCAAGAGAACAAAAAAAGGGAAGATAAACTTGAGCCAGCCCTGTGGGCTTCTTTTACCAGCTATGAAAAACAGAGACCATATGCTTCCCCTTCCCTATCCCACAAGGTGGGAGACAGCAGGAAACTGTTCCCAGAACCATGAGGAAGTTTTCTGAGTTCTTCAGCTTCAATTTATTTTTTTATCACCTTCTGTTTCCATGCCTTTCCCCAATAACCAAAAAGGATTTCAGCCCTCCAAAGAAAGAAAACTATCCTGAGAGAAAAGGAAGAAGAAGGGATTGGAGCTTTCCTATGGGAGAGAGAGAGAATGAAAGAAAAAATACCTTCTTGGCTGTAGATTTTAGAGAGAGAGAAAAACAAAACTGCCCAACAGGCCTTACCTGTTCCTGTTTGGCTTTGTCAAAATATGCTACTGGGTTGCAGGGTATTGGGAACTCCTCTTAGAGATTTTTTCTAAGTTCTTTTTGTCCTGAACAAAGAATTGGACAAAACAAGTTCAAAAGGTAGTGAGGTCTTACATTTATTAAAGGTGAGAAAAGAAACATGTTGCACCTGCCTTGCAAGTGCAAGGTCCTGAGTTTGATCCCTGTTACCAGAAGAGAGAGAGAGAGAGAGAGAGAGAGAGAGAGAGAGAGA
>NW_004624849.1:4926324-4958511 GCF_000247695.1 Heterocephalus glaber | reverse complement strand
AGAGAGAGAGAGAGAAAGAAAGAAAGAGAGAGAGAAAGAAAAAGAAAGAAAGAAAAAGAAAGAAAGAAAGAGAGAGAGAGAGAAAAGAGATATTCTGTGGAGGAAATGCAGGCTAATTAAAAATAGGAAATGTACACTCTGCAGAGTGAGAACAGACCATTGAGAAAGAGAATTCAGTGGCCAGAAGGTTAATGGCAGCCACTCTTCAGGATGGCATTAGGTCTAGGCTGTCCTATCAAAAATCTATTGGAGTTCTCACAACAGTTGAAGATAGCATTCTCTAATTGGTCCCAGGCACAGGGCTTTTGGGACTGTTTTTCTGCAAATTTCCTGGGTTTCCATTATTAACAGGTTATGCCCACTTGCTCAGCTGATTCGCTATGCCTTAACCTTCTGCCTCAAGACCTCATGGTGGCAACCACAGTCACTCAATTGAGAAAATTAAGTGCAATAGGTTTAATTGGATCCCAAGTTTCAGAGGTCAAGTGGCAGTACTCAACCTCCAAAGACAAGGCACATGTACTTATCATGATGGACAGCAGAAGCAGAGTAATGATCAGAATGATCCGACACATGTAGACCTATGGTGTTGGCTGGTTACCCATGGTGTCTCCAAAAATCAAATAGACAGGAAGCCCAATAAATTTTTTTCCATTAAGTTGATTGGTACAATTTAGATATGCAATACAGTTACATTAATCATTGGGAACTTGTACCTTTACATGATATATCTTGGTTCTTACTTTTTCCCCATTCCCCTGCCCCACCTTCAACCCCTCCACCTCTCCCTATTTACAAAGACGTTTTTCCATTTTTGAAGCCCAATAAGTTTTTACTAGATTTATATAGTTGGAAAAATTTAAGGGGGATGAACAGAAACTTATCTCAAATTGTGGTAACAGAGTCAGGGCCTCTCAACCAATTTCCAGATTTGAGCCACTTTACAGGTCTAGAAACCCTTGAATGAAGGGGTGGCTGGATTCCCTTGGGGAGGGACCCTGGTGCACCAGCAAGAATTTATACTGTCAATCTTTCTACTATAGCCAAGATTCACAGGTCCAGGAATCAAGAGGTGAAAGTAGGAGTGGTATCATTCATTACCCCTAGTGATTCACTAGCAAGGTTTCTGCTTCGTGTTTCAGTAACCTTATGCTTTACTGGCCTAGAAGTCTTAGTTTTAGGGGGTAGAAGACTTGTACCAGGAAGCATAACAATGATTCCATTGAACTAGGAACTAAGACTTCCCCTGGTCATTTTGGGCTCCTCCTGACTCTGAGTAAATAAGCTAAAAAGGGAGTTACAGTGTTGGCAGGGGTCCGGACTATCAAGCAACTATTAGACTATTATTCTACAATGGAGGAAAGGAAGAATACACTAGGAGTGCAGGAAATCCCTTTGGGTGCCTCCTAGTATTACCACGCCCTGTTATTAAAGTCAATGGGAAACTACAACAATCCAGTCCAGGCACGGTGACAAATGACTGTATGAGTCTCCCCACCAAGGAAAGAACCAAGACCTACTAAGGTGCTTGCTGACGGACAAGGGAATACAGAATGTGTATCAGAAGTTATAAATATCAGCTACAGAAATGAGGATTGTTTAATGTGCTTCCTTTGTAATAGAATGTTAGATTTAATATTGGTTAAGTATTATTAAACCTTTATTATAATGTTTAAGTTATGAAATGTCAGGAGTATGCATCACCCAAAGGAAAAAATTTGTCTTCTATTTTGGGGGAGGGAATCAGTGTGCTTCTGTTTGTATGTGGGATAGTTGTACCATGTTAGGCATAATTATGAACCTGCTATTGTATGTGGAGACTAAGTGTGGTTTAAGGAAATGTGTCTGGTTGTCAAGTTGAGGGGTGAATTGTGATAGTTAATTGTGGTGTCAACTTTAATTTTAAAAATGCCTATGATTGATCTAGCATAGTTCTGGGTGTAGATGATGGATTTACTGAAGAAAGAAGACTCCCCTTACCCCCACTAGGTATGGGTTGCACCAACCAATAGTCTTGTAGCCTGGATGGAATAAAAAGAAAAAGAAGAAGGAAGTTTCACTTCTGTTTCTTCAAAGGAACTCCATCCAGTCTTTGCCATTACCTTTGGATATTCATCTCTAGCCTTCTAACACAGAGCCTTCAACTTCCTACTACAGACTTGCATGGGACTGTACAGTGAGCTCCAGGACTTTGACTTTTGACTAGATCCTTTGGATCTCCTGTATACAGACAGCATTTTTGCTTTCTTCCACACCTGATTTTGCAGGTATAAGCCTACCTTATAAATCCATATATACATGTACATGTACATATAATCTGTTGCTCTAGTGAGCACTGACTGATACAGTCCCACAGAGACCCACAGGTCAAAGGGTTTGTCACCAGCCTGTGGTACTAATGAAGGTGGTGGGACCTATAAAAAGTGGGGGATAGTGGGAGGAAGTTAGATTATTGGGAGTGTGCTCTTGAAGGGGATACTGGAATCCTGACATCTTTTTGTTTTTCTCTGTTTTGCAACTGCCATGAGGTGAGCAGCTTTGCTTCATTACACCTGCCCTGCCACATTGTTCTGCTTCATCACAGACTCTGAGCAAGTGCACCAAGCGAGCACAGGCTGAAACCTCAAAATAAAATTTTCCTCCTTATAAGTTAATAATCTCAAGGATTTTTTGTTATTTTTTTTAACAGTGAGGGAAAGCTGACTAACATAGAGTCAGGGAGCAGGGCTATATTTGTGTTTGTCTGCTGGCTAAGACAAAAGTACAAGTGAATACCATGAACTAGATCAGGAAAGCAAGTCATCTTGTCTGAACATCCCAGCAAGCCTGTGAGGAGAGACCCTTCCTTCCTATAGATGGGTCCACCTTTGAGCTTCAGTGCATCCATCCAGAGCACAAGTACATGCTCAGTGAGGATGCAGGATCACCAAGAAGGTGGGGGTCCATCTTCACTGGCTCACAGTCCAGGGCCGCATGGTGACAAAGCTGATATCCACTAAGAAGCTAATGAGACTACTGGTGCCTGCACAGGTGATGTGCATAACTTGATATGGGGGACCTGGAAGGATTTCTTGAAGAAGGGACATGTGAGCTGGGGTCTGAAAGATGTGTGGACTTCATGAGGCCCACAGTCTACAGACCTTATAAGATTGGTCTTATGATTTTTTGTCCTGTTAGCCTCATGCTGGAAACAAGCCCCATGATGGCAAGAGTTTGTTTTCTGTCCTGTTCACCAGAATATCCTAGCATCTAGACCAGTGCATGGCATGTACATGGTACTCAAAATATTTGAGTAATTTTTGAAATCACTCAAAATATTTATTGGATAGAGGAATAGATGGATAGACAGATAGATGAAAGAATATATGGGATGGATATATGGATAGATGGATGGATGAATGGATGGTGTATCAGGCAGTGCTTACTAGAGAAACAGATTTAATGCAAGATTATACAATATAAGAATTTACAAGATTGGCTTATAATGGCCACCCACAGAGTCAGGTGTGGAAGAGTGCAAAGGGTCTCTCTGCTCTGGAGATCCAAAGGATCCAGTTGAAGAGCTGGAGCTCACTGTAGTGACCCACACAAGTCTGTACCAGGAGGCCAAAAGCTCTGTGCTGGAAGATTGAAGAGTCTGCACTGGAAGCTAAGAAATAATGCCCACAGTGAAGGTCAAGACTGGAGCTCCTCTGAAGAAACAGAAGCAAGCCTTCTTTCTTCATTTCCCTTTTATACCATTCAGGTGGCAAACACATTGGTTGCTGTCACACCCAGTAAATCCTGGCAAATCTTCAGTAAATCCCCTCAGCCACATCCAGAACTTTGCTGGTCCAATTTAGCTGGGTGTTTCTTACTTGAGTTGACACAGTCAGTTAACTATCACAGATAGATATACAGGTAAATGTGTAGATGGATAGATGAATGGACACATGGGTGGACACATGGGCAGATGTGTGGGCAGGTAATGGGTGGGTGGATGAGTAGATCAAACAGTGGGGGAAATAGATGGACTTGTGAACTAAATATCATAAAAAGACGCATAAAGCAAAGGTCATGAGAACTTCCAGGAAGATGATGGAGTGGTGAGCAGCAGAGAAAAACCCTCTCTGAGATTTGGTGTCCTGACACTGGAATACAGAGGTGCAAGGAGGAGGAGATGGAGGGAAGTGGGTCCCTGGGACCCAGGAAGGATCTGAGGTGAGAAGTGAAGTCCATGGGGAGAGCGAAGAGAGATTGTAACAAACAGGAGGGAGGTAGCAAGTAATGCTTTCTCCCAGATCCCAGACACTCAGGGTGGGAATGGTGGGTCAAACCTGCAGATGCACAGTGACTGCTGGCAACCCTAGAGGCCTGTATGGAGAAACACACCAGTGGAACAGAGCAGTGGAGACACTGGACTGCAGCAGCTGGTGAGTTATCTGGGTTCAGAGCTCACACAGGAGAGGGTGCTTGGCTGGTAGCTGTCTTGGAGAGAAGCCAACTTGGTATTGGGAAGATACCAAGAAGAGGAATAGCTGAGTCAAATGGAACCTTTAGTTTTAGTTTTTTGAGGAATTGCCACACTGATTTCCACAGTGGTTGAAGCAGTCTACACTCCCACCAACAGTGGAGAAAGGTTCCTTTTCCCAACAGCCCTCCAGCATTTGTTATTTTTTATTTTATTTTATTTTTTGGTGGGTGCTGGTTGAATTGTCTTTATTAACAAACAGGATATCCAAGGCCACTACATTGAGGAGGGGCAGGGCAGGGAAGAGAAAGGTTACTTGCTGCTCACACTATATACAGAGGCAAGCAAAGGGGTGTGGAGGTTGAGAGCTCCCTGCTCTCTCCCTCCACCAGAAAAAGGGAGAGGCTAGAAGAGATGGAGGCTGGAAAGGGGGAATGTTTTTGTTGGTGGGGTCCCCCCTCCATTCCCTGGGGCTTGAGGGGGAAAGGAATCATTAAAGTGGTTTCAGAAAATGAGGAAATGCTCCCTACCCCTGGAGTGGCCAGTGACCTCCCCACCCCGAACTTAGGGCCCAGTGACCCCCCCCCGAGTCTGGTACATTCAAGGGGGGAGCTGGCTCCTCTGATGTGCTAATAAAGAGGTCCAGGGCCCTGCCCAGTCAGCAGCAGTGGGGCAAGGGGTCTGAGCCCCAAGCACTCTCCTAAGTGGAGAAAAGGGGTAGGGGAGGCCCAGTCTACTCCTGGTAAGAAGCTGTGTCCCTCCCCAAAAGTTGGGGATAGGCACAGTTTAAAGGAGAGGACATGTTGCGGAAAAGGATAGTCACATGATCATAAAAGCATGAGGGGTGGTTGGAGGTCATGTTCCCAGAAGGCTCCAGTGAATCAAACCAATAAAAGCAAAAGCCCAGGGAAGAGAATGGGGGCGGCTGGGGAAATCTGGCTGGAGGAGCTGGTCCAGGGTAGGTGGCCCCAGCCCGGCCATCACCAGTTCATAATGCAGTTCCGGTTCAGGGTCATGAAGTAAACTTGGCTGCTGCCCACAGAGTGGACAGAGGCAAAAAATACCTTGTCATTCTGCTCACACTGGAACTTGAGCCTCTGGGCCCTTTTGTGCATGAAGACCCTATCCAGGTGTCCTGTCTCCACAGAACAGATCTCAATGGCTTTCTCACCCCAGCCCATTATCTGGCTGGGGCAGATGTAGGCCACAAATGTGGGCATCTCTCCCCACTGCAGCACCACATCTTTAATGATCCGCCCGTACGTGTTGACATAGACACCCTCATCTTCATAGCATAGCAGCATCTCCATGCCATCGGTGTTGGGGAGGAAGATGACGGCATGGCCATCATCTCTGATTTGGCTTTGGATATGCACAGGGATGTAGATGTCATAGCTGTTCCCCGAGTCAACATCCATAGCATGGAAGTCAGCACTGGAGACATAGATGACCTTAAACTGCTGTCCCTCCTCTACCGTCAGGTCAACCAGCAGAGGGTGGTGAGGGAGGTCAGCAAAAGACTTGAAGGCCATGAATTTGTGGTAGGGTTTGGGGGCCCAGGCATACACCTCCACGGAGTTCTTCAGGACAATAACGAGGAACTTAATGTGCTCGTATTTCACAACACGGTAGTGTCCGCAGCCCTCCATGTCCCCCGCAGTGGTCCAGCCCTACTTCTTCTCCACCTCTGAGTCATTGTGCAGGATCTTGTTCCGGAGCCAGGACAGGTAATACACCCATAGTTTGTTCCTTTTCCCTGAGATGGTGATGAGCAAGTTGAGGCCTTCCAGTACATCCATTTGCTGGAAGTGTTGCCGACCAATGAGTCCATACACCTTGTCCTGCCCACTTCGGTCCATTCGGTCCAGCAACATTAGCCCATTCTCTGTACCCACCAGCAGGTTGAGGCCCCAAAGGGCCGCACAGAGGATCTCAGAATTGAATTGCTTCTTGTACTTACGAATCTCAGAAGTTTCACTGTGAGTCTGAGTGTTCGTAGGATTCACACTGACCACAGAGCCTTTTCTCACATCATACTGCAGCTGATCTAGCCAAGCTCCCTCTCCACCCATGAGGGCTGTGATGCGGATGGTGTCCCCACTGCCTCCAAGCTGGTAGATTCCTAGATCCACAAACATGGTGAATGAGCTCTTGCCAGGGGCCTTTACCAGCCCACAAGACTGGTAATCACTGCTTCCATCCTTTGAGGGGGTACTTTGACCTTTGCTGTTCTCGGTAGGCAAGTGGCTATGCTGGACGACATCTGGAAGGTTAGTGTAACCATTGCTGTCAGCATGCAACAGGCTTCATTCCTCCTCAGGAGTCCTCTAGACCACCATGGTGCCATCCCCGTATGGCGGCTGGGTCCCAGCTATCTCCTCAACATCGTGAACCGCCATGGTGCTGACATTGTCTGTTTCTCCATCGCTGTGGTCCCCAGGGGTGTCTCTGTTCCCCTCTGATGGTTCACCATCACCTTCTTCCTCATCGTCTTCATTGCTCTTCACCTCCTCACTGGATGATGAATAGTCCATGGCTTTCTTGGGTGGCTGGGGGGCTTCGTCCAAGGTTCGTTCTTTCAGCAACACAAAATCTTCTGGCCGGGAGCTGTCCAGTTTAGTAGAGGCTCCCACATGGTTTCGATTTCATTCCAGCAAGCCAGCCTGGGGGAGGTTCCCATGAGAGGCTGGGAGGGCACTGTTGGAGCAGGGGTCACTCCTCCTGAAGTCCGAGTTACTAGAGGCGTTGGGTGGGCCAGGGGGCTGAGCAGGGGACCCTGGAGACTTGGGGGTGCCCCGCTCTGCCCGCCTTTGCAGATAGATTTGCCAGGCGGAGTTGCTGTGAGGTCTGGCATGGACAGCCTGAGCTGGCCGGGACACTCCAGCCCCACCGGTGTTAAGGGCAGTGGCAATAGATGAGGTCCTCAGAGGTACCTTGGGCTGGGCCTCATTATCTGGCCAGACCCAGGCTGTGGGGTTCAGGGAGGGACCAGGCCCTTCAGAGGTGGGATCTGAATTCTGGCGGATGACAGCTGCTCGGGGCAGTGGGCGTGGCAGTGGGCGTGGGGATGGCAGGGTCAGGGTCGTGGGAGGCTGGGAAGGCAGCCAGGTTTCTTTTTCTTTTTTGGTACCAGGGATTGAACTCCGGTCGTTGCGCTTGCATAGCAGGCGGCCAAACCACTGAGCTAAATCACCGGCCCCAGCCAGGTTTCTGGTGGGCTGGTCCTGCAGAGGGACTCGTGTGGTCCATCCTGAGCCTCCACCGGCCTCTGCATAGGAGGAGTTTGGGAAAGAGGTCCTGGAGGGCCGGGGGAGGTTTGGGGGATGGGAGGTTCTGGGCCTGTGTTGCTTGGTTTGGTCTTGGTCAAGGGAAAGTTCTGTTGCTTGTTCTTCCTTGTTCTCGCTTCTACCTCTCGTCAGCAGGATTGATGCCCGACCATAATGATACAGAGGCTTTCTGTCCCCAGGCAGGATTTGCTACTGCTGCTGCTGTTGCTGCTGCTGCTCCTTCTGAAGTTGCTGCTGCTGCTGCTGCTGCTGCAGGGACTTGAGGTAGGCATGCTCCTGCTGCAGCTGCCTTTGGAGACGTTACTGCCGCTGCTCCTCTAGTTGCTTCCGCTTATATTCCTGCTCTTGCTCAACCTGCCGCTGCTCCTCCTGCCGCAGAGCCTGAATGTCCTCTAGCCGCCACTGCTGCTCCTTTTCCTTCAGATTCTGCTGCTTGCGCTCTCAACGCTGTTGCTCCTCAGCTCCTCGCCGCTCCTCCTCTCGCTCCTCTATTCGACGCTGCCGCTGGTGCAACAGGTGTTTGATGTGCACCTCAGGGTCTCGCTGTTGCTGCTGCTGCTGCTTTAAAGCCTCGGAGTTGTCCTTATTCTCCTGCTGGAGCCGGAGGAATTCCTGGCGTAGTGTGAACTCCCCAGGCACATTCATGATGGAGCTTGGCTCTCCTTCTTCTCCATGGCTGTCATCTTCTTCTTCACTGCCGCTATACTCATATTCTGTCTCCTCTTTCTTGCCCCGCTTCTTCCGGGACCGGTCAACGTGGTCCTTGAGCTGGATGGGGACCTGCCGCTCTGTGGGCTGGTCTCAGATGAAGGGAAGCTTCAGTAGCTGCTCGGTTGGCGGTCGGCTCAGGTAAGTCTTGATGAGACATGTGTCAATGAAGTCGATGAACTTCTTAGACCATTTCTTGGACTTGAGACTGGGTGGAGGGTTCCGAGGGATAAGGAAGAGGGCTCGCATGGGGTGCATGTCACACAGAGTGTGTGTGGGGGCTCCCTGTGCCATCTCAATGGCTGTGATTTCTGAAGACCAAATATCACTCCTGTAATCGTAGGTGGCATCAGGGTTCTCGTTACAGGCTATGACCTCTGGAGCCATCCAGTATGGGGTCCCAATAAATGTGTTCCATCTGTCCACAGTGCGGTCCAGCTGAGCACTCACTGCAATCCACTAGCTTGACCTCAGCATTCTCTGTTAGTAGCACATTCTGTCCCTTGATGTCTTGATGGATCACTTTTTTTTTTTTTTTAAAGGAGGAGAGATTTATTTTGGCTCATAGTTCAGTCCATGGTTGTCTGGCTCCCAAGGGAAAACAGCATGGTGGACAGGTGTAGCAGAGAAGAAGAGGGTCTTGTCAAGGCAGCCAGGAAGCAGAGAGAGAAAGGAGGAAATGTGGAGGGAGATCAAGCCTTCCATGCCATGCGCCCAGTGACCTGCCTTTTCCAAATAGATCCTGTTTCCTAACAGCATGTCAGCTATGAGCCCCCTTAACCCAACCATCTTTCACAAGCCTCACTGCTGAGCTCATTAAGCTCCTGGAGGACATCTAGATATAAAAGGCAGCCATACTACATAGTTGTAAAGGCAACCATTCACAAGAAATTCAATATAAATGGCATTGCTTGGATTTTTATAACATTCTAGCATTTATTTAATAAAAATTCTTGAGGTGAGACAAGGGAAAAATAGAGGAAAAAATTTAGAAAAAAAGATGATAGCCAAGAAATTTCTAAAATTAAAGAAAGACACAAGTTATCAAACTGAAAAGGTACTTGTCATAATACATGCAAAGAAATGAACAGCTAATGAAGGAAAGGAAAATATTGTGAGAAAAATGAAAAATATTGAAGACAATGAAAAATACAAAAAACAAACAAATAAAATAGCTTCCCTGAAAAGTAATGAGAAACCAAAATAACTGAAGGCTCTGTCAACGACAATCCTTGATGGATCACTTTATGGGCGTGGAGATGAGCCAACCCCCTGAGAATCTCCCTGCTGATGTAGACAATGCAGTCCTTCTTCAGAGCATTCCCTTTTGTGTTCTTTACCAGGTCGATCACTGAACCAGCACCACAGAACTCCATCACCAGCCAGAGCTGGCCATCATTCCCAGGGGCGCTCTTCTTGATGAAGGCCCCATAGTAGGTGGCAATGTTGTGGAGGTGAGAATACTTTTTCAAAATGTTGATCTCCTGTTTGATCTCTTCCTCCTCGTCCTCCGTGACATCCATGACCTGGATGGCAGCCAGCTGCCCAGTCTTGACATGCTGACCCTTGTACACCTGTCCATAGGTTCTATTGCCAACCACCTCCACCAGCTCAAAGATCCCAGCAGGGCCCCGCAGGGCGGACAGGTCGATGTCGTCCAGGCTGCAGGCGGGGGCCAGGTCATCCATGGCCTCCGCAGTGAACCGAGCCACGGGGCTGCTCACCCTCTGGCTCGGTTATTCCACTGCTGCTGTTGCCGCTTCTCTCTCATTGGGGGAGCCTGAGGGCGGACTAAACTGCACCTCCCCCAGGAGAAGGAGAAAGAAAGTGGGCCAGCAGGAGGACCGATCCAAGACTGACAGGAGCTATCTCCCCAGAGTTGGCAACCCAAGCTTCTCGACTCTCCAGCGCAGGCCCTAGCATTTGTTATTGATTGATTTCTTCATAATAAACATGCTTCCTAGAGTGAGATGGAATCTTAGCATTGTTTTAATTTGCATGTCTCAAATGACCAGCGATGTTGAACATTTTTTATATATATTCATTTGGTGTTTCTACTTCTTCATATGAGAAGTATCTATTCATTTCAGATGCCCATTTTTTGGATTGGGTCTTTAAATTTGGGAACATCTCATTTTTAAAAATTCTTTATATATTGTAGATAGTAGTCCTTTGAGGAACAGCTGGCAAAAATTTTGTCTCTTCACTCCATTAGTGGTTTCTCCTGCTGTGCAGAAGCTTTTTAATAAGATGAGATCTCATTGGTATCTTTCCAAAAGAATTAAAAGCATCATACCACAGCAATATATGCACACTCATGTTTATAGCAGCACAGTTTGTAATAGCTAAATCTTGGAAACATCCCAAATGCCTATCAACCGATGCATGGATAAGGAAGATGTGGTTTTTTTATCCAATGGGGTACTACTCTGTCATAAAGAAGGATGAGCTTCAGACATTTATAGCTAAATTGATGACCTTGAGACCATACTCTTAAGCAAAATAAATCAGACACAAATTTGTAACTATTGCATTGTTTCTCTTGTGTGAGAAACTGAAAGTGGAAATAAGGACTAAAATGTATAATAGGTATTGGAAGAAATAGAAATTGGAAGAAAGTGTTCAAATGGGAAGGGGAACAAGGGAGGAGGGAGGGAAAAAGGAAGGAAGAGACAAGTAAAAAGTGAAAATAGAAGGAGAAATGGAAACAAATCTTTTGTACATAGGAAGGGGAGTGGGAAATGGGATAAAATTAAATTAAATTTTTTAAAAATGAGATCTCAATTGTTGATTCTTTGTTATAGCTCCTGTGTGATCAGGATTTTGGTTGTAAGGTCTTTGCCTACACCAATGTCTTTGAGAGTTTTACCTATTCTATCTTCCAGCAGATAAAGTGTTTCTGTTTTAGTATTTTTTTTTTTTTTGGTACTGGAGATCGAACTCAGGACCTTGTGCTTGCGAGGCAGGCACCGGAACCACTGAGCTAAATCCCCAGCTTTCTGTTTTAGTATTTAGATCTTTGATACATTTCTGTTTTAGTTTAGTGCATGGTGAAAAATATGGGTCTAGTTTCAATCTTTGGCATGTGGAAAGCCAATTTTTCTAGCACTATTTATTAAAGGGGCTATCTGTCTTCTAGTGAAGGTGTTTGGCTCTGTTGTCACACATTAGGTGGCTGAGTATGTTCTGGAGTTGTTTCTGCATCTTCTAATCTGTTCCATTAATCCCCAAGTCTGTCTTTTTTTTTTTTTTTTTGCTGTACCATGCTATTTTTATCACAGTAGCTTTGGAGTATAATTTCAAGTCAGGGATTGTGATGCCCCTTGCTTTGCCTTTGTTATCTAGAATTGCCTTTGGTATTCTAGGTCTCTTCTGGTTCCAAATGAATTTTAGAATTGTTTTTTCTAGTACTGTGAGATATGCTGTTGGAATTTTGATTGGGATTGCATTAAATCTGTAAAACAATTTTGGAAGTATGACTATTTTTACTTTGTTAGTTCTTCCTACCCAAGAAGAAGAGATATCTTTCCATTTTCTGATATCCTCTTTGATTTCTTTTTTCAGAGTACTGTAGTTTTAAATATAGGGTGTTTTTTTTTTTACTTCCTTCTTTAGATTGATTCCTAGGTATTTCATTTTTGGGGGATGGTATTGTGAAAGGTGATGTTTTCCTAATTTCTCTCTCAGTGAGTTTGTTATTTGTGTACAGGAAGGTTATAGATTTTTGAGTGTTAAATTTATATCCAGCTATGCTACTGAATATGGTTATTAAATCTAGAAATCTTTTGGTAGAGCTTTGGGGTCTTCTATGTAGAGTATCATGTCATCTACAAATATTGATAATTTAACTTCTTTCTTTCCTAAACTTATTTATTTTACTTCTTTCTCTTTTCTAATTGCTCTAGCTAATGTTTCCAAAACTATATTTAATAACAGTGGTGACAGTGGACATCCTTGTCTTGTTCCTAATTTTAGAGTGAAAGCTTTCAGTTTTTGCCCATTTAATATAATGTTGGCTGTTGGTTTGCCATAGATGGCTTTTATCAGATTGAGATAAAGACAATCTATTCCAGTTTTCTGTAGAGTTTTTATCATGAATGGGTGTTGGACTTTGTCAAACACTTTTTCTGCATCTATTGGGAGGATCATATGGTTTTTGTCCTTGACTCTGTTAATATAGTGTATTACATTTATTGATTTGCATATGTTGAACCATCCTTGCATTCCTGGGATTAATCCTACTTGTTATTGGTGTATAATCTTCTTGATGGTTTGCTGCATTCTATTTGGCAGTATCTTATTGAGGATTTTTGCATCTATGTTCACTAGGGAGGTTGGCCTGCCACTCTCTTTTTTGGTTGGATCCTTCTCTGGTTTTGGTATTGGGGTAATGCTTGCTCCCCAGGAATGAATTTGGGAGTACTGCTTCCCTTTCAAGTCCATTAAAGAGTTTGAGAAGTAGCAGCATTAGGTCTTCTCTAAAGTTCTTGTCAAATTCAGCAGTAAATCCATCAGGGCCTGAGCTTCTCTTTTTTGGTAGGTTTTTAGTCACATTTTCAAGTTCATTGGCTGATATTGGTTTGTTTAGAATTTTTATATCTTCTTGATTCAGCTTTGGTAATTCATATGTATAGGAAGATCTGTCCATTTCTTCTGTCCATTTCTTCATCTTATTTGACTATAGGTTGTCTGCAGGATCTGTGGTGATTTCACCCTAGTTGCGTGGATCTGAGTTTTTTCTTTTCTTTTCTTTTCTTTTTGATAAGGTTATCAATTTTGTTTAATCTTTCAAAGAACCAACTTTTTGATTAATTAATTCTTTGTATTTTTTTACTCTCCATTGAATTAATTTCTGCTCTGGTTTTTATAATTTCCTCCCTTGTACAAGCTTTGAGCTTGACTAGGTCTTCTTTTTCTAGATGCTTGAGGTTCAAAATTAGGTTGTGTTTTGAGCCCCCTCTGCTTTATTGATATGGGTTTTCACTGCTATAAATTTCCCTCACAGGACTGATTTTATTGTGTCCCACAAGTTCTGGTAAGTTGTATTGGCATTATCATTTAATTGTAGAAACTCCAATTTCTTCTTTAATTTCATCTGTGACCCATTGGTTGTTCAGTAGGGGATTATTTAATTTTCATGTATTTATGAAGTTTGTATGGTTTTTTGCCATTGATTTCCAATTTCATTGCACTATGGTCAAATAATATGTATAGGAGAATTTCAATTCCTTTGCATTTACTTAAGCATGTTCTATGAGCTAGCATGTGGTTTATTTTGGAGAATGTCCTGTGTGTAGCTGAGAAGAATATGTATTCTGATGTTGTGGGGTGGAAAACTCTGTAGCTATCTACTAAGTCCATTTGTTCAAAAGTTTGGCTCAGTTCTAATATTTCATTGTTGATTTTTTGTCTCATTGATCTGTCTATTTGTAACAGAGGGGTATTGAGGTCCCCCATTACAACTGTATTAATGCTTATTTGATTTTTCATCTCCATTAATATTTGTTTTATATAGTTGAGTGCACTGCTATGTGGTGCATATATATTTGTGATTGTTATCTGTTCCTCTTGGATTGTTCCCATTACAAGGATGTAGTGACATTCTTTGTCTCTATTAATCAGTCTTGGCTTCAAGTCCACTTTGTCTGCAAATAGAATAGCTACTCCTGCTTTTTTCCAGGTTTCTGTCACATGGAGTATTGTTTTCCATCCTTTGATTTTCAGTGTATGAATTTCTTTTTGAATTAAATGTGTTTCTTATCTGCAGCATACTGTTGGATCTTGCTTCTTGATCTATTCTGCTAGTCTGTTTCTTTTGATTGATAAATTGAGACCATTATCATTGATGGTTATAACTGATATGTATCGACTTATCCCTGTCATGTTAGTTTCCTATTTTTGGCTCCTTTCTTCCCTCTTCTGTTTAATTTCTTGCCTTGCCTGGTGGATTCATTCTGTTGGGGTTCATGGAGTTGTAATCCTTGTTGTCTCTTTCTAGAATATCCTTCAGAATACTTGGGAGTGGTGGTTTGGAGATTATGAATTTTTTCAGGTATTCTTTGTCATGGAAGTATCTTATTTGTTTATTAATTTTGAAAGATAGTTTTGCAGGGTACATCAATCTGAGTTGGAAGTTGTTTTCCTTTAGGGCTGGAAATACATCACTCTGAGCCCTCCTTGAATTGAGAGTTTGTGTTGAGAAACATGCCCTTTTGATAGTTCCCCGATGTTTGTTGGGGGCTGGATGTTTGCTCAGAGGATCTCATTCAGACCAGGGATGACAGATACAAGGTGGGCTCTCACTCCTATGCTGAGTGCAGTGGTAATAAGGCCTTGGAGAGGGGCATTCCACATGTTGTAAGAAACAAGGTGCCTGAATCACTGTAGAAAGAAATGCCCCTTGCAATAACAGACTCTCTCTTTGGCTTGTTACATGACAAATACATGTCTATTGTATTCTAACCATTCTACATGTTGGGATCTATTTTTTTTAACCACTGATAGTGTACTAACTAGTGCTTGAGCCAGAGTGCTGCCACAACTTAAAACTAGAATATAGCATTGGCATAGCACATCTGCTCAGAGTTACCTGCAGGACCTAGGAAATACTGTAGTCTGCGTGCCCAGGAAGCATCTGAAATAGATTTTGGGTGCAACACTTTGGGCCCTTATGACAGTCTGTCCTTCTGGAACCAAGTACCAGTGTACTGCCTTCTCCTGCTCATTCTTTCTGTAGGAGAACAATCCCAACCCTGTCACACTCTGGCCTGAGCTCTGGTGTCTCTTGAAGGTGCACCATGTTTCAGGTAGAGTCATCCTGTGATTGCTAAATAAATCCTAGTCACTGTCCCTCTGGGCCCTTCTGGGCAGAGCAAGGAACAGAAAACTCCACTAAAGCTTGTATCAGGGAGACACGTGGAAGCCTTGGCTACAGCAGCGACAGGCCTGAGAAGACCTCTGCCCACCCTTGGAGGGCTATCTTGGCCTGGATCCTGACTCTGCTTCCTGAAAGGACCCCCTGTAGGAGGCTGCTGTGAAATGTGTCAAAGCCACCAGGCAGCTAATGACATCAGAAGGCACTTGACAACACAATTCTGTCATTTAGTGCTAGTGCATGGCAGAGTTTGTTATAATAATAATAAATAAGCATGGACGACCATGCATGTTCTACATGGCTATGCAAGGTCACCAGCGTTTTTGTCTAAGAGTGTCTCAGAAAAGCTGATAAAGACATGCAGCTCTTGAGCTTTGAAGCTGCAGCTCTAACTCTCATGCTTTGATGCTACCCTAATGCTGGAAATAAAAGTTTTGGTTCCTGCTTTCTGGTGATGTCTGCTTCACCTGCATTCTTTTCTTTGGGAACCTCGCCTGATGGGATCCTCCTTCAGCCCACAGGCCCTGACACCCCCTCACCTTTTCCTCATGGCCACCTCTGAGAAAGGCACCACATTTCTCAGCTCTCCTGCCCACATCCACGTGGGGTCCAAACTGGCACCCCAATCACTGACTTAGGTTTTCTTGGCCATGCTGTGCCTTGTATAATGCAGAGTTTTCCTTCCAACAAGTTCCCCACGACCACACCCAGCTTCTTTGCTAAAATCCTTATCTAGTAGCTTTGTCTTTCTACTTCCTTATCCCCAGGTCTCTGTCCTAACTTGCTGACACTCACCTGTGAGGACATCTCCAGAGTTGCTAGTGGAGCTAGACAGCTCCCTCCTTTGACCCTTGTTGCAAGGATGAGGCTTTCAGCCCTAGAACAGGGAAGGTTTGACCTGAAATTTGTTGCTTAAAAATGGTTTCAACTTTATTTAGGGCTCTTTGGAGTTTGCTGTGGTTTAAACCTTTGCTTCCCCAACCTCTCTCCCCTTTTTTGAGACAGACTATCATTAAGTCACTAAATTGTTCAGGCCAGACTAGAACTCTTGATCCTCCTGCTTCAGCCTCTCAGAGTCCTATCACCTACAGGCTTGCATCACCATGTTGGTGATATAAGGGAAATAAATGTAATGCACAACCTGCTAGATGTCAGATACATCAAGTTCATGTTCCCCAAAATTGATGAATGAATTCCAAGAAACAACAGAGGTTAAGAATAGGAAATATTTATTGAGAAAGATAGCTCCTGAGAGACAAGAGGGGACTCAAAAGTGGGCTGCCAACAAGCTCACTTCTCAAAGAAAGTTTTATAGTGCAAAATCACAAAGTGGGTACAATGTGGATCAAAACTATGATCAACCAATAAGATTATAAGTATAGCTGTTTAGGTAATATTGATCCAGTGGGGAAGCAGGTCACATAGCAACTGTACATGGAAAGAACAAAGGCCTTTAGGAAGGGATGGATCAGGGGGCCTTGGTCATCCACCAGGGTAACATCATATTTAGACTTTGTTGAACCAGGTAATGCTAATTATCTTATCCCCAAGAGAAGTATATAGGCCTGGTCATTTCATCTTTATCTTGAGGCCTAACCTTCAACAGATGCACCTCCAGTCACTGTTATAATGTGTTTTCATCCTATGTGCTGACTTACTCAAGGACCTAGCCCTGTCTGACTGCCTATTTCTACCCAACTTAGCTGTCTATAATGCTGGACCCCCCCCCCCCCCACACACACACTTTGGTACTGGGGATGGAACACAGGGCTCCATATATGTTAGGCAAGTACATTACCACTGAGCCACAACCCCAACCCCAGTGAATTTAAAAAAATATGTAAATAATAAAGTCCCCTAGCTGGCTTGGTGCCAGAGCCAGAACTCACCCCAGCCTCCTCTTCAGGTGCTTGAACATGTCCTGGGTATCCCAGGGCTCCCTGGAGTCTATCTAAGAGGATTCTAGGTGGTCATGAGCAACAGACGTATCTGCCTTAGGTTCCAGAAACCTGTATTTGCAGCTTTGACTGAGAGAGGGAAAGCCACTTCTCCAGAGATGTAGCTCAGTGTGTTCAAGCCTAGAAATATAGCCCTGTGTGCAATCCCAGTAGTACACATAAACACAGACACACAGATGCAGACACACACAAAGTGGACTAAGGATCTGGCAAGTAGTATATTAGATTGTTAGGTCCAGGTCTGGGTTCACTTTTCTTTCTTTCTTTCTTTCTTTCTTTCTTTCTTTCTTTCTTTCTTTCTTTCTTTCTTTCTTTCTTTTTTTCTTTCTTTCTTTCCTTCTTTCTTTCTTTTTTCTTTCTCTCTTTCATTTATTTATTAATTTTGAAACAGGGCCTCAGGATGTATGTAGTTCAGACTGTCCTCAAACTCACTATATAGCCCAGGCTGCCCTCAAACTTACAAAAATCCTCCTGCCTCAGCCTCCCAAATGCTGGGATTACAGACGTGCACCACCATACCTGACCTGGTTTCATTTCTGAAAGAAGGGAGATGCACAGGGACAGAGACTGACAACTTATGACTTCACTGGGGCCAGAGCCTACATCATCTACTCCCTGTTAGTGCTAATCCTAAAACCAACAGTCAGGATTTCCTGGGTCTGCAGCTCCAAGACCAGAGATGCTAAGGCCAGCCTCAGGCCAGGAAATCCAACCTTCTCTATGGCAGTATGTTGTATATGTACAGCAGGCTTCCAGAAATGGCCCTGTAGGGAAGATGTCCTGCTGAGGTTCAGCTGGGCAAGTGGCAGGGTGGCAGCTGTGACATGACCCCTCACTTGCAGCAGACGGAGTGACAAATGGCAGCACTAATACCCAAACCCAGAAAACAGGACCCTCTTTGCTTCCCATGGGAAGCACCACCAGGGAGCAAGGATGAGGAGCAGTGAGGATGGGGTGAGGGTGGATGACAGCTGGGAACACTCAGACAGAAGGGAGGGGCCAGGTGCCACTCACAAAGTGCCCACTGTTTTTGAGAAGCTCAGCTCTCAGGACTGATTGCATAGACAGTCCCAGCAGGTCCTCATGAACTTTGGTGGAAAGGAAGATGGCTGGTGAATGTATGAAGGGAACCACACTGATTTAATTTAAATACATGTTAAACTTCCCAGAACTACCCATTTTGATTCTCTGGAGTGAAGCCACAGTTCTGTTTTCTAATGTGTCCCCCCATCCTGTGACTCACACTATGGGACTGATCTGGCCCCAGAATGAGTACACTCAGGGGAGGAGTTCCATCAGACACTCTGGAATAGATAGATGAGAGAGTTGGCTGGAATGAGGGGGGATACCCAATTGGTGAGACACGGCCTTGTCTAGATAGCAGCATCTGATTGGGTCTCCCCAGACTTCTGTCCCCTCCTTAGTCTTCCTCCACCCCCATCCACCATACATCCTAAGTCTGCTATCGCCTACCTTTCTCTTTAAATCTCTCCTCCTACTACAGTCCTTTGAATGTAGAACCAAGCTTGAAGGAACTTCCCATAATTCAACTTTTTATTTATTTTATTTTAGTTTTATTTATTTATTTTTGAGACATGGTCTCATTTTGTAGTACAAGCTATCTTTGAGCTGACTATATAGCCCAGGCTAGCCTCAAACTCATGACAATCTTTCTGCCTCAGCTTCAGAGTTATGGGATTACAGGTATGCACCACCACACCTGGCCATATTCAACTTTTTAGAGGAGAAATATCAAGGCCTTGAGGTATTAGAGTGGGTGACAGGCTACTTAAGGGAAGGTGAAATAGAAACTCTGGTGTTTGAACCTTAGCTCAGGACTCTTGGCTCACACTCCTTCATGTATTAGATCCAGAAGGTGATGGACAACAGGAAGAAAGCAGGGTGTAGGCCAGGTGTCCAGCCTCTCACAGGTAAACAAGCTTGAAGTGGCCTCTGATGACCAGCTCCTGTCTCAGGCTGCTGGGGTCAGTTAAAAACTGTGCAATGTCAGCACAACTCTGAGTCCTGGCCAACCTGGGCTTGCAGGGAAACCTCCAGAGTGATGGGGGCAAGGAACTTTGGGTCTGAGGTGACCCCCATACAAGAGCTGGCTGAGGTAGTGAATTTACCCCCTTGTACCAGATGGTGACTCAACCATTCAGACTATGGAAAGAGACAGTGATGTGAGACAGAAAGGGTCCAGCTGACATTTGGAGGCTCGAAGGCCCATGTAACTTCCAAACCTCAGCCACTCTCCAGTCCAGCATTTAAGGTCCACAGCCCCAGTCACTGGGCTGAAACTCCCTGCCCTGAAACAGCTGCCTGAATGTCTCCATAGGGACAAGGACAGCACCAATGGCTACACTGTCTCCCCATAAGTTTGAGCTGCTGATCTGCCTATCCTGTCACTTCATAGTGGGCTGAATGGCTGTTTTTTAAATTCATATATTAATTGGTACATTTTAGGTCTACAATACATTTACATTTATTATTGGGTGTTTGTACCTGAACATGATGTATCTTGGTTCTTATTTTTTCCCTCATTACCTATGCGCCCTTCATCTCCTCCCCCCTTCCCTATTTACATAGATTTTGTTTCCATTTTTTTTCTTTCTCATAATTTTTCCTTTCCCTTCTTCCCTTTCCCCTTTCCCTCCCACCACTCCTACACCTTTGGACCTTTTCCTATTTCAAATTATCAATTATTCATTTTAATCATTTTCATCCTTATTTACACTTTCAGTTTCTCACACTAGAGAAACTATTCGGTATCTACACGTGTGTCCTATTTATTTCACTTAAGAGGATGGCCTCAATATGCATCCATTTAGCTATAAATGACTCTAGTTTCTCGTTCTTTATGGCTGAGTAGTACTCCATTTTATAAAAAAACCTTTATCCAGTTTCCAGTTGATGGGCACCTGGGCTGTTTCCAAACTTTAGCTATTACAAACTGTGCCGCTATAAACATAGGTGCACATATATCACTGTGGTATGATTCTTTTAATTCTTTGGGGAAGATACCCAGTAGGGGAATACCTGGATCAAATGGGACCTCTAGTCCTAGTTCTTTGAGGTATCTCCACACTGATTTCCACGGTGGTTGCACCAGTCTGCACTCCCACCAACAATGGAGAAGGGTTCCTTTCTCTCCACACCCCCACCAGCATTTGTTATTGGTTGATTTCTTGATAGCAGATTCTTTGTGGGGTGAGGTGGAATCTCAGTGTTGTTTTCATCTGGATCTGAATGGCTGTTTTGGCTTGGATTTGGAAAGTCCCCGAAAGGCCCATGTGCTATAGGCGTGGTCCCCAGCCTGAGATGTTGCTGGGAAGTAGTGGAGTCTTTAAGAGGTGGGCCCTAGAGGGAGGAATTTAGGTACTTGGGGGCAGGTCTTTGAAGGGATATTGGGACTATGGCTCCATCCTCCTTCTGCTTTCTGGCCATGATGAGGTGAGCAGGTCTCCTCTGCCATGTGCTACCACCATGCTTTACTGTGTTACCACAGGCCCAAAGCAACAGAGCCAAGCAATCATAGACTGAAGCCTCTGAACTCATGAGCCAAAATAAACCTTTCTCTTCTCTGTGTCCCCTCATGGCAGGGCCCCTGGCATGTGGCTTGTTGAAGTGAATGAGTTGATGAGATGCTAGTTCATGATTCTCCATCCCCTATTGTTGAAGTGTACATGGCTGGGGCTGCAGCTAGAAGACCAAGAATTCCAGTTAAGTGACAGCCAGGTGAGCCCAGAGTGGTTTCCTTTGGCAGAGGTTTAAAGTCAGGTTTTGCCTTTATGATCATTTTTCATTTGTTTAATGTGTTTATTTGTTTCATTTGTTTATTTAATGTGTTTCTTTTTCACTGACACAGAATAATTGTATTTATGGTGGTCACTTTTTAATTGAGATAAAATTTATGTAACATAAAACTAGTTTTGAAGAATATAGTTCATTAGCATGTTCACAACATTGTGCAACCATTACCTCTAGCTAGTTTCAAAATATTTTAACCATCCCCCAAAGAAGCTCCATTCCCATGAGCTCCTCAGTCCCTCTCCTCCCATCCCCTGGAAACCACTAATCTACTCTGTGAATTTGCCTATTCTGGAGATTTCCTATAAATGAGCCATATAATCTTTTTTCCTTCACTGTCTGGCTTTTACACACAGTGACAAATAATGCTCTCCAGGTTCACCCACATTGCAGTGTGGACAAGAACTCCACTCCTTCCTCTGGCTGAGTAGCATCACATCACGTGGATGTGCCACAGTGTGTTAATTTATCCATCTGCTGATAGACTCTTGGGTTGTCCCACCTCTGGGTAAAACAAATGGCACTGCTGTGAGCATAGATGCGCAAGACCTGTCTGGATAGGATTACATGGCCACCTCTGGGCTGTCTGTCTAGGTTCCAGCTGTGGGGCCCCTTGATTCTACTTCCTGTGGTCCTGCCCATACCTCTTTCTACCCCAAGGAGTTTGGTGGTCCATCCTCCTGTTAGGCTCCCTTGTCTCTCCAGCCCTCCTGTAGAGCAGGACAAGATGTAAAGTAACTTCCATCATGGGGCTCAGTGGTAGTGTGCTTGCTTAGCACATGCAAGGCTCTGGATTCCATCCTTAGCACCACAAAAAATAAATAACAAAACAGCTTCCATCTGCTTCCTCCCAAAGTCAGAACACATGCAATCCTAGCCCAGTCCCCTGAGCCTTGGTAGCCTCTACAGCCTCTCCCTTTTCAACCCCTTCAAGTGTGGGGATATAGAGCGATGTCCTCCCCTACAGTGTCTTTATCTCAAAACACCCTTCTCTCTGATCTCTAACTCCTTCTTGGGAATTTGCTTCTCGGTAGCTAGTCTCTTTCAGGCTGGAGAAGGATGGTCATGGTGGAGCACAGATGAGGCCAGATGAGCCGTACTTCATTTCATGGTCCCTGTCCAAACCAGAAAACAGGGTTTAATGGGCCAAATTGTTCCCACCCTCAAATTCATATATTGAAGTCCTGTATTAGTCAGCCCTCTGTTGCTATAACAAAATATCTGAGGCTAGGTACTGTAATCCAGCTGTGGGAGCTGTTGTGAGATATGTCAGTCAAAGCCTGGGTGTCTGAGGAGTCCTGGAGGACATGACCTCATCATTAGCACAGGTGCAGGACAGGCTTACTTATGTAACCATAAGTTAACCATGCATGTGCAGCATGGCCTGCAAGGTCACACAGTTGTTGCTTTTCAGTATGCCTTATTATGTGATAATGGACTACTATAACTGCTGGGAAAATAAAGAAGCTTTGCTGCTGTTTGTGCCAATGTCTGCCCCACATGCCTTCTTTTCTTGGAGACTCACCTGAAAGAAACCCACTTCAGCCACTAGACCTCAACACTTGGTGTAGTTGGCAGAGGTGAGTGTTCCTGTGGTGTCTGTGTAAGCAGCACCCTATAGCGAAGTAGAACCCAGGGGAGCTGCTGATATGAGTCCCTCAGCCTCATTCGAGATGCTGGTAGCTACCTTCTTGGCAGCTTGAAAATCTCCAGAAGACTGGGAGGTGGTTTGTCTGACACATGGAGATGTTTTACAGGCTTTGGAAACATTGGAAACACAGATTCCTTTCCCCCACCATGAATCAGTGGGGTAAGCAGCTTGGTTGTTTTATATTCTCTTCTGCTATGTGAGACTGTGCCTGCATGGCTGTTACAGCTGTGGTACAAGGGGGCTGACAAGATGGAGTTAAACCCATAAGGGATGTTCCAGTTAGCCAGCATAGCCAGCACCTCCTCTACGTGTTGAGTTTTACAAGGTGCACAGAGACTGGCCTGTGGGACAGGTGACCAGACCTTGATAAATTGGCTGATGTCAGCACCCCATCTGGTTTGGGAAAGCCTGAGCAAGTCATTAAATGGACAACCTACCTGGACTTAGTAGGTGTGCTCTGAGAAATGTCCCAGATGGTGTTTGCTGCCAAGTACTGTAGCCATGATTGACTGACATAGAGGTGAAACACCAGGGTAAGATGAGACCTGTCAAGACTTAGTTACTGGGGCAAAGGGGAGGGGGAAGTGGGAGGGCTAGGGGAAAGGAAAGAAGGGAATGGGATTAATATGGGAAAATGAAACAATGGAAACAAAATCTTTGTAAATAGGGAGGGATGGAGGGTTTGAAGAGAGGGCAGGGGAAGGGGGAATAAATAAGAACCAAGAGAGACTATGTAAAGGTGCATATCTCCAATGATGAATGTCATTGTATTGTACACCTAAAATGTACCAATAAAAGGATATACATAAAAGAAAAACCAAAACCAAAACAGCGAAGGAAGAGAGTAGGAGAGAGAGAGAGAGAGAGAGAGAGAGAGAGAGAGAGAGAGGGAGATTTTAGATCCTGAGAGAGACAGGAGAGGACTCAGATGGGTTGCTGGGGACAACCCCACAGGGACAGACACTCGGTGCATTGAAGGTGAGCCAGTGCCAAATATGGGCAGACCTTAGCAGCTGATAAGCTAGATGGGCATCCCTTAGACATGTTGTCTCTGTGGAAGCAATTGCATCCTCACCAGCAATACTGGCTGATGGGCCCAAAGGTCATGGCAGCCCCAGTGAAACAGGATGAGATGATGCTGGCAGTTTTTTATCCAGACTAGGAGATAGGCCAAGGTGCCTGGTTGCTAGGGACCCCAGGAGACTGGAGGCTACATGTGGAATTAACTATTTATTCGTCCCCCCAAAATGTGCAGCATATGCTGGTGCTGGTAGATACTGGAGTCGAGTCAACACTAATTTATAGCCACCCAGACAATTTCACACAACCTACTGCATGCATAGGAGAGTATAGAGGCCACTATATTATGGTCTGGAAGATCAAGGTGACCTTGGCTATCAGGCATTTGGCCCCATGCCCATATGATTGATGTCTGTTTCCCCAGTTGCTGAATATATCCTGGAGGTGGACATACTGACTGGTGCCTGGTTGAACACTATGCAGGGAGAATTCCATTATCCAAGGACATCCTCACCAAGCACAGTTAAGTCCTGCAGGCAATGTGGGTTGTGTGTATGAAGCAGTGCTGGCTGCCTGGGGGTCATGAGGAAATAGGAAAGACTGTTTTGAAATTGGAAGATCCTGGAGTGATAAGCCCTACCCAGAGTCCTTTCCATTCACTGATTTGGCCCATGTAGAACCCAGACTATTGGGAACCGAAAAAAGTAACTCCTCCATTGCATGCAGAGGTACCCAATATTGCAGACTTGATGGACCAGCTCACCCTGACACTGGGTTGATACCATTATGTAGTGGACTTGGCCATTGCTTTGTTCTCCATTGCTGTCTTGCCTGATAGTCAAGACCAATTTGCCTTCAGCTGGGAAGGCAGCAATGGACCTTTCAAATGTTGCCATAAGGCTATTTGCATAACCCTACTTTGTGTCATGGCCTGGTGGCCCAGGACCTGGCCACCTGGACCAAGCCACACTCTGTGTCTTTGTTCCATTATATTGATCAACCTCTGATTGCCTTAGAGATTTGGAAGCTGCTGCATGTAGTCTGAAAGAAGCTTTGCTGGTCTAGGGGTGGACCATCAACAAAAACAAGGTCCAGGGACCTGGCTTGTCTTTCAAATTCTTGGGTGTTATCTGGTTAGGTAAGACAAAAGTAATCCTCAATGAAATAACTGATAAGAGCCAGGGATACCTCAGATTTACAACTATATGCCAGTTACAAGCTTATGTGACCTAGGTTTCTGGTGGACTTTCATACTATACCTAGCTACCTTGCTTCACCCATTATACCAGATGACCTAGAAGGGTGCAACATGAGACTGGGTTGAAGTAGTGGACACTACTTTTCAGGATTCAAAAATGGCAGTCACACACGTACAAGCCCTCCTTATTGTTGACCTTCCCTGCCTTTTATTCTAACTGTGAACGTGGATGAGTACAGGGAATGGGAAAGGGGACATTACCAGAACCCCTGTAGTGGGTGCTGGTCTCCTGTGAGCCACAACAGTGCAAGGCTAATTAGAGAATAAAGACAGGAAATGAGACTTAGAGAAAAGGTTGAGTCTTGGGCCTGATCAGTGCTCCTCTAGATAGCAAAGACAAAGGCACTCTGAGCTTGCTACTGTTTATTGAGTTTATAGAGAGTATCAGATGTCTCTGAGGGCAGCAATAATCATAAACTGACAAGGATCTTATAATTGGAGGCAGTATCAGATGACTCCAAGGGTGGCAGTATTCCTATGATGATAAGGATCTTATGCTGATAAGGATCTCAGGTTGATGAGTTTATGTTGATTAGGGTGGTAAGATGAGCAAAAACATTCTTACAACAGTAGGTGGGATGAGTTAAGCTGATAAGGAATTTTTCCCTCCACAGGTGCAACCTTTCTCTTTTTGTATTATTACTCAGTTCTCAAAGAATCAAGATGCCTTCAGCTGATGTAATCTTGCCCTTGAGTATCACGGCATCACGGGACCATTGAGGCCTCAGCTGTGACTGGAGGTAAAATGGAGTTATGTTTCAGCATGTCATAGCTGGCCCACAGGCAAGAAGACTAGGCCTCATACAGCCCTAACCATAATTTAATTGTGAAATTATTTTTCCCCCAAATTATGTAGAAAGGAGCCTGATAGATGAGGTTGGGTTTGGCTGGGGCTTATGGCAAAAGCAAGGGAAGTGAAAGCACACTACTGGCTTTTGGTCACAGTTGTGGAAAGGAGCTGAAAGCAGATAGTCCCTGTTTGAGAAGAAGTTAGCTTCAGTATGTACTCCACTGCATGCCTGTGAGGGAATCATAGGAAAGCAGACTGTGGAAGTGTAGACTACGTACCCAGTAGAGGGCTTGGTATGCACATGGATGTCTCATCCCAGGAGTGGAGTGGCCCAGGCCCTCACCCTGGCAGGATGGGAAACATATCTACAGCAGAGAGCCTCCTTTTCATCCAGTCCATTGGTGGCTGAATTGGCAGTGGTTCTGGGAACTATGATGTATATGGCCCAAGAAACCATACAGAATGATGGACTATAGGTTATGATCCCTACTCCCTATGTAGAAGGGAAAGCGGGACCCCTGGCTGAGGCCTGGTATACTGATGGCTCTAGTTGAGGCACAACCCCGCAATGGACAGCAGTTGCTGTCCAGCCCAGTACACTTTGAAACTGGAACAGGCAAATCGAGCCAATGGGCAGAGTTGCAGGCAGTATGGCTACTTGTCACACATGAGGACAAACCTCTGCATATTTGCACAGATAGTTGGGCTATATTCCAAGGGCTGATGCTCTGATTACTGACCTGGGCAGCCCAGGACTGGCAGATAGGACATTGACCCCTATGGGATGCTGAATTATGGCAAGACTCGTGGGAGCATGGCCAGACTATTTCACATGTGGTGTATCATGTGTCAGGGCATAGGAATGATTTAGCAGACACCTTGACAAGGGTAGCAGCCCTTCAAGGGCTACCCTCGGTGGCACCATGGCTTCATAAGAAACTAGGACACGTAAAGCCCCATACCATGCAAGCTGTAGCACAGCAATAGCACTTGGATTTGACTCCTACAGAGGCAGGAGCGGGGGTAAAAGTGTGCCTTCAATGTGTTCAGCTGGCCCCTTGGAGGAAGAGGATGCCCATACAATTGGATGAAATGCCAAAAGCACCCTATCCCCTGCAGCAATCGCAGGTAGATTACATTGGTCTCCTGCTTCTCTCACAGGGACACAAGTATGCTCTGACTGCTGTGGTTACCCCCACAGATATAGGTTTTTGCCTACCCTGTACCCTCTGCTGACCATGCCCATACTATTGAGGCATTACAATGGTTGACTGTAGCATATGAGATACCAGTAGGGATAGCAACTGACGGAGGAACCCATTTTACAGGGGTTCAGGTGCAACAGTGGGCCAAAGACAATGACATTACTTGGCACTTTCATGTGCCCTACCTGCCACAAGCTGCTGGTATGACTAAGAGGTATAATAAACTCTTGAAAACTAAGCTGGCCTATTTGGCTTCAAAGTTTATCGAATGGGTATAGGCCTTATCACGGGCTATTCAATTGCTCAATGACCAGCCCTGGCATATGGGTGACAGCCCACTGGATTGCCTTCAGAAAGCACAGCCAATTTGGCTGCACATCTGACCAGCAGAGCAAGGTCCTAAGGTGGGAAAGGGGGCTTTAATCTTAACCTGCACTGGAGCCTATGTGGCTGGGGACCTGGTACCAATGGACTTGGGAGTGGCCCACAGATCCCCTGCTGGGGAATTGGGTGTTCCTCTTGGAGCCCTGGGGGCAGGGACTGCACCATGTCATAGAGGCGCAGCCCTGGATTTCAACATGGCCCTTGAAGGTCTTGGTATGCTCCCTACTTGATGCCAGGGCCACCATCCTAAAGGGAAGTGATATTGTGACTGTTTGGCTTATTCTCCTGGGAGTAATAGACTCCAATGCCCTTGCCTCCGGTGGCAACAAGGACTCAGGTCTGTTACTTTAAACTGGGAGGTAGGATGATTCCAGCCACCACCCTACCACAGAATGAGCATATGGCCTGCATCCTCTCCAAAGGGCGAGACTTCCCTATGACGGTTTCTCTTTCTGCCCTGTCCTTCCAATCAGAATGAGTCAAGCCAATGGCATCATCTCCTGGGCCCATATGTTTGCTCATGTGCACCAGCACTCACACTATTGGGTGTGCACAGAACTCCTGACACAGGGCCTTCTGTGAATTGTGCCAGCATCCCCGCTCAATTGGACAGACTGGTGACAACAGAACTGAACTGGACCCACCTGGGATCACCGATGCCAGGCTGTCAAGGCATTACTGATCTGAAAGAGAACAACCACCCCACGAGGACCAGACCTATGATGTATAATGACTGGGGGAGGGTGATGGGGAACCAAGTAATGTTGTTAGATGTTACCCGACTGTGTATTGAATAGGTCAATGCATCAGTGGGGAATCGCACAGCAGGATGGATACCACTCAACTTGTGTAACATGTTACAGGTGAATGACACAAATGCCTGGTGGGATGGCCATAAGCTCATAGGTACAGTGCCCACTGATTGGCCCATTGTGGATGCCTTATGGGTTTATGGCACTATGGGTTGGCCATACCTACCCGTGCACTAGATGGGGTGCTGCACCTGGGATTTTCCCTCTATTAAGGGCATTATCAGGCCCACTCTGACAGACACACCCTACAATTGGGATGCTGTGTATCACAGATTGCACCAAGCTAAACAGATGGCCTGGTGGTTCTGTCCTATGGTAGTACTGGTACCAAGGGTAGGGAGTATAAATTTAGCCCTCTAAGTTGAAGCTCTGGCTCAACACATGACACAAGCCTTGAATATCACGCACCAGTCTTTGATGTTGCTCATGGATGAAGCGTCCCATATGAGAAAGGTGGTGTTACAGAACCATATGGCTCTCAACTTGCTGACTGCAGCATAGGAAGGCACTTATGTCCTCCTGCATGTAGAACGATGCATTTTTATTCTTGACCCTCTGATACAAGTACAAGAGGCCTTTTGAGAAATGGATACAGAGGTATCTGCCATCCAAGCCTCACAACAAGATCCCCTGACCCAATGGTGGGAATCCCTGGGATCCACCTAGTGTTAGTAGCTCTCAGCAGCACTGCGATAGCTGTGGGGTTGGTGGTTATGTGTTATTCCCTGTATTGCTGTTGTGGACTCTGGGCATAAGGGGCAGCCCTGTGTACTACTCCCAAGAATCAGCAACCTCCTAATGTGTGAGAGGATGGAATATGGGAGCCATTTCGAGAAATGTCAGTCAAAGCCTGGGTGTCTGAGGAGTCCTGGAGGACATAACCCCATTGTTAAAACAGGTGCAGGGTAGGCTTACTTATGTAGCCATAAGTCAACCATGCATGTGCAGCATGGCCTGCAAGGTCACACAGTTGTTTTTCAGTATGCCTAAATATGTGATAATGGGCTACTATAACTGCTGGGAAAATAAAGAAGCTTTGCTGCTATTTGTGCCAATATCTGCCCCACGTGCCTTCTTTTCTTTGAGACTCTCACCTGAAAGAACCCCTCTTCAGCCACTCGACTCTGACACTAGCACTCAGGAGACTGATGCAGGAGGATTGCTGTGAATTCAAGGCTGGCTTGGGCTTCATAGTGAGTTCAAAGCTAGCCTGAACTACACAGTGAAACTCTCTCTAAAAAGGGAGTTAGGAGAGTTATCTAGCTCACAGTTTTGGAAGTTGAAAGTGCAAAACCAACAGCCTCCTCAGTTTGGCCTCTGGTAAGAGTCTTCTGGCTACATCACAACAAGCAAGCCATCATGTGAGAGCATGTGCAGGATGTCTCACATTGTGAGACAGGAGTGGGGGGGATACCGTCTTACTCTTTTATAACCTCTCTTAGGAACTAATTGGCATCCCAAAAGAATTCCTACAGTGCCTCCACTCACCTAATTACAGTTCACTGGGCCCCATCTGTTATAGGCTGTCACCTCCCACATCTCCACACTGAGGACCATGCTTCCAACATGGGAACCTTTGGGGGACACACTCAAGCCATTTCCAAACCATAATAGGCTTTAGCCCCTAGGACCTCAGAATGTGACTGTATTTGGAGACAGGACTCCTAGGAGGCAATTAAGGTTAAATAAAGCCATAATGGTGGAGTCCAAAGCCTATAGAATTGTTGTCCTTATACAGTTTTTCTATTTTGCTCTCTGTCTCTCTTTCTCTCCACTGTCATGTCATACGGCAAAAAGGTTTGCCATCTGCAAACCAGGAAGCGAGCCTTTGCCAGGAACTGAATCTACCAGCACATTCATTTTGGATTTCCAGACTCTAGAGTTGTGAGAAATGTGTGTATGATTTAAGCCCCTGTTGTGCTTCAGATCTAAAATGAATCATTCATTGGTGAGCTCCCTGGCTGAATGTGCTGTTAGGAGGTGGGACCTGGTTGAACGTGGGTCACTGGAGGTGTGACCTAGAAAAGTGTATTTTTTTTTTTGTACCACGGATCAAACTCAGGACCTTGCACTTACAAGACAGGTGTGGTGCCACTGAGCTATATCCCTGGCCCCCAAAAGTGTATTCTTGTCCCTAGATCTTCCCTTCTCTCCCTGCTTCCTGGCTGTCACAGGTGAGCACCTTTTCCACTGCCATGCTGCTTGGCCACCCTCTTTCTGTCTTGGAGCTAGTTGACCACTGATTGAAACCATGAGTCAAAATAAACCTCTCCTTCTTTAAGTTTCAGGTATCAGCTATGTTGTTCCAGTGACAGGAGAGTGGTAAGACACTTCCTGTCTATAGAGTTCTGTTAGGGAGCCTGAGCTGACTAAGACACCTCACAGCAGCCTCCCCTACAATATCCCCTTGCCTCACTCACTCCTACTTACTCTATCACCTACTTAGAGCTACTTCATCTGCTTAGAGCTTACCTATGAACATCTAATTCACAACTGCCTATCTCAAACACTGGTTCTCTGAGCCCCATCTCTGTGGTCACAGGGGTGTGTGGAGGGATAACTGCTCAGGTGCCTGCCTCAGAGCCTTTCCTGGGATGCAACGGGGTGGATGGACGGAGGCTCAGGACACCCTGGGGACAGAAGCTGGTTGCAGTTCAAGGGTGACTGGGTTTCTAGGCAGTGGAGCCCTGTGAGGGCAACTTCTGCTATCTGAAGCTCCAGGTCTGCTTTTTAAATACTTTTTTTTTTTCTTTTTGAGACAGGGTCTCACTATGCAGTGCAGGCTGGCTTTGATCTGGCAGTGATCTTCCTGCCTCAGGCTCTGAAGTGCTGGGATTACAGGTATGCATCCTCATGCCTGGTTCTAAATACTTTATAGATGGGTTGTTTTAGCTATCTGTTGCATGACAAGCCACCTCCAAATGTAGGGAATCAGACAACAGAACTTTAATTCTCATGATGCGTGCTATGGGTTAGGAATTCAGAAAGGGTGTAGTGGGACCCTCTCTACACTTCCAGATGCAAAGCATCTGTGCTGGATGGCTATAACTCCACATTACCTTCTCACAGTTTTGGGCTTCCGCACAATGCTATGGCCTCAGAAGGCAGAACTCCATAGCAACACAGGGACCTCCTGTGAACAGGACAGAGCCTTTGTGGTCTTTGGTAGCATCCTCCAGTGCTTCTCTGTCCTGAGTGGAAATCATAGGCTGCTTTGACTGTTCTGTGGCCAGCCAGCTGTGGATTCCCAAGCAGCACTGATATTTAGATGGTTTAGGTTGTTGGATGAAACATAAAAGAAATCAGCATTGGCCCTGAGCCCAAATTTCTTAAACTCTCAGAAAAACATAACTGGACACCCTGGCTGCAGACATGCCAAGGCAGAAGAACATCTCTTTTCTTTCATTGTCTATTGGTGAGGTCACACTGCAGCCCACAGTTATTTCACCTAATAAATGCTTTGGCTGACCACCCTGGAGGTCAGTGCTTCTTTCTTTAGAATCTTAACTGATCTATCTTGGGATAGCTTGGGGGTCCTATGTGGGAGTTCTGTTGCTCCTGCTTTTTGGGAAACTCCAGGTAAGGGCTTGGGCAAAACACCTTTGGTGAGCCAACTCTGGGAGTCATACAGCACATCACCCTCTACATATTCTGGGGAAAGAAGTAGCACAGACTGACCCAGATAGGATTACAGGTGTGTGCCAACACACCTGGCAGTTATCATTTTCATAGCTTTGTTGTGAAGTGTATTGAGATAGAAGAGGAGTCACGTGGAACAGGACGAATCAGCCCGCTGCAGACAGGCAGGTCTGAGCATGCCCTACCAAGGTCGTGAGTCACGCGGAACACACTGAATCAGCCCGCGCCCCGGTAACAATCCAATGGACCCCCCGCCCCCCCGCTCCTCTGTACAGTCACTTGGTTCCACACTACAAAGATGCAGAGGACACCGGACCACCAGACCATGGTACTGAGTCCTG
>NW_004624849.1:4856017-4921044 GCF_000247695.1 Heterocephalus glaber | reverse complement strand
TAGGAATGGGGAAAAAATCAGAACCAAGATGCATTATGTAAAGGTACAATTCCCAATGAGAAATGTAATTGTGTTGTATACCTAAAATGTAACAGCAAAAGAATTTAACAACAACAAAAAAAGAAATACAAGATTAGGGTGTGGCGAAGTTGGCTGGGTAGTAGACATGACCTCTTTTAGTTAAAAGATTCCAGAACCCATGCACATAACAAACAGTTCCTAAAGCCCTGCCCCTAGACTTCTTTCAAGAACACCAGCAAGTTTTCAATAGGATGGCCTAGACTTGACCTCAGTTTGAGGTGTGGGATCCCAGCACTGCCTCTCAGGACCCTTTGTTGAGGTTCTCACAGGTTCCCTCAAGATTTGGACAGTATAAAAGGACACAAACATGAAGAACTTGCTACCAATATTTTCTTCACGGTGGTCTTTCCTGCTTCTTCAGGGTGTCCTTTTATTGTTTTTTCTCCTTTTACTCTGCCCAAGCTCACTCTGCAGAGCCAGTTTCTCCTTCACTCTTCACTTTTACTTTCTCAAATAAACTTAGCCATTGCTTTTTGCTCATTTTGATCAATTCTTTGCTCCAGACAAGAAGAACCTGAACTCTAACTCCAGAGGTAGAAGTGAGCAACCCAGAACTCAATAACATTTAGTTGGTAAGCCACTTTTAGAAGGAACTACCTAGTAACAGTATCACTTAAAATATAGGCCAGCACTGGGCAATCCATCACAATCAGTTAGTATTGTTACCTTGTGCTCTAAATTCCATGCACGTATCATTTCATAAAATACTACAATGATCCTCTAGGGGAGGTACTAATATTCCCATGTTACAAATAAGCTGACACAGACTTTACGTAAGCAGCCAGATCCCGAAGTGTGGAACCATGTTTCAAACTCCGAGTTCTAGAATCCCTAAGTATACCCTCTTGAACACCACAAAGGTCAGAGAAAAGAGACGTATCATTCCGGTGGCTGCAGCACTGCTACAAATTGGCACTTAGAGGCTGGGTTATACGACCCAACTTGGTTTTTTTGTTTGGTTTTTGAGACAGGGTCTCGCTATACAGTTCAGGCTGACCTTGAACTCACTATGTAGTCCAGGCTGGCCTCAAACTCGCGAAGATCCTTCTGCCTCAACCTCCAGAGTGCTGGGATTACAGGTGTACACCACCACACCCGGCACGACCCAACTTGAAAACCTTCTGTAGACTCAACAGGTCCAAGGTCTTGAAGCATAAAAGTGGGCTGAAACAGGAACATTTTCGGCACAGTATGACAGGAGCATGGCCCATAGACCCTCTGAATTTACCAGGCTGGAAAGTTCCAGGCAGGAACCGGAGGCCATTGAAGTTACAGAGGCAACCTCGAAACTAAGGAGGGGCTTCTAGATTGCTAAGAGGCATGAATCATCCTGCAGGTGAGAATGGACTAGAAAGAAGTTTAAGCAGCTAAAACTCGTAGAATGTAGAACAAGAGCTGCAGGGACACGCAAGGAATCTTCAGTGACGTGAATCACCTCTATCCCTGCCGATCCTTCTACTCTGTAGTTACACCAGACGTGAATGTGGAGGGCAGGGGCTGTACTCTCTGGCTTTAAAACTGCAGATTTCTGCATTAGCTTTGCTCAAATAACTATGGGACCAACTAGAGGCAAGAGAAGACTTAGAAGGGGACCCCACCCCCCCCCGCCATAGTCCATAGCAACTAGGCCTCTTTACAGCAGTGTCCAGATAGAGAAATGCCAGGGGGCCTGGACCAGGGGTCTCGTCAGGTGAGATGATGTGGCTAGCACAAGCCTTCAGATGTGCCAGAATATAAGTGTGTGCACGTGAGTGGAATACGTAGTAGGGATTTAATCTCAACAGGCTTTTCCCTACGCAGAACCCTATGTTCTTCGTAGCAATTATCACGTGTTGTAGCTGTTTTTCCTCTTTGCCTTCAGTCTGTCCTCCAACAAGCCGGGACTCCGAGTCAGCCAGAACCGCGTCTGACTCGGTCTCCCAAGAATACTCAGCCCAGAGAAATGCGCCGACAGAGCTGAGGCCGGGAGCGGTCCTGCCCTAGGGCGACATGGGGAAGTTGAGGAGCATGCGCCAGGGGAGCTGGTCCGAAAACCGTGAGGCCAAACAGACCGCAGGCGGGTTCAGGGTGGCTGGCTGGAGCCACCCCCCGCGTGGCGCTCTGGGAGTTGTAGGCGCGTTCTTTCCCCTCTCCTTCAACCGCTTGCTCGCCAAGCCCAAGGACGTCCAAGCGGTGGGCGTCGAGCTGCCCAGCCTGCCGGCTCCTGCCGCCGGGTCCCAGGTGGCGGCTGCCCCGCCCCCCGGCAGCGGCTTCCGGGGCGCCGCATTGTGGGTGTCGTAGTTCTGCGTGTGGCGGCCAGCGCCCTGCCGTTTCCCACCGAACTACATTTCCCCTCAGCCCGCCGGCCTCCCGCCCTCGCGGCCCCGAGGCGCGAGACGCGAGCTAGCCGAGTGTCTCCAAGATGGCCGCGTGGGGAAGGAGGCGTTTGGGCCCGGGCAGCAGCGGCGGCAGCGCCCGAGAGAGGTGAGGGCCAGCGGCTTATTGCTCCCAGGAGCCGGCTTGGGGTCAGGGAGCCAGTGAGGCCTCTGGCCGCGCGCCCTCTCTGCCTGGGCCACGGTTTTGCCGAGAGGACCCAGGCCCGTTTGGGAGTGGGCCGGCGCGGCCTCCGCGGGGCGCGGCGGACTTGGGGAGGGTGTCAGCGGGTGGCGCGGGGGATCTGGCCCTGTGCGGCGAGGGCAAGGCCTGGCCGGAAGGACCAGGCACCCCGCGCAGGCCCAGGCCCTGGGCAGCCTTGGTGGCTGTGACCGAGCGCCGTCCGAGCTTCCACCCCGCTGTGTCACGCACGTGGCGGTCTTTGCCGCGGCCGGGCCCCAGACGTGGCAAGAAGGAAAGGAAGGGAAGGTTTTGATGGTTGTGAGGATGCGCTCGTTTACTTTGAAGCCTGACCTACCCAAATAAGTATGCCTCCCGGCTTTGGTCTAGCCGCTTTCGCGAGGGGCGATCCGATGCCATCCCTGTGACTGAGAGTTTTGTGCAAGGGCTTCTGCCCTGGAAGTCCTTTACAGTGACCTTTCCTAGTGTGGTTAGGGTGCTAAGAGCTTGTTGCTTCCAGAGTGGTCTTCGTGTTGAACTTGCAAGTTTTGCTTCTGGAAAGTGTCTTTTGTTAGTAGAAGCTACTAGAAGCTGTTTAGCCACTAGAAATTTGAGAGAGAGGTGTATATCTATATGTAGAGCCACTTGAGTTAAATTGTTCTGTCCGTTTTGCTAAGTTTGATTGACATAGAAGAGTTCAGAAGAAAGGAAAGTTTTGTTTTCGCTTTTTTAGTTGTTTCGGGAAGGGTTGTCAAACAGAAAAGTTCTCTTAGCGA
This sequence comes from Heterocephalus glaber, assembly GCF_000247695.1. The sequence continues at coordinate 4,917,655 of NW_004624849.1, read as the reverse complement.
CTCTGGGTTGTTCTTTCCTCTGATTCCACCCCATTTTCATTGCTATTGCCCCTGCAGCTGGCTTTCTTAGCCCAGAAGATTCTTCTTGTTTGGTAGTTATGACAGCTTACATTTTATTCTTAAGCTTACAGTTATCCAACCCTCCTGCATTTCCTCTTCCTTGGGAGAGCAGTGGCAAAGAGTTTAATACCCAACAGGTATTTCTTAGAGACCACTAAAAGAAATGACCTCTCCTCGGTGCGCCGCGGACATGGTGGCACATGTCTGTAATCCCAGCACTTGGGAGGCAGAGAGGCAGGAGGATCATCCCAAATTCGAGGCCAGTCTAGGCTACATAGTGAGTTCAAGGCCAGCTTAAACTACGTGGTGAGATCCTTTCTTAAAAAATAAAAATAAAAATAAGTAAAAAATTACCTCTATGGTTTTCAGATGTCATTTAAACCTAGCACTTTCAAGATTTTTATCGTAACCATCGATTGCACAGTAATAGGAAATGAACTGCTTAGAAAACTCAGCATCAGAAGGAAAGGTGTTCTTCACTGGATAAAAACAACTGAAAGGGCCAAATAGGGATGACTCAAGCGTGGTGCAGGTGGCTGGGCAAGTTGATGCACACCTGCAGTCCTAGCACTCTTGATAGGCAGGAGAATAGAAAGTTTGAGACCAGCCTGGGTGATTTAGTGAGAAACTATCTCAAGATTTAAAAAATTTGTTTAAAGATTAAAATATTTTAAAAAGTATTGGGGATATTGCTCCATGCAAAGGCCCTGGGTTCAATTCCAAAACAAAACACTAAAACTCAAACATTATAGGAGCCTTGCCGTTAAGCTTTTACTGATCTAAGACAATAGATACTGGGGATTATTTTTCCTTTGATTTGAGACAAGTGTTAATTCAAGAGTTGCCAACCAACATGAAAGGAACAGAATCGAGGATACAGAAATAACCTAAGCACATTCAGCTATTTGATCTTTGACAAAAGGGCTAAAAACATACACTGGAGAAAAGATACCCTCTTTAATAAATGGTTTTGGGAAAACTGGCTGTCCACATGCAGAAGATTGAATGTAGACCCTGAACTAAATCTTTCACCTGAACTAAACTAAAATCAAAATGGATCAAAGACCTAAATATTAAAACAGAAACACTTAACCTGCTGGAAGGCTTAATAGGTAAAACTCTTGAATACAAGTAATAGCACCAAGAATCAACAAATGGGATTACATCAAAGTAAAAGCTTTTGTGCAGCAAAGAAACAACAGAGTGAAGAGACAACCTACAAAATGAGAAAAAAATTTTGCCAACTACTCCTTGAACAGAGGACTAATATATAGAATGTGTAAAGAACTCAAAATATTTGACCTCCCCAAAATAAAAAGTAAAACCACACACAAAAAAGAGTTGCCAACCAGTGTATAGGCTGAATCCTGTCCTTGTTGAGGCTCCATGGCTTTTGATTTGTTTTGTTTGTAGTGCTGGGGACCCACAACTTGTGCATGCTAGCCAAGTGCTCTACCACTGAGCTATACCTCCATCCCCCTCAATAGCCTTTAGGAGAATTGAAATTAGTTGCCAATAGATTTCACATAAAAGACCCTGCAAAGCTGGGTATATTGATTGACTTTCTTTTATCACGGCAAGTGTTTTCTAGTTTGAGGTACCTCACCTGGCAGAGTCATTTCAGTTGACCGGTCTGGTCCCTGTCGGTGTTCTGGCTGCAACCTTTGGCAGTGAACCGAAGTCTCTATTCACACATGAAGATGTGTCAGCCAGGAATGAGCTGTCTGGTTTTGTAGTTCGAGAGTCACCAGCTGCTTTCTTCCAGATAACATGGTGTGGCTAGAGGTTAAACCTCCCCCTTCTGCTTTGCTGTAAGGCCCTAGCCAGGTACTGTGGGCGGAGTTGTTTGCCTAAGTCCATCTTCCCTAAGATCTTCCCTTGCTGAGCAGGACAGGGAAACACAACCTGCCTGCAGCCTGTGAACTGACTCCTGGGCGTACCTCCATTCCTACTCAGTTGGTGGCATGACTGGGTGGAAAGAGCTATATTAATTGATAGCCCAGCACCATAGATTATGAGGCCCAAGTTTATTATTATACTTCATGACTGAAGTAGGCTGTTTATGGCTCCTAAATGATTTTGTTCCATGTCACATTCAGACTAACTCAGATTTCAGCTCCACTGTTAAGAGCACTTTCCTGAGTTGCTCACACTTGGTTGGCATCTGCTTTATGCTAAAACTGAAGAGAGTGTTGTCTGGTCTGGGGCAGGGTTGGAGCAGAGCAGAGCAACATTTTTGCAAATTTGCCAGAATTGTCAATGGCTGCAGACTGTGGAGCATGCTTTGTATTTAAAGGCCAGCCTATGCTGCACTGTCTGTTCAGAATATGTAGTAGATAGGTTCTTGCTTTACTTGGTTCTTGAGTCTAGAAACAGCTCTGGGATTAGAGCTAAATGTCTGAATTATAGCAATTCAGTAGCCATATGATAATTACTTCTTTTTTTTTTTTTTTGAGATAGGGTCTTGCTGTACAGTTCAGGCTGACCTTGAACTCACAGCTATCCTCCTGCTTCACCCTCCTGAGTGCTGAGATCATAGGCATGCGCCACCACACCTGGCAACAATTATATTTAAATTAATTAAAATTAAATACAATGCAAAATTCAGCTCCTCAGTTTCAACCAGCCACATTTCAGGTGCTCAGTAGCCACTTTTGGCTAATGGCTACTACATTGGACAGAACAGATAGAGAACATTTCCATCACTGCAGAAAATGTGGCAGTGCTGGTCTAGACTAAAATAGGGGTAGAAATGGCAAACTAATAGCTGCTTGCATGTTGATTTTTCTCTCCACTCCATTAAATCTAGGGAATCAACAGTATTTGTAATGAAGAGCATCAGACTCTGAGCTGTAACTTGAATTCTTGTCCAGAATTCGGGCATACTGGCAGCGAGCACATCATACAGATTGCCACTTGTCCTCCCGGCGTCCTTGAGGCACACTTGCGCATCTAGGAAAGTACAGAGCAGGTATCTGTGTGTTCTGTTACCTATGTGTCAGCTTGGACCAGCTCACAGACACCCCACCTGTCTTACTTGGGCTGCTTGGTGCTGCTCTCTCAGGGTTTCTGAGCATCTCTGAGTTCTCCGTGATTGTTGGAATGTGAGTATATAGTCCTCTGAATTCCTGTCATGTGAAGATGTATTTGATCTGTGTCTGAGCATGATGCAGGGCAGCCTGGGGTGTTCAGCTTCCAGGGATAGACAGTTTTCTGCTGCCTTCCCTACCCCAGAGTCTGCAGCCATTTGCCTCAGCATTTGTTAGGCATCCAGTTCTATAAGATTACTATGGGGTCACCTCTGCATCCTTCCCTGCCACCTTGGAGGGCTGTGTTTTATATGAACACAGATGGACAAGGTCCAGATCATCAGTGTGGGATTTATTGCCCAGTCCAGCAGAACAGACAGTCCACCAGCCAGGTGGGCAGTTTGGCTTGTGTTCCTAGGGTGACTGACCCTCTTCCTGACTGGATCCTTCCCTTTTAGAACTTGGGGTTTAGGGTATCTAATTTCTGGCTTTTATGTGTGGTGAAAGTTTTTCTTTCCTTCTGGTCTGGAGGAGGTGAGCAGGCACAGGGTTTGCACTCAAGTCTATCAATGTGTAGTTACTTGGGCTGAGCTCTTCTCAGATGGTTAGTGAAGGATGGTGTCACCCATGGCTGGGCTGCACATTCTGTTTGTAATGGGAGAAGGCTTAGGTTAAGCTCTGCAGTGGTTCAGCCTCTTTGGCATTAATGCACCTTGACATTTGTTTCAGACATTTTTTTTTTTTTTTAAAATTCACTCAGGCATTCCAGTTTGCATTCCAGTTGCATTGATTTGTGCCTCTATGGTTCATTCAGGCTACATTCCAGTGGAGACCTACCTTTCTGAGGAGGGGAAGCCTGATGCTGTGTCCAGGGAGGAGGGAGGTAGTTGAGGTCAAGCCTGAGGCCAAAGCTTCTCTGCCTTGGCCTGGGCTGGGCATGTCTTTCTCTGTGAGCCGAAGGGCTGTGGGCGGAGGTGGAAAGTGCTCCATGAGCAAGCACACAGGAACCTCCCAGGTGCCACCGAATTCTGTCTTGGTGCCAGCAGCAGGTTTATGGGCATAGGGTTGTTGGGAAAAGCCAGTAACCACTGAATAGTCCTAACAGTTGATCAGGAATGTGCAGAAGCACTTTCTGTATCTCCACTGTGCAACAGGGTAGCTATGAGCCACATGTGGCTATTGGGTGCTTGAAATGTGGTTTGTGTGTCTGAGGGGCTGCATTTAAAAAATGCAATCTAATTGAAAATAACAACTTAAAATTTAAATAGCCGAAGGTGCCTTACACTGGGTGGTGCTTTACTACTGTCCCCTTTGGTTTGTGTACCTGGCCCAGACCCTGATGTCACTGCTGTGAGAGAGGCAGGGCCTTTGGCCCCACTTGACATGAGAAAACTGCTCCAGGTAGCAAGGTGCTTTGTTCCTGGACACAAAGCTAGTAATTGAGAGAGAGACAACTTGAACCCAGGCCCCTCGACACACTACACTTGGTACTTTCTGATCTTATTCCTCAGGCAGAAGAGCTGCTCAGTTCTAGACCACAGAGGAGGAAAGTGACCTGTATATGGTTGTCTCTGAGATGGTTGAAAGCCTCAGGTGCCCGGTGAGAGTTCCTTGGACTGTTTGGAATCGCCCTCAATATTTGGGCCTATCTGCTTGTGCCTGTTTGTCTGCACTGACCTTTAACTCAGTGGCATAGGGTTTGACTGCTTAATCTTTCTGCTTTAGGGGCTTGAGGAAGCCATGCCTGGTTAACCAGAAGTGGATTTCTGGGACTTGGGGGCGGAATGGTACAGTCCAGCACCTCATACCACATGTTTATGAACTGAACCTGACATGGACCTACTTTAATTTTTCAGGCACCAGTTCTCTTAATTACCATCATTGTTTTTCTTCTTCCCTTCCACTAGTGTCTTTTGGAAGCCTGTTACATTCAGGCCCTTTGTTGGACATTTTGTGAGGAAAAGTTTTTACCTTCAAGGAGCCCAATCATCCCTTTGTATTTTATTTTATTTTTTTATTTTTTTGGTACCGGGGATTGAACTTGGGACTTTCCACTTGCAAGGCAGGCAGCAAAACCACTGAGCTAAATCCCCTGCCCTGAATCCCTTTGTGTTTTAGATGTAAGTTCACACTTGAATCCTGCGTAAGTTTCCAGGGTCCCATTATGAGAAGTAGGCCTAAAGCCACTACAGATAGGGTTTTTCTGGGTCTAGCAAGATGAAAAATGATGGAAACTTGGAAGGCACCATGGCCAGTGCTTACTTGAGTGAAACAGGGAAATGGAGTTTTCTCCACTTCTCTGGCAGGACTGCAGGGTTATGAGACCAGCACACTTCAGCCTTGAGGGCCTCTTGTTACCAGACAGGAAGTGCTGGTGCCCTGGCCCTTCTGCATGGTTACCAAGAAGATTCCAGAGCAGGAAGTGGCAGTCTCCTTCTCTCTTTGGTTCTTTTTACTCCAAGAGATACAAGTTGTTGAATGAGATTTTTCTTTTTAAGAAAATTTTACACTTACTTTTCCCATTATAAAAGAAGCACTTTTTTTTCTTCCTGCCCTTCCCCTCTTTTCTCTTCCCTCCCTTCTTTCTTTCTTTCAGAAAAACAAAAAAAAAAGAAAAGCAAGAAGAAAAACTTTATAGAGGTCACCACCAGGTGAAGATGATATTTTATCTTTTTGCATAGCTCCTTTGATATTTCCCTGATATACCTGTCTTGGGTATTAAAAAATTATATATTTACTATATCAAAAGTTTTATGAAACATAATAAACGTGCCACAACTCAATGACTCTTGATAGGCGTGCACAGCCACATCTGGCAAAATACAAACATTTTTTACGTCAACATTTGGATAAGGGACACTTAGCCTATGTTGCCTTTTTTCCCCATCTCCTGGTATGAGGATCAAATCTAGGGTCACTACCATTGAGCTGTGTTCCCAGCCCTTTTCATATATGTATTTTTAAATATTGAGTCAGGATCTCACTGAGTTGCCCAGGATGAGCTCAAACTTGTGATTCTTCTGCCTGAGCCACCCCAGTAGCTGTGATTAGAGGCATGTGCCATCATGTCTAGTTGTATTGCTTTTTAAAAAAATCATCTTCCATGTACCAGAGGTCAGCCTGTCAAGTTCTGTGGCCTATCTGTGGCCTTAGAAATTGGGGGTCACCTGGTGATGCTCTGATAATTCAAGGCAGCTGTCCAACTGGGTTCTTAGCCAGGTCACATTTGACACAGAAGCAGAAGCCAGGCATTGAGGGTGGGTACTGCGGTAGTTGGAAGGTGGCTGGACTTGTCTCTCTCTTAGGGAGCTTAGCTACCAGCTTCTGAAGTAGATGAGTTCAGAGTCCATATTAGCAGTATAGACCTGAGCCCTTTAATACCTGCTGGGTGCTGACTGCTTGGTCTGACCTGGTGGACTCTGACAGAGATATATCTCTTGCTTGTATGTCTGATTTGGGTTTGAACCTTACACCTCCTTCCTTATATACATCATAAAGGATTCCAGAAATCTGCTTCTCTAGACTTCAGTTTTATCCTGGCCATTAAATGGTGAAAAATCCTTTGACTGGCTTCACAGCAGACTTGGAGAGTCTGAGCCTTGGGCAGGTGTGCATGGCACAGCCCATGGGCTGGCTGAGAAATTGCCTCTGTGTGAAACGCCTGGGTTCTTCCAGTGGCTGTGCCCCTGATTTCAGATGGTGGGTCATTGGGTTAAGTCTAAGTCTGTATGCCTTAGTGAAGGAGAATGGGCTGAGCTGCCCACAGGGAGACACTAGGGCTATGCTTGGCAGGCAGTGGGGAAGCTCATGTCTCTTAGGAAGTACGTATTGGGTGTGCACACTTGTGTCTGCACATGGTGCCTGCAAATGGTAGTGGTCACAAGATACCTGTAGCTAAAGGTAGAGGCTGCCCAAGTCCCAAGTCTGAACCTCAGTGACCTGAGAGCGCCTTACTAACCTAGTATCTGCTGTTACTCCTGTGCTGTGGGGGTAGGGCACCTCATAACAGAAACAAGGCAGAAGCAGGCTGGCCTCTTATTCTCAGGCATGTTGGGACTCATCCACACACCTGCTAATCTGCTTGACAGATGGAAGGAAATAGCCTTGTTCACCGTGCCTGCTTGCCTGAAGAACCTGAGTGAGCCTTCCCTGCAGGGAGGATAGGGCAGGTGAATGTGGGTCCCTTCTTGGGCTTGCAGAGGGAGCTGAAGACTGTCAAGGGTCCTGAGAGGTGGCATCTGTCCACTACTATGCTTCCATAATGGGCTGTTTCAGGTGCTGATTGAACTGGATATTCTTTACTGGGACAAACAGCATTTTTCGCATTAAGAATGGCTGCTGGCCTGCTGGGCAGAGAACTCAATACCATGGTAGATTAGGGATTTTTTTTTTTTTTTTTTGGTACCAGGGATCGAACTTGGGACCTTGTGCTTGTGAGGCAGAGATTAGGGATTTGGCAAGAATATTCTCTAATCCTAACTTGACACCACCATTTACTTTGAGAGTTCCACTGGGATAAACACTTGCCTGTGATGTCCCACAGCCATGTGTCTCTGGGCTCACTTTGAAAGTGGATAGAACACACACCTGCTTTTTTGGAGGAGGGGGGCTTAACTTCTTTTTGATTTCACAAATGGGTGCATGATTTCACCCTTCCAGTCTCCTGTTCTTTGGCCTCTTGACTGATGACATTGAGGCCATAAGGAAATCTGTAGGGCAGGAGCTCTGGAACCTGGGGTTAGAACCCCTGTCCCTCCCATACACGGGAGGCACAGTCACCCTCATAGCTCTGACTTAATTTCTGTGTGATTACATGAGAGCTATTCACCCATCCTACTGGTGGGGTGAAACCTTGCCTCAGGCTTGCTTTTGTTCTAGATGGCTTTTAAAATGCTGAATTCTGGTCTGGAGAAACAGCTACAGTGGCCTCTCACCTCTTTTCTGAATTTTCTCCAAATGGAAACTTCATGGAAAAACTTCAAGGAAAAACTGCTTTTCTGGTTCAGTTTATCAGCTTCCCGTGTGAGGACTGGCATGTTGTGTCACAGGGTGGTTGTCTACATCCCATGTTGAGGCTTCTGAGGGAGCAAATTTCTCCCCAGTGGACTATGATTTAATTAGGAGGCTCTGCCTTACCCCAGCTTAATTAGTTACTTTTTAGGTTTAAGATTTCCCTTTCCCTTTGCTTGCGTCAAACCAGGGCCTTTTATGAAAGGGGCACCCACTTAAGAGTGGGATCTCCCTCTGCCCTTGGGAGCAGTCAGCCCATTACTGATGACTTTTTTTTTTTTTTTTTGGTGCCAGGGATCAAAGTCGGGACCTTGTGCTTGTGAGGCAGGCGGCGGCACCACTGAGCTAAATCCCCAGCCTGACTTTCATTTTTGACAGACCGTGTAAGAACATTAATCAGTTGTTCATCCAGCTGGAGTGAAACTCTGCCTCTAAGGCTTGTTTATCTGCTTCCTCAGTGAGTTTTAAAGAGCTGAATCTTGGCTAGGGGTGTAGTTCAACATTAGAGCACTTGATTAGCAATGTGTGAGTGCCTGGGTTCCATCCCCAGTACCAAAAATAAGTAAAATAAAGTGCCAGATCCTGCCCAGAAGTGACAACTGGAAGGAGTCTAGTCTGTTGGGATTGAACTCAGGACTTTGTGCTTGCAAGACAGGCATGGTGCCACTGAGCTAAATCCCTGGCCTTGGTAATCTTTTTTTTTTTTTCCTTGAAGTTTGCCCTCTCCACTCTGACTTCCACTGCCCTCCTCCCATGCTATTTCTTTAAAGGAGGACAAGAATCTCCTGTGCCTGAATTGAGAGGGTTTTGGGGGGACCTTGTTTTAAGTGTCTTCACTAGTCCCTAGCATGTCATAATGACTGATCAGGCAGCTTTGAGCCTAGCTCCCTGTAGCTTTCTTCTGCATGACCACTTGGTATGTAGGTGCCAGGGGACAGGTCAGATGGGCTGGACCTTATGCCTAAGGGGCACTTGGGCTGTGCTTCTTATTAGCCACTGAAGGAGCTGCTTTTGGCAGGGACAGTCAGCTAGAGTAGATGGTTACATTGTCCCTTGTGTGGCCAATGTATACAGTCAGAGCTCTCCAGTTGGAGGGGCATGGACTTGGGTGGAGGGAATGGTGACTACCAGGTCCCTGGGGTCTCATCATTGTGGTGGGTCTGACCAGCCTGTAAACAGCTTGATCCCACTTCCAGTGCTGTGTCTAGCAGCGTCTCAGTCTGGGATAAAGAAGGCTTCCTGAAAGATAAGCAGACAACAGAGCCAGGAGCAGTAGTCAGTGCTGCGTGACAATATGGAGGCTCAAAAAGATTGGGATAGGCTGAAACAGGCCACAGGAAAGTGGAGTGTGCAGCCCTGTACTTCGGTCTCCCTGTCCCAGGTGTGAGAAGATCTACTTTAGAAAGTCCTGCACAGGAGAGACCACACTGAGCCCCTACCCTACCCAACATGCGCCTGGGGGTGAGGTCCACTGTTGACTGGCTGTGATGCAGAACTGAGTCTTCCGTGGAGCTCAGTTTTCCTCTTTCCTGGCCAGGATCATGTTCATAATCCCCAGTGCCAGGGGAAGTTGGGAATCAGACTGGACCTATGAGGTGGGCCCCTATGAATAGTGTCCTCACAGGTGTGAGAGCAGCTTTTCCTGGGCTTGCAGAGTCATCGTGGTGTTGTCATTTGGGCTGTTTGAGAAGCCCTACAATGCCCGTAGAAGTTGTGAGCCACTTCTGTCCCAAGCCTTTTCCCAGCTCAGGGAGGCTACTTTTCCTTTACTGTGGTCCTTACCACAAAGATAAGGAGCTGGTGAGCTGCGCTGTGGACTGTTCTTCCAGAAAAAACCAGAGTTGGTTTTCAGGCTCCCAAGGTGAAGCTGTCCCTTTTTACCTTTTGTTCTACGGGCCAAAGATGACCACTTTTGATCCAAATGAAGGACGGAGTGTTTGGCATCATCTGTTGCAGGGTCTGTGGTTTCCATGGAAGAGCATCCTACAGTTGCCCTGATGTACAAAGAGCAGCTTCTGAGTTGCTGACCTTGTGTTTCTCTTGTGTTCATGTCCATGGCATTTGTGCTGAAATTGTTCTTCTCCTCTGGGCTCGTGCTGAGATGCAGACCTAGCAGGATGTCACCGTGGGCTTTGTGCCTAGCCCCTTGTCTTCTTAAACTTCCTGGTTTATTATTTTATTCTTTCAGGGAAGAATAATCTGATTATCTCAGGGGTTGAGTTCTAAAGTAGATAAACATGTAAGTGAGGTGTGCCCCCAGGGACGAGCCCCAGCCTTCTCCCAGTACCTGAGGAACACTGAAGTGCTTCTTGGCCTAACTGCCTGTCTCTCTACCCACCAAAGGGTGACCTTGTCGGCCACAGACTGCTACATCGTGCATGAGATCTACAATGGTGAGAATGCCCAGGACCAGTTTGAGTATGAGCTGGAGCAAGCCCTGGAAGCCCAGTACAAATACATTGTCATCGAGCCCACCCGAATTGGTGATGAGACGGCGCGCTGGATCACTGTGGGCAACTGCCTGCATAAGACGGCTGTGCTGGCAGGCACTGCCTGCCTCTTCACCCCATTGGCACTGCCCCTAGATTATTCCCACTACATCTCCCTGCCCGCTGGCGTGCTGAGCTTGGCCTGCTGCACCCTCTATGGGATCTCCTGGCAGTTTGATCCTTGCTGCAAGTACCAAGTGGAGTATGATGCCTATAAACTGTCTCGACTGCCTCTGCACACACTCACCTCCTCTACCCCGGTGGTGCTGGTCCGGAAGGACGACCTGCACAGAAAGAGACTGCACAACACGATAGCACTGGCTGCCCTGGTGTACTGTGTAAAGAAGATTTACGAACTCTATGCTGTATGACTCCAGTGAACAGGGAGCGGAACAGAACCACACAGCCTGTAAGAGACGAGGACGCAGAGGTTTTTTGCCACAGTGATACTTTTTGCTCTGTGAGGCAGCGGAGCCTGGGAAGGTGTTTGGTTTAATATTTGTTATTTTTTAAAAAAAGAACACAGATCATGGGTGTACCAAGGGTTTTTTCAGCTTATTACAAAAATGGATTTCCATAACCCTGGAGGGGGTCTGAGGCTATGGAAGTCTTAACTAGGCAGTGGACTGTGGATGGAAGCCAACGCTGCTGAGGGGGTGTGAATGCGCTGGGGGGGGGTGTCTTTAAGTATATTGTTTAACTGTACCATTCAGAGCCAACCAGAAGCTATTGACCATTAAAATTATGAGAATTTCAACCCTGCTCTTCTCTGTCCATGCCTGTACCTGCAGCTGCTGCTGTGTGGAGACGGGTGCCACTGTGGACATCACCCTGCCCATTGCAGCCAGGTGCCACCACTTGCAGTGATGACAGGCCTAGACCTGGGGTCTTGCTGCCAGACCCTGCCCAGACATGGTCTCATGGCTTACCTTGGCTTGTTCCCGAGGCCAGTGCTGCTGACATGCTATTCAGGGACATGGCAGGGTTAGGTAACAAATCCTAGAGGTCACAGGGCCTCCTTTGGATTCACTTGGGAATTATGGGGGCCAAGAGCCCTCTTTCAGAGAGTCTGATTTAGGAGGACACAAATTAAATTTGTGTTTTTTAAAAGCTGTTCTTGATGTGGACCCATGGGTCCCAGTGAGGGAAGAGCTCTGGAAGCAGTCTAGGTTCCATTTCACAGAAGCTTCTGTGGTTCTCCCTTAGCCTAGAGCTATATTCCCCCTAAGGCTTTGGATGCATGAGGAATTGTCCCTCCACAAAGGCTGAGGCCTCAGTGCTGTCTGTTGCTGAGAGTCACATAGCACCTCTTCTGAAGGCCAGGCAGTGTGTCCAAGACTAAGGTCAGCTAAGCTGACCTTGCACCCAGTTATGAAGGCTCCATCCAGGAAACCCAGTCCACACAGCAGGGTCTTAACCTGGGGTGCATGGCAAATCTTTAGGGAGATCCACAGCTTTAAAAAAGTTTAAAGAAAATTTGACTGACTTCCAGGGGCCCTAGAAATACCAACTGCTCTGTTGAGTGTTGGATGGCAGAATGATGTGAGGTGCACAGTATGTTTACATAGCAGCCTTTGGCCAGTGGGAACAATGGTAAAGAGGGAGCTGCCTTGGCCAGAGATCCAAAACAAACGCCTCATTTCGATTGTGCAGGGTAAGTTGGAATTGGCACCCACCTCTAGGGTGTCTGAGCACTGGCTGCTAACCTGCTGGGTAAGCACAGTATGGTAGGTGCTATTGTAAAAGACCCAAATTTGGGAAGGAAGCCTGTGTCTAGCCTGGCTCTTCTCATTCTGTACCTCAGATTTCAAGGGGGAGGTGGCTGGAACATGACAAGCCCTGGGACTGCAAATCAGATGAGCAGATGCCCTTGCCCAAAATAAACACCAGGAGGCTTGACAAGCAAAGTGGAAAGTGTCTTTAAACTTTATCAGATATATAAAGCAAAACCAATTAAAAATCATGCTTTTCAGACCTCCCAGCAGAACTTGAGGAAAGTGGGCCAAAAAACCACTAACCTTTGAGGATAGTAAAACAACGGCAACAGAGCTATTCATGATGGGCACTGCTCAAACACTGGTTTGAAAAATCCAAGAGCAAAATGAAGGTTGCTTAGAGGCCACAAGCTGAAGCCAGGCCATGGCTGAGCTGCCTTAAGGTGGGCACTTGGCAGGCCTCGTCCACAGGAAGGCTGTCAACTCCTGTCCATGTTAGAACAGTCCCAGGGCTGCCTCAGGAGGTCCTATGTGTTCAAACCAGTGCTCTCTCCAGGAAGGGACAATTCAGGGTTGTCTCAATGTAGGAATGGCAAGGGTGATCCCAGGTTCTCTGGGTCTTTAGTCTTTGAGGCTAAAACGAGCATCAGTCTGGTGCTGGTTTGTGTGACTTCTATACCTCTATGATTTGCCAGCCACCTTAAAAAGCCTCATGGTCAGCCTCTTGGCAAGGAGCTGTATCCAGCTAGATTTTTATAAATACTGTTTGCATTATATTCTTCTAAAGTAAGTTTTAGAAAACAAGTTTTAAAAATGTTAGGTGAGAAGTGCTGGGGCTGTAGGTCAGTGGTAGAACACTTGTGTAGGTGTGCAAGGCCTGGGTCCTATCCCCAGCACTACAAATAGATGTGATGTTCCCTGTCTTTGAGGATAGAATATGCTGTCAGTAAGCTTGTAGTGTAGTATATCCATCAGGGTTGACCATTTTATTTAATGGAGAGGAAAGGTCAACAGATGGATATAGGCCTTTTTGCACATGCCAGTCATCAAGTGTCTAAGGAGAGATATTCTGTTCTTTTTAGAGGAAGAGAGTCATTTTGCTACCAGCCACTGGTAGCCTGCTGGTGCTGGGCAGCCTCATTCAACCTGGGTTGGGGGTGGGGAGGTTGGAAGGAAGCTCTAGAAGTCTAGAACAGTTGCTGCCACCTTGGCTCCAGTGACTCTGGTACTGGGATCTACTGTGAACACTGAGAAGCCCTTTCTCCCAAGCCAGGACAGGTGCAGATGATTTACGTGGAAAATGAAGCAGCACCCATCATTTGTATTTGCATTTCACCAGAGGTTCCTGGATCTGTCCAGGGTGTACTACTGTGACCTGGAGCAGATCTAATCACCTACAGGTCCTCCTACTCCCAGGAAACTGGAAAGCCTCTGATTCCCTAACCCTAGACTGTTGTAGCTATTTTTATCATCTTTTGGGGGCAGCTGTTTAAAATAGAAGCTTGACATGGCTAGAGTTGGGATACAGTGCAAGATGTCAACATGACAGACTAGGTGATTTTTATTCCAAATTTGGGGACATCTACAATGGAACTACTATTCCAATATTCAGTTTCAGTAGTAGGAAAAATTTCTAAAACCTCAGAAATGAAGTTGACCTACTCAGTGAATCTCAACCACGTATTTTTAATAGAAAGGCAGATGTTCCAACTAGTTCCCATTTAAGGTACTCTTTCCACCAGGAGACCAGGGGTGTTTTAGACTCATCTCCCAGGGCTTCGTGTTCTAGGGTATCTGGGGCCATCAGGGGTCTCTCCATTTGGCTGGTGTCTCTTTAATAATTTAATCTTCTGCTTGAAGGGGTGCCTAACATCTTACATGGATACACTGAGAGTCCGAAGGAACGTGAGGAACTCCTGTTGGTGCTAGAGTTGACATTACTTGGGATATACCAAATAAGCCACCACACACTAGCCTGGCTTCTATGCTCAATGAGCCATCACAGGGCCCTGGAAACATATGAGTTTCTGAAGCTACACCCTTCACCCTCAAGCACTGGAGGTTGTCTCTGTGCCAAAACAATCAGGGAGATGGTCTTGGATAAGTCAAATATAAGAATAGTTGAGCCATTTCTAGGAGTTGGTGGGGCTGGAATTCAAAGGACATGTGGTTCCTCTAGCCCTTGAAGACTATGACTTACTGTTCCAGTCATTTAATTTGTAATTAGTTTAAACCCTGCTCCACATTTATTCCTCATGCATTTACCCCTCATCTTGGGAAGAAGCTTGTTGCCTGGTTTGTCCTGCTCTCCAGGGGCAGGGGCCGAGCCACAAATGAAGTTGTCCCTTGTAGAGCAACCAAGCCCAGGAAGTTGTTGCTTCTCAGCCCCAGCTCTGATCCACATTAGGAGTTCTTGGATTTCTGCTCTTTCCTGGCCCTGGAGGCCATGATGCTAAAGAAGAGCCCAGGAGCCAGATTTCGAAGATAAATGGCCAAGGAAGGCACCCAGTCAGCCAGGATCACATCTTTCTTCTTCTTCCCCACAGCAGCAAGAACATCCTGGGCCACCTCTGCAGGGCTCCGGCCCTGGGCTGTGTTTCTGTCCATAGCTAAAATAAAAGAAACACATGAACTTGGAAGCAGAGGTCCCACTCTTGATCTGAGCTGACACGAGCAATTAGGTTAGCTTGCTGCACTCCCTACTGGGGAGCTCTTCCTAGTCTGTCAGGAAGCAGAAGCATCTGATATTCTTAGCCCCCCCCCCCGCATCCCCACTATTGGGAATTGAACCCAGGACCTTTGCACTTAGTTACATCCCCAGCCCTTTTTTAGTTTTTAGAATTTTGAGACAGAGTCTTGCTAAATTGCCCAGGTTCAGCTTGAGCTTGTGATCCTCCTTCCTCAGCCACCCAGAGTGCTAGGATTATAGATGTGTGCCACAGTGCCAGACCCTGATGATTTTATGTTCTGAGGAACCATTCACAGTTCCAAGTAGGTAAGTGGGGGTGAGGGAGATATGGGGTGAGGACTGGAGAGCCTACTCTGCTTGGAACCACAGTGAGTCCATCTGGTGGTCTATGGTGAAAGCAGAAGGCCAGCCCAAGTAAGGTCTCAGAGCTCCTCACACATCTGAGGAGCTTCCTGACCTGGGAAACTTTTGCATCTTCGAACAACCAATGACTAAGCGATGTTATACATATAATTTGCCTGGGATGGCTTAGCTTCAGGGCTACCAGATAGGAGATGGGAAGGACTGTCTGACCCCTACATGCACTATCAGCTCACAGAAGTAGACAGATGCCCTAGCTCCCAAAGTCCTGTTATCTGGATAAGCCAGGAAGAAATCTTGTAGTTTGCTTTAGGTGTTGGAGGGAAGGAGGGAGATGGTAGAGTTTAGGAAGTGTATGACAGTAACTGATGTTCCTTTTTCACTAGTGATCTCACATTTTGCTGGCAAAGTAGGAGAAGTAAGCAGGTGCAGGAGACAGGCCATGGGCACATGCCATGTGAAACCATCCATAAGCTGTCCACACTGCCTGAGCTCCCTCACTGGGCCTGTTCTCATGTGTTACTGCAGAAGGATGGGGAATTTCGATTGTTGCTTATTTATTTTTAAATGCCAGAGACAATTTTTAAAGCAGTATCTATCTTCTAGGGATAAATAGGTATGAAGCTCTTGCCTGTGTGTGGCTTCTGCCATGGGGAGACTTGTTATGTGAGAGAGCAGATGCCAACCAGGACAGGGAAGTCTTGGTTCAGGCCCAGCAGGGTGGGTATATGACCAATGAGTGGGCCCTTGGCCAATGCTTTAGCACAGACCCACAGAGATCACATCCAGAGCAGCAGGACAGTACTAGAGAGGCAGGCAGGTCTGTGCCAAAATGAGGCACTTGTGGGACAACTGACCCGAAATAGCCTGTGTCTGCATGCTGGGATGGGATAGGCCAGGACTTCAGCCCATAAGTAGCAACTGCAGGTTAGCTCAGACCAAAACTGCTGCCCCACATTGACTCACCTGGAAGACCAGCCCTGAAATCAGTCATAACATATGGGAAGGGACTATTCAGGCCAAACCTTCCCACTTGCCATGAGGTTGATTCACTTAGGCCTGATCATGACAATACTTCGTGGATCTTGGGATTTGGGAATGGGTTAGATGAAGTTTGGTGGCATTTCAGCCTAAAGATTTCCTTTCTATGCCCCAAAGTCCTCAACCCAGGCTCTTTGTGGAGTTAAGTGAAGATTATGCAAGAGTCTGTATTTATAACGAATGTGAAGATTTTTAGTTTAAAAAATTCTCTTCCAAATGAAAATGACTGAAGAATCACCGGGGTAAAAGAAGTATGTCCCACTGTGGCTGCCCAATAGCTTTTCTTTTTTTCTTTTTTTAAAATTTTGCTTTGTTTGGAGACAGGGTCTCGAGATGTAGTTCAGGCTTGCCTTCTGCCTGTGATCCTTCTGCCTTAGCCTCCCAAGTGCTGGGATTACAGGTATGTGCCACCACACCTCACTTCCAATAGCTTTTCATAGGAGAAAAAGAACCCTGCCGTACCTCCATATCTGGACCCATCACTGGTGACAGCATTTACAGAGAGGTTGGTGCGGATATAGCCAGGGCTGATGACAGTCACCTTGATTTCATCCTGTTCCATTTCAGCACGCAGGCAGTCAAAGAATGCCTGGGTTGCATGCTTGGAGGCTGCATCTGCAACAGTGGAAAGAGGCAGTGAGGGCAGTGGGGTGGGCAAGGCCCAAAGCCTACCTATTTATTTCCATTCACTGTCTCTCTTTCAAACCTGGTTTTACCATTTAAGAGTATAGCATTATAGCAATGTTCATTCTTGGTTTTGAAAAGTGCACTATGTCCTTGTTCTCAGAAAACATTGAAATAGTAAGGAGGAAAGGAGCATTGTGTACCGAGCCCCCTTTCACACAGCTTAGAAAGAAAATGCGAGTGTGCACACACATGCGCGCGCGCACACACACACACACACACACAATATGCTAAAGCAAATAGGGAAGAGGTAAAATGGGGAATCCACATGTAAGTCACATGGGAATTGTTTCTGCTGTTTCTACAACTTTTCTTTAAGTGTGAAATATTCCACATTAAAAGTTAAAAAAAGGGACACGGATTTAGCTCGGTGGTTCTGGCGCCTGCCTTGCAAGTGCAAGGTCCCGAGTTCGATCCCTGGTACCAAAAAAAAAAAAGTTACTGCCTACTGAGTAAAAAATTCAAAATAGTATACACCATAAGGTAAAAAAGTGAAAATCCTTCTGTTTTCAATTCTGATCTCAGAAGTTACCAATGCTGTTTCTCAGACTTTTTATTTTATGTGTTCACACATGATTTTACATAGAAGTAGTATTTTTTTTTATTGGAATGGGAGCACAGTTCCCATTGTTCCTACAAGTAGTTTTCTTCACCAGGCACAGGCAGTACAGACTCCTTCCCTGCCAACCCTACATACCTACCACAAACAACATCTCAGGTTGTCTCATTTCATCTGGCTCTGGCTGCCCAGTCTTCTCCTGGGGTTACTAGGTGACAGGACTGGTCCTATCAATGGACCTCAAGGGCTATTTCCAGCTTTTGCCACTGTAGAACATGCTATGAGTGAGGATCCTTGCACATACATGTGCATAAAATCCATGCCTAGCTTCTTAAACACTTCCCCTGGCAAACTTCTGGACAGTAACTTTCATCTGGAAGAGCCACAGAGCTTACTCTACCTACAAGAGACAGAATCACCTGTGCTCCTCAGCAACAGCTCCACAAGCCAGTGAAAAGTAGTGCGGGGACACAGGGACCCTGAAGGGACATCCTTGGGAAGTATACCAACATCTTCACAGAAAATCAGTTTTCTCTAGTTCAGAATCCTAAATGTTTTTAGTCTTAGTAAAAAAAGTGCATCACCCATCAGTCAAGAAAACAGGAAGGGAAAAAGCCAGGAAATGGCACAGCAAATCACAGAAGAAACTGGTCATGGGGGAATTGTGGGTGGAGAGAATATGGCTGTTGGCTGTGATTCCAGGGCCAGCCCAGCCCAGAGGATGGGGAAGAATGGGTCACCCTGGTCTCCACAATAGGATACACACTGGTGGCTGGGTCTCCTCTGATCTCTTAGGCTGCAGGTGCTTAGCAAGGATGAGCTGGGCCAAGCCCTCACTGCTGTCACCATCACCTGCCCCCTCTGTGCGTGGATGATCTGACATGGCCTCTCAGCAGTAGTGTGAAGATGAGGCTGTTCCCTTGGCTTATAGATGAGAAGGCTGTTGCCGATCTGGGTTAATTCACTCACCCAGAAGGCACAGCCACTCATTCAGTCTGGTTACTATACAGCAGTGATGGTGAACCTTTTAGAGCTTTCAATGATACAAACAGCCCGTTGTGGCACACATGCCATAGGTTCCCCACCACTGGTGTACACTATCAGACCAATCATGGCACCTACTGAAGTCAGCAAGCTGTTAAGAGTGTAAAAGCCAGTGGGGTTAAACCAAAGTAAAATGTGGAAATAATGTAGTACAAAGAACTCTGTATGCCCTTTATGCTGATTTACCTATTGTTAATGTTTTACCTTAGTTGCTTTATCATTTGTGATTTCATATAGTTGTTTTTATTTTTGTTTTTGTTTTTTTTTGTTTTGTTTTCTGAACCTCTTGAGCAGGCTTAAGTTACTATCCTGTTTGAGCAGGACTGAAATAGAATATGAACAAACAGAGAAACCTTAGAGATAAATATGGATACAATTCTTTTCAATTTATAGAGGACATCTCCAGCTATCTCATTTCATCTTTTAGACCAGCCCTGGGAAGTGTTCTGATGAGTGTAAGTCTCATGGAGAAGGAAGGAAACGGAGTCAGTTCAGGTCCACAGACATGTGACCAGAGCTAACAGGCAGAACAGGGACTCAGATCTTGGGGAAAAGCATAAACTTTTGTTCAGATGTTTGGTTACACATTATTGAATTGGAGTGTCACTATCCTTTCAACACTCTGAAAGAGCTTAGCCACCCACCTTCTTCCTGACAGGGCTGTGTCTGGGCCTTGAGGGGTGAGAGCAGATGAGGCTGTCCCAAGTCTTTCCTTTCAGAGGTTGCAGCAAAGAAAGTGACAAGATGGTTTATGAAATTTCCTTTAAAATCTTTTAAAAAGCAGAAATTATACTCTGTATGCTTGCTGATGTGACGCAGAGGTAGAGAGATGGATGAAATGATATCTTAGATTGTGGCATAGACACTCTCCTTTGTGGAGATGTATGTATGAACTGGAAGGCAAGTCAGTAGGTTTAATTTCGTCTCTTACTTGAAAACAAGGGTGGGCACAGAATGGGGAAGATTCTTGCCCAAGGTCACACAGTGGGTAAGGAATAAAGCTGGGATCTGAACTGAGACATGTAGCTCCAGAAAACCATGTTCACATTCTGTGGTTCCTTCACATTCTGTAAAAGGTATTTTGTCAATATCTTAATTCTGGAAGTAAACATTTTTATAATCAGAAAAATAAAGAAAATCATTCCAGATGAGGGAGGGAGAAGAAAGTACTCACAGGCTGATCGGAAAGGAATGCTAATTTTTCCTTGGACACTGCTGATGGTGACGATGTGGCCTCGCCTCCTCTTGATCATGGATGGCAGGAGCGCTGAAGGGAGAATGCAGTGATGTAGATGGCACTGTTCTCCCAGCCATGGGAAGTGACAGCCCCTTGATGACAACCATGCAGAAGGGGAAGGAGGCAGGGGGAGCCGACAAACAGCCTAGCTAAGTAGTCAGCACAGCACCTTTGTTCTATGGAAGACTGTCCCCTGGACTGATGTCTGTGCCCAGCATCAAAACATTCCCACATTGTCAAGGTTTGCAGACATCATGGGAAAGATACAGGCAATGCTGTGCAAATGAGGCTGCACTGCAGAGACCCTAATGTGTGAGAATAATGCACATAAAATATAGATAAAGGCCTGAGGGGGAAAAACACCCAAATTGTAATGACCATAACCCCTGTATGGTATAACAGCAGACAGGGACAGGCAAGATCTAACCAAAATGGAATCGACTGAGACAAAAAGAATGCCAACACATCAGTGCCTTTTCTCTTTTAACCCAAGATTGTTACCTTTTGTTAAAGCAACAGGGCCAAAGTAGTTTGTCTCCATAACCTTCTTGTCCACATCCACTGTGGTGTCCATGATGGCCCCACGGTAGCTAATGCCAGCATTATTGATGAGGATGTCCACATAGCCAAAGCACTGCAGGATCTCAGCTCCTGCAGCCATGACAGCCCTAGGGTCTGTGAGGTCGAAGGTCACTGTGTAGGGCTTGTGTGTCTGCTTCTGGTCAAAACAACAGACACAAATGCACTTCCTGAGTGATGTGTCCCTGCTTTTCAGAGTTCTTGGAATGGCCCACTGGGCATGAAATGACACATGATGCAGTAATCTTCTTCCCAAGAGATGAAGCCTACAGGGTTCCTGCCTACTGTCATCATACCTACCTGGGCAACTGTTCTCCTGAACTGAAAAGGACGGCACCCTATAAGAAGTGACCTGGGGCCTCTCTCAGCTTCATTAGACAGACTGTAAGCTGCCCAGAGCAGGGTCATGGATTGCATGGCCTGCCGTAGATTATCATAGGAGCTATTAGTTACATCTCCCCACACTGCTCTGTGTTGTCCATTGTTACTACCTTAAGCAGCAGTGTGTGTGTGTGTTGCTGTCTTTCTCAAGGTATGTTACTTGTAGTCATTTGTTCATGGAATATTATTTACATATCTCCTGTGTGCCAGGGACTGGGATGTAGCAGAAAGACAAGGTTCCTGTCCCTCTGAAGCACACAGTCTAATGGAGAAGACAGGTTCTATAGTTCTATAACTGTAAAGAATGCTATGAAGAAGAAAAGGGTGCTAGAGAAATAAGTAATTGAGCAATGTAACTTGGAGGGCTTCCCCACAGAAGTGAGGCTAAAAAGACACCAAGAAGATGAGTGGGATGAAGTCAGAGAAGATGGCAGAATAAGCAGGAAGCACCAAAGATATACTCGCAGAAACTCTCTGAAGGGACCCTTATGGAATGGTGGAATTTACCTGAATGCTTGTAACTTCCAGGGGAGTGTTTGCTGGTAAACTGCAGTAATTTTGGTAGATTTCACCCGTTAGCTTACTGATACCTAGCAGCTCCACTACCACTGCCCCGCTGGTTGGCATTGTTTGAGTTACTACCAGCTACAGCAGCTTGTACCTTGCAGTGGAGGCAACTTCTAATTTAAGGACTGTTGGGAGCAATGCTACATAATTTTAGGGAAAAATCATTTGGTTAGCCTAGTTCTCCTGCCTACAGCCCAGCTATGGAATTTGGAGACATAATTGCATTTTGGCCTCCTGTCACAACTGAGACCTCAATGATCCGGTGATGCTGTGATTCTCCAGGACAAGAAACATCCTGGGAGCTGAAAACATCCTGGGAGGAACAAAACATCCACTCAGTTCCTCATTATTCTTGGACCTTTACCATCCTGTTTACGCAGATGTACTGAACTCTCTGCAAGCCATTTGTTACCTTTGTTTCTCCCGATGTCCTGAATAAAAGGTGCAGTAAGCTGGGGGCTTTTGTCTTTGCTGCCCTGAGCAGCAGTGATCAGACTCAAAGCTCCGCTTCTTCTCAGTCTCATTTGTCTACCTGTCCTGTAATTCGCCATGTGCTGCCGTGGCTCGCAGGAGACCAGGACTCACTGCAGAGGTTCTGGTAACATCCCCTTCCCGTTCCCTACAAAGGACCTGTGACTGTTTTATGGACATTCAAAAATACAAATAAATTTCAAAAAATATACTCAAAGAAATACTGGACTTACTAGACAGAGATATTAAAAAGACTGACGTGCTGGCACATACCTGTAATCTCAGCACATTGGGACACTGAGGCAAGAGGACTGAAAATTCGAGTCCCACCTGAGCAACTTAGTAAGATTCTCAAAATATATATATTTTTAAAGGGCTGGGGCTGTAGCTCATGTAAAGGTTCTGGGTTCAATTCCCAGTACCACCAAGTAAAAATTTAAAAAAAGACTGTCCACTATGCTCAAAGAGTAAGGAGACATGGACAAAACCAGGAAACTATTAAAAATGGGAATATAAATTGAAAGATCTGGAGCTGAACAGTACAATAAGTGAAATAAGATATACAGGGAAAAGCAAACAAGCACACTGAAGAATTAGTGAACTTAACGAAAAATGAAATTATCATATCTGAGGAACAAAGAAAAAAGAATGAAGAAAAGTAAACAGTGTACCTAAAGGTAAATGTCACTCCATCAAGCAGACCAACATACACACTGTGGATTTCTAAGGAGAGAGAAAGAGATAGAGGTAGAGAGAATATCTTGATGGCTAAAAACCTCCCAGCTTTGATGAGACATGCATGAACCTACACATCCAAGAAGCACAGCACCAAGTAGAATAAACTCAGAGACCACATTGAGACAAATTATAATCAAACTATTGAAAGACAAAAGGAATCTTGAAAACAGCAAGAGAGAAGGGAACTCTTCATATAAAAGGAATCCTCATTAAGATTATCAGTTGAGGGCTGGGGATTTAGCTCAGTGGTTTCGCCGCCTGCTGCACAAGTGCAAGGACCCCAGTTCGATCCCCGGACCCAAAAACAAAACAAAACAAAACAAAAGATTATCAGTTGACTTCTCATCAGAAATCTTGAAGACCAAAAGGCAGTGGATTTATATATTCAAAGTAATGAAAGAAAAGCACTATCAACCAAGAAGTCTGCATCTATACAACTGTCCTTCAAAAATGAGAGAAAAATAAAGATATTTCCAGATAAACAAAAGCTGAGGGAGTTCAATGTCATTAGGCCTGTTCTGCAAAAAATCCTAGGGGAATCCTTCAGGTTTGAAATGAAAAACTGCTGGACAGTAACTCAAAGTCAAAGGAATAAGTAGATCTCCAGTAATACATGGGCAGTTATAATGGCTATTATTACTACAATTTTGGTTTATAAATCTACCTTTTGGGTTCTACATAATTAAGAAGACAAATGAATAAAAACTATTATTAATTTGTTACCAGGCAAACATTATAGGAATATTTAATCTGTGACATAAATATCAGAAAGGGGGGATTACATGGGGGCAGAGTTTTTGTATGCTACTGAAGTTGATATAAATTTAAATCAGTGTTATAACTTTAGGATATTAAATGTAATCTCCATGTCAGCCAGACATGGAGGCACATGCCTGTAATCCCAGCCCAGCCCTTAGGAGACTGAGGCAAGAGGATCACTGTGAGTTTGAGGATAGCCTGGGCTACATAGCAATACACTGTCTCAAGAAAAAAAAAAGTAATCCCCATGGTAACCACAAAGAAAACATACATATAAAAATAAGAGAAGGGAATCAAAGTGTTTCACTACAAAATATCAAATAAACAAAGAAGTCAGGAAAAGAAGAAATGAAGGACTGTCTTTCCTCATCTCTGGGACACAATATGCAACACCTAGAAATTAAAGGAAGAAAGGTTTATTTTGGCTTACAGTTTGTAGAGGTTTCAGTCCATATTTGGCTGGCTCCAAGGCAGAGGGTCATTGTAGAGGAGAAACAGCTCATGGCATGATAGTAGGAAGGAGGAAGAGCTCAAAGGAGGAGGGAGGCAGCTATACCCATCCAGGCCAGGCCCCTAGTGACCCACTTCCTCCAACCTGGCTTCACCTCCCAACATCACATTTAGGTATAACTCATCAGTAGACCACTCCACTGATGAGTATCACGCCCCAATGATCCAATCACTTCCCAAAAGGTCCACCTATGAGCACATGAGGCTTTGGGGGGAACATTTAAATATAAACTATAACAGGAATAAAAGAGCTAAAACAGTAAAATACTAGTAGGTCTCTCATCGGTAATTACTTTAAGTGCAAATAGATTAAACTCTAGTCAAATAACAGAGATTGTCAGAATGGACTTTTAAAAAATGATCCAACAATATGTTGTCTATAAAAAGACTCATTTTAGCCAGGGATCGTGGCACACGCCTGTAATCCCAGAACTCATGAGGCTGAATCAAGAGGATCATCATGAGCTTGAGGCCAACTTGAAATACACAGTGAGACCGTCTCAAAAGCACAAATAAGTATAAAGTAAAAGGATGAAAAAAGATATTCCATGCAAATAATAACCAAAGAGAGTTGGGATGGCTATACTATCAGACAAAACAGACTTTAAATAAAAAAGGGTCACGGAGAAGGATATTATATAACAATAAAAGTTCATTATGACAAGAAAATACAAGAAATTATAAACATTTATGTAGCTAGTGGCAGGCCCTCCAAATATATGAAGCAAAACTACTAGGAAGAAACATTAATATTTTGATACTTCAATACCATACTGATATGGTCTGGTATGTATGTATGTATGTATGTATGTATGTATTGTATGTATTTATTTATTTTGAAACAGGGTCTGGCTATGTAGTTCAGGCTGGCTTCCAACTCACAGTGATCATCCTGCCTCAGCCTCCCAAGTGCTGGGATTACAGGTGTGTGCCACCACGCCCGGCTGGTTTGGATTTTAAATGTCTCTCAAAGGTCCTTAAGCTAAAGGCTTGGTCCCAGGCCTGTGGCACTATAATGGAAGATGGACTCTTGCAGAGGTGGGGCCAAGTGG
This sequence comes from Heterocephalus glaber, assembly GCF_000247695.1. The sequence continues at coordinate 4,892,681 of NW_004624849.1, read as the reverse complement.
AAGGAAGCTAGCTCATAGCTTGTGTGGCCTTGGAGGGGACAGACAGTAGAATCCCAGCCCCTTCAGCTCTCTGGCCCCTTCAGCTCCCTGGCTTTGCTTTACAAACACCCTGAGGCTAGCAGTTCCCTTCACACTCTTCTCTCCTTGATGTGCTGCCTTGCCATAGGCTGAAAGGCAATAGAGCTAAGTAACTACTAAGTGAAACCTCAGAAACTGAGTCAAAATAAACTTTTCCTCCTTTTAAGTTGGTTTTCTCAGATATTTTTTTCATAGTGATGGAAAGCTAATGTACCTATTTTCAACAAGGGAAGGAACAACCAGACAGAAGATCAATAAGGAAAGAGAAGACTTATACAACACTATAATCCAGTGAGGCCTGAGAGAGATGTACAACTCTTCACCCAACAAGAGCAGAACACACATTCTTCTCAAGTGCACACTAAACAGTTTTAAAGCTAGCAGAGGAAGAAAATAACAATAATTAGGGCAGGTATAAAACAGACAATAGAGAACATCAATGAAACTAAAAGTTGACTCTTATTTAGAAGAAAAAAAACAGTGAAATTGAAAAATCTGAGCTAGACTCATAAAGAAAAAAAGAGATACAAATAATTAAAGTGAGGTCATTGCTGCTGATCTTTCGGAGATTAAAAAAATTGTCAGATAATAAAAAGCTGGACATAGTAGTGCATGCCTATAATCCCTGCTTCTTGAGAGGCAAGGCAGGAGGACTTCTGAGGCCAACCTGAGCAACTCAGTAAGATCCTGGTTACATTTTTTTTTTTTTTTTTTTAAGAAAAAGGTCCAAGGATATATCGCAATACTCCCCTGGGTTCAAGCCCCAGTGGTGGTGGTGGGGATCAATATTTTTTAAAAAGATTATAACAACACTATGGATAATAAGTCAACAAATTAGATAGCCTAGAAAAAATCGACAGATTCCTTGGAACACACAAATTACATAAACTGACTCAAGAAAATAAAATAGAAATCTCAGTAAACTTAAAACGGGTTAAGAGATTGAATCAGTAGTCAAAAAAGATTAAGTTCTGGACCAGTTAGCCTCATGTGAATTCTACCAAATGTTCAAGAAGAAACAAGGGCCAGGGATGTAGCTTAGCAGGCACTGCACCTGCCTGGCAAGTGCAAGGTCCTGAGTTGGATTCCCAGTATGGGGAGGAGGAGGGGAAACAGCCATCATTCTAATACTCTTCCAAAAAACTGAAGAAGAGAAAGCTCTTAATTTATTCTACAAGCCCAACATTATTTTTTTTTATCAAAGCTAGATAAAAACATCACAAGAAAATGATAGACCAATATCCCTTATGAATCTAGAAGCAAAAATCCCCAACAAAATATTAGCAAATTGAATTCAGCATATTTAAAGGATTATTCAACAAAAGGGCATTTGTCCCCAGGAATGCATGGGTGGTTCAATATCAGAAAATCAGCAATGTAATAAATCACATTAATAGAATGATAGAAGAAAATACACATAATCAATTGATGCAGAAATGAGGTCTGACATCTATCATCTTTCCATGATTAAAAACATTTAATAAGAATGGAGGGGAAATTCATCAACATGGCAAAGGATGTTCATGAAAATCTCAGAGGTAACATCATATTCAATGGTAAAAGACTGAACACTTTCTGCTCAGGTTAAGAAAAAGACAAGGGTGCCCGCTTTCACTGCTGTTAATCAATGGTGTTCTAACTAGAGCAGTTAGACAAGGTAAAGAAAGAAAAGCCACCCAAATTGGAAAGGAAGAAGTAAAACTATCTCTGTTTGCAGATGACATAATTCTACTGTTAGAAAATCTCAACAAATCCATGAACGCTATTAAGAGCTAACTAACAAAAAGAAAAACACATTATATCCTAGGAGTTATATTAGGATATTTAGGTAAAATAAAACCTGCATATACATTAAACAAAAAAAGAGAGCTAACTAACAAACTCTACAGAGCTGCAGGGTAGAAGACCAACACATAAAAATCAGCTGTGTTTCAATACAGGGGCAATGCATAATTTGAAAAGGAAATTAGGAAAGCAACTCCATTCAAAATAGAAGTTAAAATAATTAAATATTTAGAAATAAATCTAACCAAGGAGGTAAAAGATTTGCATGCTGGAGACTATAAGACACTGCTGATAGAAATTAAAGATAACATAAATACATGGGAAGACAATCATATTCATATACAGGAAGACTTAATGGTGTTAATTTGACAATACTACCCAAAATGATCTAATGGCTCAATGTAATTCCCATCACAATCCCAGTGGCAATTTTTGCAGAAATAGAAAAAAAAAAAAATCTCAGAATTCATATGAGATTGCAATGGGCCTTGAATAGCCAAAACAATCCTGGAAAAGAACACAGCTGAAATACACTTCCTGACTTTGAAACTTGTATTTTTGGAAAATTTTTTGGAAAATTAATTCTATAAATGATTCAAACTTTTTGTGACTGTAAAATAAAGTATCTTTCAGTATGAAGGTTCTATAATCCATATTTTGGCAACTTAAATAATTCTGCAGATTTTCAATTAAATTGACAGATTCTGATAACTATTCTGTAAATAATATAAATTCCATTAAAGTAGAACTGGAGTATTTTTAAGAACAAAAAAAGAAAACAAAAGTTCTTTCTAAACTTATAGGCCAAGTTTCTGGATATGGGACTTAAGAAGTTAAGCACCAAAATTAAAAAAAGTTTTCTTTAAACAGAAAGTTAGGGACAAAAGCATGTATACATTTACCAAAAAAATTAAGTACTCTAATCCTAATAGTATCAATAATTGATAATTTGATAGATTGCTAATCTGAAGTTTAAAAGATATATATATATATATTTTTTTGTATATCCTTTCATTGGTACACTTTAGGTGTACAATATAATGACATTCATCATTGGAGATATGCACCTTTACATAATCTCTTGGTTCTTATTTTTTCCCCCTTCCCCTGCCCTCCCTTCCACCCCTCCATCCCTCCCTAATTACAAAGACTATTTCCTTTTTCTCATTTTCTCATATTAATTCCATTCCCTTCTTTCCTTTCCCCTACCCCTCCCACTTCCCCTTCCCCTTTGCCCCTTTTCTTCCTATTTCACATTATCTATTATACCTAAAAGATACATTTTTTGGTGTTTGTATGTGATAGTATATGGAAGATATAAAACACAATTTTAAGATCTCAAGTTATATAATCTTTTTTTTTTTTTTTTTTGTACCGAGGATCGAACTCGGATCCTTCAGCTTGCAAAGCAGGCAGCGGAACCACTGAGCTAAATCCCTGGCTCTCAAGTTATATAATCTTAATCAAATGAGAATGTCACACTATTTGTGCATAAGAATTTTATATTTTTATTTTATAGTGTGTATTTTCCTTTTCTCTCAAAATTCATGACTAATGGATATCACTAAATCATTCTGAAGTGCAGAGAATTTATGACATATGTTCTTATGAAAAAAAATCTCCTCTGAAAATAAGAGCTCAAAATAACTATGTGTAAATGACACTTTAAAATAATATTCCTATAAAATAATAATCCTACAAGTTTGCCTTCTTGTGGATCTAGTTAGCAACATAATTTCAATAACCAAAATAGTAACTTTTAATTTCTCTTTTCCATGATATGTCTACTCTGTTACAAACAGAAGTAATTTTTTAGCATGTGTATAGATAAAATGCCGAAAAACTTAAAAGATTTAAAATCTATGAGTCATACATGATTACATACACAAGACTGGAAATGAGCAACTTTAACTAAGCATATGCCTTAAGCACTTGCACAAAAGAAGAAAAAGACAAAAAACAGGAGAAAATATTTCTCCTTGTGTAACTTTTGACTAGAGTACACAGCAGAAAAGCAAAATACAAGATATTTGGTTTTCACTTCAAAAGAAATTATCCAGAAATTAAATTCACTAAACATTAGAACTGTAAGTGTGCAGTATTTAGATTCATTCTATTCAGATGGAAGATAATACCTTTTTGGGAAAAAAGATCCTTCCCAAGCAATGTAATTTGTATCTCATTTACCTTCCAAACACCACTTCAACTTTACTACCTATACCATAAGCTTTCTTGACAGTTTCCAATTCTACCTATCTAAAAAAAGAGTTTAACCTCATAGATTCCAAGTGTTATGTCCAATTCCTCAGATCCCCCTAATTCTATAATCTTATTATAAACCTACATAATTAAAACAGCATAGTACTGACTTAGGCCAAGTATACAGACCAACAGAATAGAATAAAGAGCCCAGAAATACACCTTCAAATATATATCAATTGATTTTTGACAAGGGTGCTAAGACCATTCAGTGATAGTTTTCAATACATGGTTCTAGAAGTAGATATCCACATGCAAAAGAACGAAGTTATTCCCTTACCTAATAACATATATAAAATCAAAGACCTAAATGTAAGAGTTAAAACTATAAAACTCACAAGAAAAAAAAACACCAGAGAAAATTTTCATGATACTGGATTTGGCAACAATTTTGTGGGTATGACACTAAAAGTAGAGGCAAACAAAAGGAAAAATTAAACTGTATTTCCTCCAAATTAAAGATGTGTGGATTAAGGATATTATCAAGAAAGTGAAGGCAATCTACCAAAAGAAAGGAAATGTTTACAAATTGCATATGTGATAGGGATTAATATTCAGAATATATAAAGAACCCCCAAACTCAATAACAAAAAAACAACTTGATTAAAAAATCTGCAAAGGGCTTGAACAGACATTTCTAACGATATATAAATAGCTAATAAGCAAATGAAAAGATTCTTAATATCATTTGTAATTAGGGAAATTAAAATCAAACTACAATGAGATATTACTTCACATCTCTTAGGAGAATGGTATAGTTTTAGAAAAGCCAAAAAACCCCCAGAAAATAACAAGTATGGAAAAACTGGAGTCCTATATATTGCTGATGGGAATGTAAAATGGTGTAGCTGTTGTGGAAAGCAGTTTGGTGGCTCCTCAAAAGGTTAAACACAAAATTACCATATTATCTAATAAATCCTCTCTTAGGTATATATATAAAAAAACCTGAAATCAGAAACTCAAATACTTTTTACACCAATATTCATAGTAGGATTATTCATAATAGCCAAAAAGTAGAAACACTCAAGTGTTCATGGACAGATGCATGGGTAGATAAATACACAGTATATACATACAATGGCATCTTATTCAGCCTTAAAAAGGAAGGAGATGCTGATATAGAGTACAGCATGGATGACATTTGAAGATATTGCTCTAGGTGAAACAGAAGGGCAAATACATGAGGTTCCTAGAGCAGGCAAATTCCTGGAGACAGAAAGTAGAAGACAGGTTTCCAGGTGTGGGGGAAGGGGGAGTTACTGTTTAATGCATACAGAATTTTTGTTGGGAATGTTAGAAAAGTTTTGTGTGGAGATAGGGTTAATTGCTACCCATATTATAAATGCATTTAATATCTATGAGTTTTATATTTATCAATAATTAAAATGATCAATATGTAATTTTTAAAACAAACAAAATTTTAGGCACTATCAACCCCTCCTCAAGAGGAGCAGAGAGTAGCCAGGTAAAAAAAGGAGGAAGCATTCCTGCAAGGGGGACTTCCTCACAGCTGATTGGCAGCCACACATAGACCATGGACTCACTTCATGAAGAGCTCTGCTGCCTTTCCTGGTACAGCATGACCACATGGACAACCAGGAGCACTAGGTGGACACCACTGGCTCCTCAGGGGTCTGTGGAGGCAGACTACAGTGCTTCCCCAGGAAACTTTGTCCAGCTTACCTGTGGGGAACGAAAAGCTGTGAGCTCTCTGACGAGTTCCTCGAGGCCCTCCACATTCCGGCCACACAACACCAACTTAGCACCGGCAGCATAGAAGGCTTTGGCACATTCTAAGGGAGAGAAAAGAACCTTGACAGCCAAAGACAATCAGTGCTGCTTCTCTCCAGTACAATTTAAAGACTCCCAACATTGCACAGTGCAGGTTTGTCTCTTCATGCAACCCCCATGTGCTGGTGAGTGCTGTGGATCAGTGTGGGGCTGGGAGTTAGGGCCCAAGGTAGGGTTCCTGTCCAGAGGAGTGACAGGAGGTGCAAGAGACAACCACAAGGCAAAGACAAGGTTAAGAGGGATGGGCAAATGTGTGTCATATGATGCTTACAACTTTCCCTGATGCTTTTATTTAACCTTGAACAACCTGAGCATAACCTTCATTTTCAGAGGTGAGGAAGCTCAGCAACTGATGTTCCCAATGGCCAGTCAGAGAACCCATTCCAATGAGCTAGGATAAGTAAGCCTGGCTGTCACCTGCTATCCAAGGAGTCTGTGTTCCAGCACTCTCTGACTTACTCCTTAAGCCACCCAAGAGCAATCAGCACAGATCCACAGGTGACTTGTGCTGCTCTGCAGAAAATCAGGGCAGAGACTGTGAGAAAGTGTGGTGTCTTTCCCTGGAGTCCTGGATCCTCAGGGGCTGTTTCACAGACAGTGCTCCAGTCAAAGGGAACAGGATGTGTACAGCACCCAAAGGATGAGGGGCAAAGGATGCTAAGACAGAAAGTGGAAGGCCAAAGGCTTTGCTAGGCTGGGGGTGGGATTCAGGTAGCAAAATGTTGTGGGGTATGGGGAGGCCAAGGGGGAACAGGGATAAGGGGGTGATTAGGGGAATGTGGGGTGAGAAGAGGTCTAGGAAGCTGGGGCCATGAATGTGAGGTGCAGCAGAGTCCCAAGGGGATGTCTCTTGCTTGCTTTACCCTCAAACATGTTCCAGCTATTGTTCAGTGTCCTGAAAACTTTCAGCCCTGGAGAAGCAGTGAAGCACAGTGGTCCAAAAAAGGGACTTTTTGTGTCAACTCTGACTTCCCATGCTTACTGGTTCTGTGATGTCCAATAAATTATCTTTCAAAAAATTTTCTTCTTCTTTAAGATGCATATAAAACAGTGCCTAATTCAGGAAGAAGTACATGATTGAATAAGTTAAAGTAATGAATCCTTCCTATAATACTGGGCAGATAAAAAGCACTATGAAGCATTGTCTTTAATAGTACTTGTTTTTACTACTTATTAATATTTTAATATTTCTAAGCTGCCTTTTAAAAATGGTCTTAAAATTACAGATGAAAGCTTTGGCATGTGGGAATAGGGCTGAGCACTACCTGTCCTCACTTGAGGCCTAGTCTCCACAAACATGCATGAGAAGCTCTTGGGACACCTTGGGTCTTGACTGACCAGTGGGGCACAACATGGTCCTCGAACAAATCTTATAGGCCCAGATGGTCAAGTGGAAGGCTAAGGCTTCTTAGTCTTACTGGCTCCTAAAAGGGCCAAGCTTGCCCTACAGGGTAATTCCATCTCTGGGAGCCATGCTGCAAGGGCTTGGTGAGGTATCAGGGTTATCACCTGCTTGACTGGGAGGGGACAGGGTCAGAGGATACAGACAGTGTGTGTTGGATTTGAACAGCCCTTCCCTCACAGAAGTGTCAAGTTTCTTTAAATCTAGAAGGTTAACAGGAAAGGAGTCCAAATTCCAGTGTCTTTCAGGACTCGGGCCTGAGGTGTCATGGGAAGAAGGTGCTATGTTGCCTGCCTGTCTCTGGGTATGAAGTCTTCTCTGCAGCTGCAACAGTACCACCACCACTCCTGCTTCCCACTCATTCCCACACATAGTTCTCACTCACCCCCTCAGACAGTTTTCTGGAAGGAGGGACTAAGGAGATGACATAAGGAGTCCCTTCCTCCCTATGTCTGGGTAGCCTGGCCTGGTCTGGCCACAGCACATTCTCAGCAAAGCAGCAAAGGCCTCACAGAAGTGATCATGGTGTAGGTCTCATACCATGCCAGACACTGTGTTCCTGAGGCTGGAATTGCTCATCCAGTTTATCGAATCATTCCCAAAGATTAGGAACCTTGGGCCCTGTTTGTCCTGTCCTAATGAACATATAGGATATTTTGTTTGTTTGTTTGTTTGTTTTTTGGTACCAGGGATCGAACCTGGGACCTTGTGCTTGTGAGGCAGGCGGCGGAACCACTAAGCTAAATCCCTGGCCCCCATATAGGATATTTTGTGTGATGCCACCAAAGGGTGTGGACATAAAGAACCAAAGGTGGAGAGGCATAGTGGTATATAAACAGTTTCTGGAAAATGATCATCCAAATTCCACTTAAGCCTTGCTTCTTAGTAAAACCAGATGGGGAGGAAATTAAAGTGTGTGTATGGCATGAAGAACGAAGACGCGATTGGCAAGATTCCATCTTTTCTTGAAAAAGCTGATGCAGAGGGCAAGGAGGATCAAGGGATAAAAGGTTAACAGTTTCAAAGCGGCAGTTATCTAGGGTTGAAGTGGAGTCCCCAGTGCTGCCAGCATGTCTGGACTATAAATCAGAACACCTGTGCACAGCCATGTGCTTCAATGTGGCTGAAGAAATCATCCAGAACATTCCATGGTTAGTCAACAGCACTACTATTCTACAAGAACAAACCCCATGTAGCTTAAATGCACTAAATACCAGAAAAGATAGGAGAAATAGGAAAGCTGTCTGAAGACTCATCACAAAGCCCGTGGCCCCCAGAGCAATGACATGGCAGGCAGAGCCATTGAGGACAACTCGGGTTTGATCCTCACAGAAGCCAGCCAGTGGAACACAACCTTGGTGGCATCTGGCATCAGTTGTGGATATCTGTACTTGAGACAGCCCATTTAGAGTCGTTCTCACTTTTATTTGGATGGAGGGACGCCTGTCCTTAAGATGCTAAATGGGGCAGAATATAAGTAAAGTGGATGGGATCCAGGAAAGGCTTAACTACATGTACAGGAGTGGTTTTCTTAACTACATTTCTATTATGTTCACAGTCTTGGAGTTGAAAGGAAATGCAGAATAATGAAGAGGACAGTGTCTTCTGAAACATCCACATATTGGGACACCTGCAACTCCCTGGTGACTCCACACCAGGCAGCTCTCAAATACTCTTCAAGGACTTTTAAAAATTGCTTTCTCTGAGATCAAGAAGCAGCTGCTTACTACCCTATTTATAGAAGCTAAGTAAGGTCAGAGAACTAACTGATGGCAAAGGGCCAGGGGGCAGCTGTCCCTTTGAAGGTCTGGATATCCAATGACAGGCTCAGGGTTCACCCTTGAAGACCTCACCTAGTGGCCACAGTGGTGTGCAAATGAACCCACACTCCCTATAAAGTCCTCCCAGGCTCCCTCAGCCCTGTCTGCTTCTTTATTTTTATCCAACACCCAACTGATCACAATTCCCTGTGCTACCATGCTGCTCCTGTCATGAATGCCCTCCCTACTGGCCACACTTTCCTTTTACAGGGCCATCTCTCCCTGGGTGAGGCTTTAAAACTGAGTTCTGGCCAGGCATGGTGGCATATGCCTATAATCCTAGCACTATGGTGGCTGAGGCAGGAGGATTGTCATGACTTTGAGGACAGCATGGGCTACATAGTGAGTTTAAGGCCAGCCTGAACTGTATAGTGAGACCCTGTCTCAAAAAACAAAACAGACTGAGTTCTGAAGTCAGAGAGATGTGGGTTTGATTCTTAGCTTTGGCTTTCTGGATGGAAGTCCTAGGGTAGTGATGGTGAACTTTTTAGAGCTTTCAATGGTAACAGCTCACTGTGGCACACATACCATAGATTCACCACCACTGTCCTAGGGGAAAAGTCAAACCTCTGAATCTCAGGTGGAAGAATTTAGTGAGATCATGCACTTAAAAATGCTTAGCACAAGCCAGCACATAGAACTGGGCTTCCCTTCATCAGGCCTGACTGGGAACATCCACTACTATTTAGCACAGCTAAATAGCTGCCTTTCTCCAGCAAATTACAACCTTAAGAGGACCCTGTCTTTAATATATTTGTTTTTTTGTTGTTATTGCCGTGCTAGGGATGGAACACAAGGGCTCACATGGTAGGCAAATGCCGTATCACTAAGCCATCCCCCTGAGGCCCCAGGGACTCTGGCTATCACCTGTTTGTCCAGCCCTTGGCCCAAAGCCTGGCACTTTGCAGACACTTAGTGGGCACTCGTTGTGCTAGCAACAAAACATGCAGCAGCAGGTGGCCCATCACATTTCCCAGAGTTTCTCACCCTCTTCCCTGCAAAGTGCACTTAAGTGTGGGTGGTTACAATGTGGTGTGTGTGCAGAGGCTGAGGAAGGAGGGTGGAGACTTCATACCATGTGCCCTTTGCCTTGGCTGCCAGAGTCTATATTAGGTATACTCCCCTTCAGTGATACTTTGAGCTCCTGAGGCCTGGGCATGGTGTACTAGGACACAGACCTGGGACTCTGACAGCTCTGCAGTGCATGTGCATGGGCTTCTAGGCAAAGAAAGACTAGGGGTTTGACTGACCCAGGTCTGTGTCCTAGTACACCATGCCCAGGCCTCAGGAGCTCAAAGTATCACTGAAGGGGAGTATACCTAACGTGGAGAACCTGGTAAAAGGAACAGCTGAGGCTTCAATTATCCTGTCTCTGACCCTGCTGAGCCCTGGAAGGGAAAGGGAAGAGAAAGGTGTGTTCCAAGGTCATGCAAGGCTGGAGGTGCTAGCTGAATCAATGAAATAGTATGTTTATTTGGTCCTCACCGAGGTAAAAATACTTGTTTAGTTATCCATATTTGAAAATCAGGAGATTTCATATCAAAATCATCTTTCAAGAAGCAGCCAGAGCTAAATTAGGCATCCTTTCAACAGATAGTGGAGTCTTTTTTACTTGCTTTTGCCTCCCCACTCTGAGAGTCAGGGCCATTTCTCATTGTGTGTAAGGCCTTACATTTTTTCAACTAGACTCAAGGACTGTGTCAGCCAGTTTGCACATCCTGCAGTCCCTGTGCAGCCAGCCTCCCCTCATGCCTGGCTGGCTCTCCACACCCAACAGCACTGATCCCTGACCTACCTCTCCCCAGCCCTGAGGTGGCACCTGTGACCACCACCACAGCATTCCTCAGGTAGGCCTTCATGCGAATCCACTGCAGCAGCCGGAAGAGGCCAAAGATGCCCAGGCAGCCAAACAGCAAGGGCAGGATGGCTGTAGAGGTGATCAAGTCCATGGCCCTCCTCTTCAGCAGACTCTTTCTGGAAAGACCCAAAGCCAAATCAATAAATGACAGAGTAGGAAAACACAAGAAACTTGCTAAGGTTCCTCCCCTGATACAAATCCCAGATCTCCCTCCTGTAGACCTCTGCTTGGGGGCCACAGCAGTGCTTCTCCAGGTCCAGCACTGCATTCGACTGCTCAGCATCATGGCTTTTGTTTTCCCATACTGCACTGCTATGAGCAGACAGTAATACCATAGGCCTCAAGGTGCCTCTCCAAGATAAAGCTGAGAGTATCATTCAGCTTAGGGCTCGGTAGTTCAGTGGCCTGGCAAGTGCCACAGGAGGTGGCAGCTATCAGCACTCACTCGATTTTCCTTCAGAAACCTGTTTTAGGGAATTTACATCATGCCTGTTCTCATTTTCAATCCCTGAGTATTTGTGGGAAGAAAATTGTTTTAGAGATAAGGAAAAAGGAAATCATACTGATTTGTACACCTCTCCAAGCAGACAGGATGGATGTCTCTTGGTGGGGCAGCCCTGGGACCCACAATGGCCCTAAATGTATTTCTGACCACAGACCTCATGGACACTCAGGGGAATTCAGTGCAGGATGCCTGGCTGTCAGTGCTAAGGGTCGGCACAGACAGGCTGGTGAGCATGGTGCCCTGCCATGCACATGACATGGTCTCAGCTGGCATTCTCCAGGAAGCCATGGTTGGCCATATGAAATCAGGAGGGCACACCAGTGTTGGTGCAATAGTATAGTTAAATGTTTAGGAAACATAACCATTTTGTTCACAACTACCCTAATTTCCTTATTTCTCCCGAGCCTCCTCAGCTCTTCACTTCTCAACCAGAAACTATGACCAAAGCAACAAATAATCAGGAAGACAAAGAGTTAAAGTCAACTATGAGCTAGTGAGGACATCACTGTGATCAGTCATTTCGAAAGAAATGTCATCTAAGGCCAGAGTCTATTAGATAAAGGTCTCCTAACAGCCCACAAGCTAGACTGTGGTGTCAGGAACACAGTGATCCTTTGCAGGAACGAAAAGGCTAGAAATCAAGAATAGAGTTCTAGCGAAACAGGTGTGTCTTATTACTTTTCTCTCATTGCTGAGACAAAATACCCAACACCAAAAGCTGGAAGGGAAGGGGTTTATTTGGCTTACAGTTCATGGAAGTTTCAGTCCATAATCAGCTTGCTCCAAGGTAGGGATGGCAAACAGGTATTGCAAAGGAGAAACAACATGGTGGGCACAAGCCAGCAAAGGCAACAAGAGGCCTTCAATGAGTCTTTCTGCCTCTTTTATCCCATCCAGACTATGAAGATTAGGGCAGTGCCACTGAGGCCATCCTCTTAAGTGAAATAAATAGGACACACATGTGTAAATACCGAATAGTTTCTCTGGTGTGAAAAACTAAAAGTGTAAGAATCAAAATGTATAATTGATATTATGAAATAGGAAGAAAAGGTCTAAAGGAATAGGGGAAGTGGGAGGGGAAGGGGAAAGGAAAGAAGGGAAAAGAAAAAATATGAGAAAAGGAAAAACATGGAAACAAAGTCTTTGTAAATAGAGAAGGGTGGAGGGGGTTAAAGGAAGGCAGGGGAATGAGGAAAAAAATAAGAACCAAGATGCATCATGTAAAGGTACAAGATCCCAATGATGAATGTAACTGTATTGTATACCTAAAATGTACCAATAAACTTAACAGAAAAAAAAAAAGATTAGGGCAGTGCCAAACTAATCACTCACATGTAGTAGTTTAGTAATCGCATGCCCTTAACCCCAGCATCACACATTCCAGGTTCAACTACCTCTGAAAAAGAAAGTCCCACCTCATCTGCCTGAGGCTTTGGGGAGACATCTAAACACAAGCCACAACAAGGTGGAAGCTTTAAATTATTCATGAGTTTGGGAATAACTGTGTAAAACCATCTACGTACTAAATGTCCCATTGGCTCAACCCTGCACATTAAAAAAACTTTACAACCTGTGCAGGCAGATGGGCTGCACATGGCATGAGGCAGGTGCCTGTGGCCAAGGGAAATCTGGGTATCAAAACTGACTCCAGAAGAGAGAACCTAACAGACCAGTAGCAATGGAAGAAATTGAGTTACCAGAAACCTGTCATTCCCTATAATGAAGGCTCAGCTGGTGTCACAGGTTAAAAAAAAATCCTTCATAAACAAGAGAGATCAGAAGCAACGATGGAAGCTTGAAGCTCATGAAAAGAGGCCGCCAGTCCTAATGTCTTCAAAACAAGATATATCACCGCATATTACCAGTGTTGATGAAATGAAGCATTATTCGTGTGGCTGTTGCACAGCTTTCAGCAATATAGCAATCACATTTCCAGTTCCAAAGGTCTTTTGGCAGCACCTTTATGGACTCACAACCCGGGATGCAGTACTTCAGTTGAGGAGGGATGGATTTTGAAATTTGTATCAGGATATCCTCCCACCATGAGTACAGAAAACAACTGTCCTGGCATTTATGTTTGGTCTGTATGAGGATTTGTCTTGCCTTCTCCATAAGGACGTCAGTGCTCCAGAGTTGCAACCTGGAGTGTGGGGGCATTACTTGCAGGGCCAACAGAAGCCATTTTCGCTCTCTTGGAAAGAGTTCAGACATTGTTTCAAGACCACAAACATCATGACAAATTTACAAACACTTAACAGGCCTTCAGGGTGTTGAAATGCCATGCATGGAATTAGAAAGTATTATTGAGGCTTGGTGTCCATTCTTTTCCAAAAATGGATTCAGCAATGTTCTTTTTTTTTTGGCCTTCGAGGTCCCATTAAGGAGCATGTGCTTACTGCAACAACTCACAGTGCTCATTTGGTTAATGCCTTTATTTGTGAAGGTGTATTGGATGCCATGTTGGGATTCTTGTTTTTTTCCAGTTAATGTTGCAAAAACTCACATACAGTCTCAGATTGGTGGGAAGTTTCAGTCTTTCTACAGGTTTTCAAAACGATCTGGCTAGAATGGGACAGGAAACTGACAAATCTCTTCAGGGGTGCACATCTAAATTATCTTCAGTGCTTCGTCTCGTGGGGCATCATCAATGCGACTTATGAATTCTTGTTAAAGATCACATGAAAAAAAGTCACCAGTGAAGTGCCACATATCAACTGAACAGACCTGAGAAAAATGCAGTTTGACTTAGGTTAAAACTGGCCCCAATACAAGTTGGTGTCAAAAAGAAAAAAACCAAAAAAACCCAAGTTGGTGTCATTCAGTCCAGGACATAGTGAATTACGGGCAAAGCTGTTTTCCCTGAGCATCAACAAAAACAGAATAAAAGGTTTCAGTAGGAAACTTTTAAGTTATTTTTCTCTTTTGTTTTTAATTTTTATCATAACCCAAGAGCTTTAGGCTAATTGCTGGTAAATAGCTGTTTATCTGACAGTCTTTCACAAGGTATCCTAATAGTCAGGATACCATTCTTTTCCCCAAAACGACCTTTGAGCCTTTTGCATTGAAGCCTAAAATGGCCACAATCCAGGCCAGGAAAATGCCCTTAGGGCCCTTAGACTTCTCAGGCTTACTTTGTTACTTCATTTCTTCTTTGCTCTCAGGAGCAGTTGCAAGGTGGTCTTCATTAAACTCAAGCATATATGTGGCAGGGCACAAGGGCAGAAGAGAAAAGAAAAACAGCTTATTTGGTCAATCTGAATTCTTGGTGTTAGTTTTGAAATTAAACACCTGTTGGGATAGTCATAATCCAGATTCATCTGGTTAGATGTGCTAGATGGAATCATGCAGCTAATGAAAGTTCTCATTTTGTTTTCTATCTTTGGATGTTTTCTGTTTAATTCTGAATCTGACCTTAAACCCTTCCAAAATATCCTTACGCTAATTTTACTGATTTCATTGACGAAAGATGGGAAGATTTAAATTTTTTATAGATGTTTCATCGTGTTATTAATTACATATAGTTCCTAGTCTCTCTCTAAAAAAATTAAAAACATTCCACTTGCTTTCTTCAGGTGACATAAACTCTGTACATGCTGTAAGCCCAGGAACACTACAAACTTCCATCACACATCTACCTATATGAAGTTGCTTTGATCCTGCTTTTGATCCTGAAGTTCATGTTCAGAGTGGCTGTCCCAATCTAAGCTAATCTACATCTCTGCCAAAGGGTTCTGCTCAAACTTCAACTGTCATTTCGAGAGTTTAGTATTTAATTTTTTACCTGCCTTTCAAAATATGTCTAAATTTTTTGATTAACACAAAAAAATCAACACTTGGGCTTAAAAATGACTGTCCCATCAACGGTCGCTTTATCCACTACATGTGCCTCTCTGTTCCGCTGAGGGAAGTAAGTAGACAAACAAGGAGACAGAGTGGCATCGAAGTGCCATGCTTTTCACCCAGTGCTACTGGGACCATCTCTTCCCCCAGCAAAGGTCCTAAGTTCTGTCCTACAGGTCATGCCAAGTCCCAAGTACATGCTGGGACCCAAGATCCTTCATCTGGCCCCTGGCTCAGTAAGGTGTAAAGCCAGCTCCGGTTCCATGCTGGGGTTCTGCGGGTGCTGCCTCGGGTCCTTCACAGGCCCAACCCTGCAAAGTGGAAGGGCAGGTTTCCTGAGGGCAGGAGGCTTTACTGGTTGGGGTTGGAAGGACTGCCAGTCTATTAGTACAGTGTACCAGATAACTACAAAAAATGGCAGAAAGTATGGGGAGGCCCTCACCTAAGTATAGCTTACAATTCTTATATAATGAATTAATTAGAGAGGGGTACATTTCAATCCAGCTGTGTAGCTACTTGGGAAAAGGTTTTTCTCACTGCAATCCTAGGTCCTTATAAGGCAAGTCTCATGGTACAATCACCCTGACTTGTCCAGAATGGCCCAGAATCAGCCACTTCCCAGGATAAGCAGGAAGGTGGGAGGAAGGAGGCAGGGAAGGGCAACAGGGCTCAGCCTCTGGGGCTAGGCCAGAGCTCTGCACACCCTCCTGTGAGCCTCTGGAGACCAGAGCTGACAGAGTTAGTGCCATTTCAAACCCACAACCTGGGACTGAGCCACAAGTCTATCCAAGGCCATGGGGGTCAAACACCAAATATGCAGCTGTCACCTCCAGAAATGCAGAGACCACCTATAAAATATGACTGCACATGGCAATGGCAGTGCAGGGGTCCTGAGAATGAACCCTTGAGCCAGCCTAACTGTTGTTATAACCTGTCTTGGCAGCTTACCAACCCAGAAAAAAGACCTGAAGCTTTGTCTTGTCTCTGAGATTGGAGAATGTAAGAATCCACCTCCCAGGTCTGCTAAGGGGTTGGATGAGTTAATCTGTGTGCCTGGAGAGTGGCTCAGGTAAGTGCTCAGGGAATGCAGCTGCCAGCAGAGCAGAGTGACCCACATAAATTCAGAGCTCCTGGGCTCAGGAAGTCACTTCACAACAATCAGACTTCTTCCAAGGTTCATAAAAAAACACTAGTTTATAAATACTGGTTCTTTCCAAATGTAGGAAACTCACTGAACATAGAATTCAATGTATTTTAATTTTCATTTCTTCATAAACCAGTTTAACAAATAGGAAAAAAAAAGTTGGAATTAAATATCCTATGTTCCAATTCATGTGCCAAAAAATGTCCCTAAGAGGCAAGCATGGCAGTACACATTTGTAATCCCAGTGACTTGGGAGGGTGAGGAAAGATCAATGCAAGTTCAAGGCCAGTACTGGCAAGTTAGTGAGACCCTGTCTCAAAATAAAAATAAAATAGAGGGCCGGGGATTTAGCTCAGTGGTTTTGCCGCCTGCTACACAAGGACAAGGACCCAAGTTCGATCCCCGGTACGAAAAAAAAAAATAAAGTCATAGTGTTTGGGCCGGGGATTTAGCTCAGTAATTTCACCACCTGCTGCGTAAGCGCAAGGATCCAAGTTCGATCCCCGGTACCGAAAAATAAATAAATAAATAAATAAAATAAAATAGAATAAAATTAAAAAGGGAGGGGGATATAGCCCTTGGGTTCTGTTCCCAGCACTACACTTCAGAAAAAGGAAAAAAAAATGTCACCAAGGTCAGGAGAGCCCAGACAGGCAATAAAGTATCCTCAGCCTTTTACACATCCAGGAAAGAGCAGGGTAAAAATGAAGCACCCACAGAGTGCTTCCACTCAATGGAAGATAATTAAAGCTCCCAACAAACTGCAATTAAAACTCAAGAAAGAAAACAAAAACAAAAACCTATGACATGTAGAAGAGGGGGGACACTCTCAGTGTCCTGTACACTACTAGGATTCCTTCAGCACCTGATACAACATCACAAGCCAGCTTTGGTCACCTGGTCCAGAGGACTGCTTTGCCTGGGGCAAATATGGAGCAGGATTAATGGGATCCATCCTCCGCCCACAGCCACTATGGGGAAAGTGCACAACTGTATTCAGTCTGTTGTGAGAGGATCAGAATGCACAATAAATTAAAAAACCATGCCGACTCTCCCCAACTAACACAGGATGATGATAATGGGAAACAACACCCCATACCAAGCCGTTTATTTGAGAATCAAATTCAATTTCAGCATGATTTTCCCAACCAAGCCAGGCAGGATGGCACATGCCTGTATTCCCAGCACTATGGGAGGCTGAGACAGGAGGATTGCTCAAGCCTAGCCTGGCCAACTTAGTGAATTAGGGCTGGATGTAGCTCAGTTTGAAGGCCCTATGTTTAATCTACAATACAAAAAAGAAAACAAAAAATAAAATCTTCACTAGGTAAAACTATTCAAATTGGCAGTCCACTTCTTCCCACAAGTTTTTCAAATTCTTAAAAGATCTCCCAACTCTTATTCCATTGTGCATACATCCCCTTGATGGCCTTTCAGGCTGCTGGGCCACCTCAGGTTCAAAAAAACAGTTGTACCAAGAGGGCCAAGAGAGTGAGACAGGGAAAGATCCCTTGCTGTGGTATCCAGGAATCTTTTCACAGCATAGGAGACTGCTGCAGAGTGGAAGAAAAGAACTTTATCTTGGCTAGTTGCATTTCCAGATTAGGAAAAATTTTTTTCTATATAAAGCAAGGTCACCAGGAGGTCTGTGCTTTTTGAAAATGGAATATAAGAAGATTTAATGTTTGTTAATTATGCATTTATATCAAAATGTTTATTAACTGCTAGTTTTGGATCTGTAACCAGATTATGGAGTGGAAAGGCAAGAGTGATGGTATAAAAAGGAAGTGGGAGGGCTGGGGATTTAGCTCAGTGGTTCCGCTGCCTGCCTCACAAGTGCAAGGTCCCAAGTTCGATCCCCGGTACCAACAAAAAAGGGAGGGGGATAAAAGTGTCTTGCTCAGAATTTCCAGTATTTGGAGATCAAATGGTAGAAATAAGGGACAGGCAGAGTCTGCCAGCACCACTGTGAGCCACAGCAGGAAGCAAAACAGGGAAACAGAGAAAGTGAGGTCAGGAAAGAATGAGACCCTTCCATAGAAACCACAGAGCACACATCATCCACAAGTAAGGCCATGCTGCTTATGTGCAAAATGTGTGCCACAGTTATGTCCACTCTTTATTTGCCAGGGAAGGGACTTGAGGCATGAACTTGCACTAATGGCCCACTGAAACTGGCATGAGCCTTAGAGAACTCAAGGGTCACATGGTAAGGCTGTCTGCTTGTATTTTCATACAGCACAAAATTAGTGAGTTCAAACCTAGGTTTGAGTGTAAGGGGATGTAAGTTCCTTTAAGAATGAATATTTTCAGGCTCAGGGAGCAAGAGAGGTTGTGGGTTCTCACTGTGACTCTGGTTTAGTGGCTCCCTTACTTTCCATAGAGAAATTCTTTTTCAAGGCTTTCAGAACTTCAACTTAACAATAAGGCTATCACCCAAAGATCAGCTCTGAGTAGAAATGCCACCCTTCATGATATCTACTACCTTCCTCATACACTGGCCAAAATTCTCAATTGTGATTGATAAATGGAATCTGTTCCCAAGTCTCCTTTCTTTTCTAAGAAGTTTTTAAAGAATTAATTATCAATAAAAATAGGCTGTTGGAATTTCCTCAGAAACTGCACACAGAAATTAAACAACTAAATCTGAGAATCAAAGAAAGGAATCTTAAAACCCTCCCAAGATTAAAAAAAGAATCATGCTAGGTCTATGAGAAGGATGAATCATGAAATAACTCACCATGTTACAAGAGAAGCAGCCCAAAGGGCAGAGAAGTTCCAAATGGAAGCAGGACATTGAGTATGCGGCAAGGAGTGGCTTAGTATCACCAAAAGCAGTCAGGATCCTGTTCCCACAAACTTAAGCCTACTCTTCTATTTCCTAAGTGCTGACTTGTTCTAATCAGCTGGTCTACTTAAAGTGACATAAACTATGGCTCATGCTTACCACCCATATCTGTAAATATATCTAAAAATCTATTTTTAGAAAGTAAAAGCAGAGTAAAGCTGTTCTTTTCTGGAGTCAAACATCTGAGAAGCAGAGCCAAGGCTCTCTTTAAATGGAAAGAAAGAACCTTAGATGGCAGCTACTTTGCACAAGTCCTGGCACCAGTGCCTTCTCTGGTCTTTTGACCTGAGGCAGAGTGACTGGGACCAGAAACCAGAAGGTATCTGCAGGTCAACTGGACCTCCCAGGATTTCTGGAACAAGCCATAGATGAGTGTCTTGTGGGGTGTATCTTGGGACGCCAGCCTGAAGGGCTCTAGTTTAGAGGATTGCAGGCTGGTATCAGTAAAAACAAACTTGAAGGAAGACTGAATACTTCAGACCAGGCTCCTGAGTGTTCAATTCTGGGAAGAGCAACCATGTTAAAGTATGCTCTGCTTTCTAGTAAGATGCTGGGCACTGTGTCCAGCAATCCTGGCAGGGAGAGCAGGAAGGGAAGTGCCAAAGCTCAGCCTCAGCCTGGCGGCTTGGCCACACAGGAGCACAAAGCACAGCACTACATGGAGGATGACTATTTGTTAAGGTCCCGAGTATTAGATAAACCCAGCACTGACTTTAACATACACAAAAATTGAGGTTTCAATATGCTTTTCAAAGGAAATTTAAGGTTACTGGAAGATGATGAAATGATCTCACTTTCTTTTCTAGAAAACATGCTGGAGATGACTCTCTGGACAGAAACTGGACAAGGCACTCTCTGTGATGGCAATGTAAAAAAAATTACCAGGTTGGCACCAAAGAGTGCTATGTATACTTGTCACTGGACACAGGCAATTTATTCCCTGTGCACAACTAGATGTCCTGTTGTCAAAATGGATTGTTTAGCAACAAAAACCAACTTTAGTTTCTGATGTGCTTTTAAAGTGAACTTGGTTCCCAATCTATAGTAGAATGGTTGTAAAGACTCAAGAAGTCAACAACACAGAACTGATAAAAACTCAACGGGTAAATGTCCTCCCAGTGTCCTGAAAGTATTCTAAAGCCATCTCTTTCAAATTTAATATTTACATTAAATCTGTATTTCCTTTTATTTTTGTGCAATGCTAAGGATTGAACCCAGGGCCTTTCCTATGCTAGGCAAGTGCTACTATACCAACCTATATCTCCAGCTAAACTTGTACAGGTATATATTTTTTATTTTGGTAGCGGGGATTGAACTCGGACCTTGTGCTTGTGAGGCAGGTAGCAGAACCACTGAGCTAAATAAATCCCTGGCCCATACAGGTATATTTTTATTGACTGATTGACTGATTGAGACAGGGTCTCAGGAAAACAAGCTAACCAGGTGAGTACCTTTGTAGAAGTAGCTTAAATGCTTCAGCCAGTTTTTTCATGTGCAGAACATGTCTATATCTACCTTATAAGATTGCAGGGAGGATGATATGACTAGATGTATGTTAAGAAACCTTCTATCTAACATAAATGATACTGATTATCACTGTAATTTCTCGGTGATTTATTTAGAGGGGTAGTAGGTAATAGGAGGAATGGTGAAAAGAAAGGACAAAGAAAATGAATAAATCTTCCTTACTGTGCCCAGCCCTAATTGGTAACCAGATTAATCAATTTAAATTTCTTAGCTGGGCACAGTGGCACACATCTGAAATCCTAGCACTTGGGAGGCTGAGGCAGAAGGATTGCCATGAGTTTGAGGCTAGCCTGGGTTATGTAGTGTGAGTCCTCGTCTCAAAAAACAAAAGAAAGAAATATTCTTTATCTATCTACCAAAAGACAATTTAGTAATACATTTTATTCCCCCTTTTTAAAATTAAAATGCTTCTACACAGTATATAAAATTCTACCACATGTAACATACAAATATGTTTTGTATTTTTGGTGGGTGGGACAGCAGGCAGGGAGCGGAGAGGACCCCACATTTGATGAACTTGAGCACCAGGATCCCCCACCTATGGCTGGCCTTACCCCAGCCCCGGGATCTCCGTTCCATTCCTGCTCCTTCCACCTGGCTGCATCTAGCGAAAGCAGTCCCCAAGCTGAGCTCTCTCCCAGCCTTTCATCTGGAGCAATGTCTCTAGAGTTCAACAGCTACCGCTACACCAAGGTGGGCTTTGCACCACACAATCTTCTTCCAGAAACCTAGGCTGAAGGAGCCTCCAGCATCAGGGACATCCCCATCCTGTGGCAGAAAGAGATCTCGGCAAGTTGCCCAACTACGATGGAGGCACTGAAGCTTAACAAGATTACGGAAGGCCACAGTTAGCAAAAACATTTACACTGGAAGTCCCTCTGAAGAGTCACCTGACAGCTGTGCTTCCTATATTCTGAATGTGTCTGGCCAGGTGGAGCAGAAAACAGTCAGTGTGCTGGTCATGCTGTGCTTATATCCTGATGGCTGCTCCACAAGGTCAACACTAGGTTCCATCCATCCTACTGCTTTCCCAATGCCCAGTCTCATAGGGTTCATTTTGAACCCAACACTATGGCATCATCAACCTCCCTCCCAAATCCCTGCTCCCATTCCAAGAAGCAGGATGGCTACTGAAGAAGCCCAAGAAGATTTCTGTCTCCCAAGAAAGCCACTCTAGTGACAATTCACAGCTGGGCTTATAGGACAGTCTCCCACCCCCTAGCCTCAGTTCAGTCATGTCTTCTACTTGCTACCAACACATGGACACCAGCAGCAGTGGCCACTGGAACAAAGACTATGACATCTGCATGTGCCACAATGAGAAGGATCTGACTGCTGCCCAGGAACTGGTCTCCTTCCTGGAAGCCAGCACTGCCAGCCTGTGTTGCTTCCTACAGCTTTGGGATGCAACCCCAAGAGTGCCATCATGTCTGAGCTGTGCCAGTCACTGAGCAGTAATCACTGCCACATGCTGTCCATCACCTCAGGCTTCTTTTATAACACATGGTGCAAGAACAAGATGCTACAAGCCCTGACCCAGGCCCCAGGGACCAAGAGTTGCCCCATCCCCTTGAGGTCAGACCTGACCAGAGACACCTACTCCCCATAAGCCCTAATTCAAGTACTACGTGGATGGCAGAGGCCCCATGGACGGTGGTGGTTTTCACCAAGTCAAAAAAGCTGTCATGCATTATCTACCAACAGTTGACACTTCTAAGGTCATGGAACTCACAAAGTTGAAGTCAACCTGGAAACAGCTCACATTAGGGCCTTGGGTTCCAGAAGATGTGCCAGGAAGCTTTAGGAGCAAGAGTCTGCAGCACTTTGCACATGACCTGGGGATCAGATTGTCCATCAGGCTTCCATTACTGTGGGCTACACAGGAAGGCCAGGGGGACAGGGTCTTTTTCTTCTTTTTTCTTTTTTTCTTCTGTGAGAAGGCTATTCTTTGTAGGACAGGCAAAGTTTCATTCATTTGTACTCAGTAAGTTTGTTGTTGAACTAAAATGAATTTTCACCCCCCCCCAAAAAAACCCAGGCATTTTCCTATAAAGCTACACTTAATTTCTTTAAAATCAACTAGAGAGGTAGGGTCTCTACCTTTTATCAGCATAGATTCCTTTGAAAATTTGATTGTCGTTATGTCTCTGCTAAAATGCAAGTACGTACAAAATTGTGGTAATTATTTCAGAAGATCCACAAACCATCTGAAACAAAACAGAACACCTACTTTTGCTGGAAAATCCCTCTGTAATGCAAATGTTCATCACTTAAGCCTGGATGAATTAGTAAACCTGAATTTTCATAAAGCTAGATTCTTTTAAACTAAGAGTCCAGCACTACAAATGAAATGTAAATCACTACAGTTCCCACAAGGCAAAGCAAATGATTTGGAGTCAAATTATTGCCACCATAATGTCTTCTGTTTGACACCGGAACTTAGCTACTTTGCACCTCACCTGTGGAATGTGGCAGTAATCATGCTCTCCGCATCCTAAGACAGTTATGAGATGGGGTGAGGTGGGGGGGGGGGTCGACTGGAAGGAATTACTTAGCCCATAGCTGCTAGAAGAATCCTCTGCTACTACTGCATTTTGGCTTCCTATGAGTACTTTTTAATGTGAAGGTACGAATTAGATTAAGAAAAAGTTCAAAATTGTCTGGTGCCTCCTGCCAGACCTCCTAGAACACATGGATGCACTTGATCTGTCCATATACAGTCTCTCTGGTAGCCTAAGACAAGCCACTTAATTTCATCCATTTCCTGGGCTCAGATGCTAAGTTTGAATGAAGATGAATGATGAAAAAAAGTATATGTGAAAGGAGCAAATACCTTTAACACTTTGGGTTCCCTCACTGTATTTCTATGTCCTAGTTTTCATCAACTGTGACTTCAGGACCCCAATTACCACCCCAAATAGTCAGTAGCCAGCTGGAAGGTCCCTCAGGAGGTGCACGCACAGGTATATGAGAGCCACTATTCTGTCATAATTTGTAAATCTCTGGGTTAAGATGATAGGAAAAAAAAAGCTCACCCTGGGGTTGGGGATTTAGCTCAGTGGTTCTACCACCTGCCTCGAAAGCACAAGGTCCTGAGTTTGATCCTCCGTACCAAAAAAAAAAAAAAAAAGAGCTCACCCTTTGTAAAGAACTGGCAGGAAAAGAGGAAAAAATCGTGATGGCAAAAAGAGTGACTATTCTCCTTTTGGATGCCATATATATGTATGTATATATACATACATATATATTATAGAATGCTACAAGGTTTAATATATATATGTACGTATATACACACATATATACATACATATATATTATAGAATGCTGCAAGGTTTAATGTCACAGCTCTTACTCCTTTGAAAATGTAGTAGAGCTGGGCATGGCTGTGCATGCCTGTAATCTCAACACTTGGGAGGCTGAGGCAGGAGGACTGCTGTGAGTTCGAGGTTAGTCTGGACTGCATAGTGAGTTCAAGGCCGGCCTGAACTACACAAGACCTTGTCTCAAAGAACCCTCCAAAATAATTAATAAAATAAAGGGAGAAACATTGCTACATATGCTGACTCCTCAAACCAAAAGTTTATTTTTGTTTCAAACACAATTAACTTTTTGCCTGTCCTGGAGTTATTTTTATTATATAGTGACAACTTTGAGTGAAATGATAATAAAACACAGATGTCTAAGTCATAACAAAAAAGTAATTTTTTGTCTGCTACCATATTGTGGAAAGAGAAATATTGATAATGATTACTAACATTTTTTAGTATTTGCAATGTGCCAAATACTACATACTTCATACTCATGCTCTCATTTCATCTTCATAGCTATCCTATAAGGTAGGTATGATTGCTATTCCTATTTGCTAAATAGTCACATAGTAAATGGTGGAACAGAGATTTGAACCTAGGTAGTCAAACTCTGAGGCTCATATTCTCTTTTCTTCTTTGTTTTTTTGAGACGGGGTCTTGCTATATGGTCCAGGGTGGCCTCGAACTCACAGAGATCCTTCTGCCTCAGCCTCCCCAGTGCTGAGACTACAGGTCTGCATGACCATGCCTACCTAAAGCCCATATTCTTTTTGGGGGGGAGGGAGTTGATACAGGGTCTCATTATGTAGCCCAGGCTAGATTTGAACTCACTGTGTAGCCCAGGCTGGCATCAAACTCACAGTGATCCTCCTGCCTCAGCCGAGTGCTAGAATTACAGGCATGCACCACCATGCTCAGCTAAAGCCTACAATATTAACTCTTAAAAACTTCCACTGGGGATCATGTGAAAACAACAATCCTTTAGTAGGAGCTTTATACAATATGGAGTCTAATACCATCTAGGAGATAAACAGATTCCTAAACTCAGTTCTAATACCCAAACAGAATGCAAAAGCTTCTACACAATAATTAATTATAAGCAAGCTAGTTGCTCAACAGGAACTTGGTATGGTTTCCTTGTTTCAGTTTAGCTAACATGTTAAGCCAGTCTGGACAGTAATGCCTTGCTCACAGAGGTATTTTTTGTTGTTGTTGTTTTTTTCTTTGGAGGCAGGGTCTTGCTATATAGTTCAGGCTGGCCTTAAATCATTATGTAGCCCAAAGTGACCTTGAACCTGCAGTGATCTTCCTGCCTCAGTCTCCCAAGTGCTGGAATTATAGGTATGTACCACCACGCCTGGCTAACTCACACAGAATTTTAAAACAACAATAATGTCCTATTATAGTGTCTGATTTAATCACTGCTAAACACTGCACACACAAACTTGAATTTTTTTTTGCGATACTGGGGAGCGAACCTGATCAGGACCTTGCACTTGCCAGGCAGGTGCGGCTCCCCTGAACCACATCCCCCGCCCAGACCTGGAAATCTCTCTTCAAAACTTAGTGTTCCTGGTACAAACATAATCCTACTTAATAAAACAAGGGCACAGTGAGAGTATGTAAAGGTGCAAATTCCCAATGATGAATGTCATTATATTGTATATCTAAAATGTACCAATAAAATTAATATTAAAAAAAAAAACAAGAGCACAGTGTAACAAGCAAACTCAAAGCACCAGCAAGAAGCATTCAATCAATTCAGCAGCCACAGCAGACTTCCCTCCACTAGACAGTTCAGTGGCCAAATCTGAAGTCAGGAGGAGACTTCAGGTAGAATCAAAAGGAATTCATTGTATTTCCTACATTGTGGGTAGAAAGATGCTTCCAAGCTCAGTTTTCATGTCATTCAATCTCAATTTTCATTTTCAAGGTATGTGGCCTTCCAGAATAGAATGAGATTTCATTTCTGCACTAAATGATAGTATTTCTTACCAAAGACAAGTTTCATATGGGGTATAACTGGGTGAAAGTGAACAGTAACATCATTGCCATTAATGATAAGACAGGCTTTGAAAAGGTTAACTACTAGGAACTACAATTGTGGTTGGACATCAGCAGGAATTTAACTAAAACTACAGGTAATATTTTTTTCTTTTCTTCTCTCTCTCTCTCGTTTTTTTGAGACAGGGTCTCACAATGTAGGCTGTCCTTAAACTCACTATGTAGCTCAGGCTGGCCTCGAACTCATGGCAATCCTCCTGCCTTGGCCTTTCCAGTGCTTGGATTACAAGTGTGCACCACCATGCCTAGCTTAGTAATATTTTTCTTAAAAAAAAAGCATACAAGTTTATGGATTAGATACAGCTACTTGAGGGGACCTTACCACAAGCAACTATATATATGGAACTCAAACCATTCCAGAATAACACCCATAAAACGTCCAACATCTTGAACACTACTCCAGTCCAACATCTTATTACACTGCAAGTATCAATAAATTTTAAAATGTGAATTTTCCTGTTGCCCAAAGGAAAAGAGGTATTTTCCCTATTTTCTTAGAGCATTTCTTTGAAAAAACTATTTTAACTATTCCTGTGTCCTTTTGTATATGTAAGTTTTTAAAAAGATAAATAAGCTAATTCTAGCTAGGATAAAACCCAGGACTGTTCTTCTGAAGGACTTGAGCCCATCTTGTGAATGTAAATGTCAAGGAAGAGAGTACCCTATCTTCCTGTCTGAAAATTTAGTCTAGATACCCTCCTGTGTATCACATAGATATAAAGTGTCTCATTTTCCCTTAATATAAAGGCAATTAAGTAGCATAGATGATTACTACAGGTGAATTTGGGATGACCCATGATAGCATATATACCAGAGTGCTTGGAATCTTCTTACAAAGGGACAAATTCTCAATAATTTGAGATTATGTACACAATGGGCTGTTTCTGCTTGGCTAGATTTGGTGGGATTTCTTTTTGGTCTATATAATCCCAGGCTACTTTACTGGTTATTCAATAATAAAACAGGGAAATGCAAATCAAAACTACACTGAAATTCCATCTCATCCCAGTCAGAATAGCTATCATAAAGAATACAAAAAACAGGGCCAGGCATGGTGACACACGCCCTGAAATCCCACCATTTGGGAGGCAGAGGGAGCAGGATCACCATGAATTTGAGGCCAGCCTGGGCTACACAGTAAGTTCAAAGCCAGCCTGAACTACATAGTGAGACTCTGTCTCAAAAAAACCAAAAAACCCAAAAACCAAAACCAAAACTGCAATAAATTCTGGTAAAGACTGGGAATAAGACCTCTTCTACACTGCTGGTGGGAATGTAAATTAGTACAGCTACTAAGAAAATAAGCATGGAAGTTCCTCAAAAAACTAAAGAGAGAGCTACATTTGATCCATCTATAGCATTCCTTGTTATATACCCAAAGAGATGAAAGTCAGCATACCCCAGGATACCTGTATACCCATGTTAACTGTAACACCATATGCAATAGCCAAGATGTGGAGCCAGCCTAGGTTTCCATCAACAGATGAATGGATAAAGAAAATGTTATATAGATACAATTATTCAACTATAAAAAAAAGAAAGAAATTTTGTCATTTGCAGAAAAATGGACAGATCTGGAAATCAGGTTGAGTGAAATAAGCCAAACTCAGAAAGACAAATATCAAATGTTTTCCCTGACATGTGGAATGTAAAAACAATGACAAGAAAGTAGAAGAGTATTATTAGACAAGAGAAAGGGAGGTGTATAGTCAGGTAATGGGGGAGTGAATATGATCAAAATATATTATATACATTGAAACCCCCAAAAAATGTTAATGAGGGGGAGGGTGGGGCAAGGAGGATGATGGGAAAGATAAAGTATGTTATGTGCTTGTACAGATCTGGCAAAATAAAACCCATTAATCTACATAACCAATATGCACTAGTAAAAACTTATGGGAAATAATAAAAGGAATATTTTCTATCTTTCCATATTTGTGAAGATCATTTTCTAGGTTGGCAGGAAACTGTATTTTTTATTTTGCCCCCACATAAATATAGAGAACTTCTATACCCTGTCCTGGGCCATTTCACTATTGCTTTCCCCACTAGATGGTTCCCTCAAAACAAGAAAATAAGCCAGGTGTGGTGGCCCTCCCAGCACTATGGGAGGCTGAGGCAGGAGGATTGCAACTTCAAGCCCAGCCTAGGCATCTTAGCAAGACCTAGGATCAAAGTTTTTTTTTTTTTTTTTGTACCAGGGATCAAACTCGGGACCTTGTGCTTTCGAGGCAGGCACCAGAACCACTGAGCTAAATCCCTGACCCCTCAAATTTTAAAATAAAAATAAAAAAGACCTGGGGCTATAGCTCAGTGTGAAGGGTCTGGGTTCAATACCAGTATCACAAAAAGGCAGGAAGGAAAGAGAGGAGGGAGGGAAGAGAAAGGAAGGAAATGGAAGAGATGGGAAAGAAGGAAGAAAGGAAGGAGAGGAGAGAGGAAGGGAAGGGGGAAAGAAGGAAGGACAGGAAGGGGAGGAAGGGAAAGAAGGAGGGAGGGAGGGAAGGAAGAAAGGAAGGAGAGAAGGAGGGAAGGAGGGAAGGGGGAAAGAAGGAAGGTCAGGAAGGGGAAGAAGGGAAGGAAGGGAGGGAGGAAGGAAGGAAAAAATATTCCTCCTAGACAAAAGCTTCTTGAGACTAAGCCCATTTCTGTCATCTGAGTGCCAAATTCTTCCATAAAATTGTGTCTGTGGCATCTCCATGTGGATTATTTCAAAGATATCCTATTCAAAACTGAACTCAGCCTTCCCTCAGGGTTTCCTATCACAGATACATAAGTCAGAAAAGAATAAGCCCTCCCAAAAAAGAATAAGCCCAGACATCACTTTCCTTTCTCACCTAGAACCAATCTATCACCAAACCCTGCTGACCATACATCCTAAATAGCCAGAGAAGATCTACAGTAGTCCTTCATAAACACAGACCTGGTGGTCCTACTCCAACTGGAAAGCTTCGATAGATCCCCTACACTCCTTAGGATAAGCCCTGAGTCCTTGACATGGCTAAAAGGCTTGCACGGTATGACTTCTGTCTTCCTCTACAACCTCACCTTCCTTATTCTCCCCTTCTCTCTCGGTCCTCCAATCCCAACTGAGAGCTTAAGATCCATGAGGACAGAGACCATGATTATTTGCTTACCACCGTATCCCTAGCACATGCTAAAAATATATATACATACTGAAGAATAATGTTGATAAAACAACTGTAGCATTCTAAGTGGGAGGCAAGTGAGACATGAACTAGATTATGCATTATGGAGGGTTGGTGGAGAGAAAGAGTATGTCTTTTTCACATTTGCATAAGGTAGCTAACAGAGCTTGGATCATAATGGGGCTAAAAAAATATTTGTTAACTTACAAACCGGGGGAAAATGATAAAATACAATATTGGCACTCTGCATCTATTTTGCTTTGCACACTGCAAATTGCCACATGCTGATGAAGTCTCACATTTAGGTATCTATTCCTCTTTCCATCCCAAATTATCTCCTGTGGGCAACCAGAGGTCAAACTGTGTATTGGAGGATAGGAAACTGGGCTCCAAGACAGAGCTAGAAAATAGATGTGAGGCTGGGGATTTAGCTCAGTGGTTCCACCACCTGCCTTGCAAAGCGCAAGGTCCCGAGTTCGATCCCTAGAACCAAAAAAACCAAAACAAACAAAAAAGAAAATAGATGTGGAGTTGATATGTTCCAAGAAATAAACCAAGACTGGGGAGCCGTACTGCTCTCAGAATAAGATCTCTCTATCTACACTGTATTCCCAAACACCTAGCACACTGCTGGGACACAGCAGAAATAAAAATAAATATCTGTTAAATGAAGGAATGGGGGGGGTGCAACTCAGTGATACAGCACTTGCCCAGTAAATGGAAGGCCCCAGGTTCAACCCCCAGAGCCACAAAAATAAATAAATAAATAAGGACTGACTATAATAAATAAATAAACACTGGGTTTTGGAGTAACAGAATTGGCTATCTTACTAGCTCCACAGCTAGGTATAAACTTCTTAGCATCTCAGCCCATTTCTTCCTCTGTAAGTGAAGATAATAGTTTCTACTTTACAAAGAATGAATAATCCCTATAAAAAGCTTGGCATAGTGCCTGGTATATAGCAAATGCTCAATAAATATTAACTATTACAAGTTGAGCATCCCTAATTGAAAACTCCAAAATTCTCTGAAATCCAAACATTTTTGAGCACCAATAGGACATTACAGACAAAAAAATCTACCTCTGATCTCATGTGATGGGTCACAGTCAAAATGCCTATGTACTAAAAGTACTGTATCATCTTACCTTTGGGCCACAAGGTATATACACAGAAATATAAATGACTTCTGTGTTTAGACTTAGGTGCCATACCCAAGATATTTCATTTTATACATATGTACATATATCAAAATCCAAATATCTGAAATCCAAATATCTGAAATCCAAAAATATTTATGGTCCCATTTCAGATAAGAGATACTCAATCTGTATTATTATTAAATAGAGAAAAAAGGACATAAATATGGTAGGGAAGGCACAGTCCACACTCTTGACTAGGGTACAAACAGCTCCCTTCATACAAACATACTATTACAAATTTGAATAAAACAAATACATATTACACATTTTAATCTGTAGAGAATTGTTTTACCCAATCTGAAAAATACAGAGGTAGGGCAGGTTATGATTACTTTGATTAGATTTTCAACTTAATTTTTCTGAAATAGCAGTCCTCCATGTACTGGCTTGTTTTCAGGTTGGCTTCTTTTTTGACAGTAAGATGGCTTCTAATAATAACCGGGGCTATCTATACTACTGAACCGAAGTCCTCAACTTCACTCTGAATAGACAGGTCATGTGCCTAACCTAGAATCACTATGTCCAAGTGACTTCCACAGACTAATTGACTGGAGCTAAGGTTATAGGTTCCTTAGTGAACATCTGTTATGTCACAAACTTTCCTTCTCAAATTCCTTTGTAACTACGTCTTTTGTTTTTGTTTTTTGAGACAGGGTCTCTCTATGTAGTTCAGGCTGGCCTTGAATTCACTATACAGCACAGGCTGGCCTTGAACTTGCGGCAGTCCTCCTGCTTCAGCCCCCCAAGTGCTGGGATTACAGGTGTACACCACCAGGCCCGGCTTTGTAACTATGTCCTTAATATACAACTTTAAACACAGTTTAAGTATAACTCTTCAGTGGATAATGTTTCAGCCAATGATAGACCACACAGATGACAATGGTCCCACAAGACTATATATCACCTACTGGTATAGCCTGCTTAGTCTGTGTAAGTATATTCTTTGATGTTTACACAACGGTCAAATCACCCAATGACACACACAATGTATCTCACAAATGAACACGTTTTAGTGTTCCTACAAGATTTCTAGTTAATCTGTAAACCCCCCCAAAATTAGAAGATCCTTTCCAATGTTATGTTTTTTTGTCAGAGTTTGTGTTTTCTACAATAAAAGAAACACCTAATTCATTAGCCAATGTAATGGCATAAAATATTGTATATGATCCCAAAGTAGCACCAAACATTTCAAAGGAAAAAAATTTATCAAATTAGGTAATCTTGACTCCTAAAAAAAAGATAATTTCAGCAAAACACAACATGTACATCAATTTTTATTACACAACCCCTTTAAAGTAACAAGCCCTCCGAGGATTACATAACCTTCAATCAACTTTTAACTTTGTTTGCAGTACTCAGGTTTAAACCCAGGGCCTTCCCACTGAGCTATATCCCTAGTCTCCTCCTCTTTCTAATTTTTTTTTCTTTATTTTGAAAAAGGGTCTTGCTAAGTCACTAGGTTGGCCAGGCTGAGCTTCAACTTATGATCATCCTGCCTCAGCCTCCCAGAGTGGTGGGATTACAGGCATGCACCACCATAACTAGCTGTTAACTTTTTAATTTTCAACTTTCTTTTCTGTTGCTGTTATCAGAATGCCACCCCCAGGGAATTCCAGAAGAAAAGAACACTGTCAGTCAATCTTACTGGTCACTCCTGACCATTCCAGGACCATTAAGTCCTGACCATTCCTTCCATCTCTAATGGTTTCCATGATAAGTCTCAGAAGAAAGACAAAGCATCATCTTGGGAAAAAGTTGGGGCCTCTATACATTGATTATGTTATGGTACAGCTCTAGATTATACTTTTTTGAGGTGAGGTCTTACTATGTTGCCCAGGCTGGTATTGAACTCCTGACCTCAAATGATTCTCTTTTCTTGGGTTACCTGGATTACAGGTGCACACCAACAATTCTAGCTTTTCAGGGGAGGGTTTGGAATCCAGGTCATCCTGCATGCTAAGCAAATGCTCTGCACTGAGCTACACTCCTCAGCCCTTAATCTTTTAAATGTATTTTTAAAAGACCCATCCAAAGGCAAACTTTCGTATCTGAATAAACATAGGTTTTACCAAAAGGCTGCCTCCCTAATTTGTTGCAGGTAGATTAGCTTCCATAATTGTTCTGAAAACATAAGGTGATATCACCCACTTTGTTGTGGTGTGGAGGAAGAAAGATAACTAAAACACCCTTTCTAGTGGGTGTTCACAAAAGTTAGTCACCCTTGCTGCCCTTCTGAAAAAGTAAATTTTTTTGCTAATTAAAACTCTGTACCTACCACCAAGCTAAGGATCACCTTTCCACCTGCCACTTCTCTAGAAACTGGCTCCTTTTTTTTCTCCTATACAGGCTGGATGATGTGAAAAGCATTTTCTGGCAATTCCCCTAAGAGAAGGAAGCATTATGCTCACTAAACACATGTGAATATGAGGCCCTAAAGTATCCAGGTACAGTAGCATGCCTGTGGTTCCAGAAACTTAGGAGGCTAAGGCAGAAGAATAGCTTGAGCCTGGAGTTTGTGGTCAGTGGACAACAGAGCAAGAGACCCCAAAGTGGTGTGTGTGTGTGTGTGTGTGTGTGTGTGTGTGTTCTGTCAATTCTCAAATCTCTAAACCAAAAACTTGGGAACTGAGAATTATGTGGGTACTATTTGTTGCACACCTATTAGATGCCAATGACCAGCTAAGTAGGTACCTTGCAAGTGCAATCTCATTCACACCTCACTACAGCCTTAAGAATGGGTGTATTCTTCCCAAAGTTACAGCTAAAGAAACACACACTGAGAGCTTGCGACGTTTGGTCAAAGTCGCACAGCTAGGGAGAAGCAGAACAAAGTACTAGAGGAGTAGATATCTAACTAACCCTTTCCCTTCCGAAAATTCAAATCTCCTTCGCTACTTCTAACACTCCTTACAAGGCTAAGGTGCCACCGGTTCCGTTGCTCCTGCCTTTGGTCACTCCACGCAGTCCACTATACAGGGACTGAAAAACATCCGTGCTCAACTGGGAAAACAAGCGAAAGAGAGGCAGTGCACTTGGGCCCAGTGGCCTTTCACATACACACCCCGGGCCACAGTTCTACTAGCATTTCTACTGAAACCAACACGAGACCGCCGGGACAACTAGGGGCTTCCCAACCAGAACACACCAGAGCCAGTACTCTAAAGTTTTGTTTGAGCTGAGCTGAGACTTTCTTCCAAGCCTGGGATCCGGAAGCCATCTGGGGACGGGAACCGCTCCCTTGGGCCCTGCACCTCGGCTCAGCTTCCTTGCCGCTTCCCTCCATTCACCCAAGCAAGGATTCACTCGAGTCGAGATACACCGCCCGTCATAGTGCGAGTCCAGACCCTAGGCACCTCCGCTGCGGAGGTTCCTTCTTCCCCAAACCGTACCTGGTTGCCTGAGAGACCATGATCAATCAACTTCATCCTCCCGCCTCGGAAATGACCTCAACCCAGCCAACTAGACCGGCCCAATCCCAGCTTCTCGGGTGCGCATGCGCACCGGACGTGCACGCCACAAGGCGTGGGCAGAAAAAGGAGTCTATTCCTGCCTGAGTGCCTTCCTGTTCTCCTTCCGGAGGGAAGTTCAGAAGTTTGTGGTTTGGGTTCCGAGCACTTCTAGGGAAGAACAAAATTGGATGATTTATTATGAAGTCATACTAATAAGAGCATGGTGATATTGGCGCAAAGATTTTAAAAATGAAGACCAGTGAAAATGAACAGAGAAGCCAGAAACCCATCCCCTCCCACACATTCACCAAAGGAGTAGCTACTGTGAAGCAAAGAGGAAAGTTATTTTAATAAATTAGTGGTCGGTCCATGAAATGTGTAGATTGAAAGGAAAATGAACTCTGCCTCCTATCTATGCAAAAAAAAAAAATCTATTCAAGGTGGATCGCCAACCTAAATGTGAAAAATACAACTCTAGACAATAACTAGGAGAATTATCGTGACTGTGGAAAGGGAAAATGCTTCTCAGGAGAACAAAGAGTACCAACCCTAAATTTAATTATGATAAATTGGTAGTAGTTAAACTTTAGACATCAAAGGATCATTAAAAGGATGAAAAGGCAAGCAATAGAACAGAGAAGATACAAAAATACGTACAACTGAAAATGGCTTTTATTCTGAACATCTAATTCTTGCAAATAAAAAATTTGAAAGACCTGGAGTGGCAGAAAAGGAAGTGTGGAAAGAGATTGTTGAGAGAGAAACAGAAGGAAATTCATGTAGCTGCTTAAATTAATTAAAAATAAGTAAAAGTTAAAAGTCAGTTCTTCAGTCACTTTAGCTACATTCCATGGTTCATTACAGTGAACGATACAACAAATGTTTATTACACATGTAGTACATTTCTACCACTGAAGGAAGTTTGTAAGCTAGCATTAGGAACGTCACAGTGAAGGCACGTTAACCATGAGAAATATCCCTTCTGCACTGTCATTTCCAGCAAATAATTCTACTCCTGTTAAAGACATCTGTCATAGTCTGTTTTGTGTTGTTATAATAAAATCCCTGAGACGTTGTAATGTGTAAACAATAGCACTTTATGTGGCTTATGGTTCAGGAGGCTAGAAAGTCCAAGAGTATGGTGCTGGCCATTGGTAGGGGCCTTTGAGCAGTGTCATCGTGATATAGGAGATGAATTATGAAAATATGATATCTCCCAACCTGTTAGATGTCTGATACACAGAGTTTGTGTTCTGTAAAATCAAAGAATAAATTCTAGGAACAATGGAGGTTAAGAGTAGGAAAATATTTATTGAGAGGATAGCTCCTGAGAGGTAGGAGGAAATCCAAATGGGTAGGCAGGGACCCCCACTTTACAGGGGAGTTTTAGAGAACAAAACCCATGTTGGTAGAATGTGGATTACAGCCACCATTAACCAATAAGGTTACAAATATACTCACCTAGGTGATGTTGAACTAATGGGGAAACAAGTCATGTAGTAAGTGTATATAGAAAGAACAAAGACTTTTTCTAGAAGTGATGGGCCCAGAGGTCTTGGACACTCACCGGGGTGACTGATGTCTTTCTAGACTTTATTAGGCCCAGTGTTTGTCTTTTGAGGAAGTATATAGGCCTTGTCATTTTGTCTTTATCTTGAGGCCTGCTCTCCAATAGATGTGTCTCCAGCCACAGTTGTAATGTGTTTTTGTCTTTGTCTTGACTCTTTTTGAGAGACAAGCCCTATCTGACTGCCTATGTTTTTACCTAACTTAACTGTCTATAATAATCTCAAGGCAAAAGATGGAAAAGAAATAGAGCTTGAGGGCAAGAGAAAGCCAAACTCCTTTTTATCAGGAATCCACTCCTGAGAAAGTGGCATTAATCACCTCTTAAAAGTCCCACATGTCAACACTGTTGCATTAGGGATTAAATTTCCAACATGAATTTTGGAGGTCACATTCAAATCCTGGCAATATCCATGTGTCAGTCTGAATCCATATCAAACCTAAAAAAAAATCCACTTTCTAGTACTGGGTTTTAAGTGTGGGCAGTCATTATAAAGAAAGCACCCTTTACAGTTATACTGCCTGCCTTTTCTGGATATGAGTGGGGTTATTGGGTACAACTTTGCCTCAGGACACAGCTGTCTAATTTCTAGTCTAGTCAGACAGTTCTCTGACACTGAGGTCCTGTGGAAATAAAAGGCCTCTCAATACACATACACACACATCCTTATGTGTGTGCATGCACACACACGGATGTATACACAGAGTCTCAAGAGATTTTGCAAAAAATGCAAGAGAACTCTTAAAAAGCCAATTCTTATGTATTCTCCCCAAGGACTGTTTGGGATCTATTTGAATCACAATATGTCAGTTTAGTGTTTGCTGTATCTTAATTCTGTCTTGAGGAGAGATGGTTTTATTTGGTCAATCTGAGGGCTTTCACTGTTCTGAGGTTCCTGATGAATTTTAAAAGTAAAAGAAAAAACCAAAATGGAATTACAATAATTATGGAATATTTTGATTTTTTTCCCATTAAGTTTATTGGTACATTTTTGGTATAAAATACAGTTACATTCATCATTGGGATCTTGTACCTTTACATGAGTATCTTGGTTCTTATTTTTTTCCCC